>CM038111.1:32891521-32930199 GCA_001642375.2 Mentha longifolia
GTTTTTGCTCGCTTAAAAATGATACATTAGATCTATGTTTCCATGGAAACAACCGTGAGCAATTCATGAAAGATGCAGATTTTTTCGAGTTTGATGATCCCAATTTATCAAAGCTTTTCGAAGATTAAATGTTTCCCTCTAACAACAGCACTACTATCTCTAATTGCTATTGTAATGAGGTGTTCGATATGAATTAAATATTTTATCTTTGCCTGCCTAATCTCACTTATCAAAACGAGTGTTCGTTGTTGCTGCCGTAGTCCCTAGTTAACTGTAAAATCCTACAACTCCATGCTTAATTCAGTTCTACATTCTGCAATTAAAATTTTTGTATTGAGAATGAAGATAAACTTTATATAAAACAAGATGCTTGGATTTGTTCTCTTCTTTTCTTGTGCATATTAGTAGATCTGTTTTAAGTGAAGAATTTAATTTGTTCAAACTTCTTTTATTAAAGATGGTGCCGAAGGACATTGGAGGTACACCACTCTGCTTAATGCTTCACGATATCATAGAAAAGAGAAAGCTAGAGATTGTATCAGCAACTAAATACGAGCGCCACAACTTTCTGCATATATTAAGGTTTATTTTATTTTCACGTTGAGAGAAAGGACAACGGATAGTTGGGTGTGGATCGATAATGGGTTGGGGAAGTTGACGGTGAAAGAGGCTTATGCGGTGCTAGTGAGCACAGAAGCAGGGTGGCTAGCGACGTTAGGTATGGTGGTGGTTTTCGAGATGTGTGAAAAACGGTGGCGCTGTTCAAAGCGCAGGTAACGGCTTGGCTCCTGATCTGGAAATGCATTCCAACTAGAGAGAACTTGAGCAGGAGGCTGAATAGTGATTTGGGAGGGAGACTTTGCAGCTGCTGTAACAGGTTTGCGGAATGAGAAAGTCACATCTTCTTTGTTTGTGATTTGATTTATTGTTTGTGGAACAGTATAGCTGATTGGGTGGGGGTGTGATGGGCTGCACCTGGGGAGATCTTGAGCCATTTTCTGAGTTTCTCGGGGCTTGTTGGTGACAGAAAAGTGAAGAGAAGGTTGGGGGGGGCTTTGGACGTGTGATGTGTGGGTAATTTGGAAATGGAGAAATTCAGTGATATTCGAGCAAGGAGAGTGGAATTTTAGAAAAATTGAAGAGGAAATTAAATGTCGATTCTGGAGTTGGTGCGTGGCGAGATAAAATCTGGTGATGAATGTGAGCTTCATTACGTGGTCTAGTTGTAAACTTGTGAATTTGTGGAATGTTGTCTGATCTGCCTGTAAGAGCATCCCAATGGGGATCTCTAAAAAGTGGGATCTCTCCACTTTTCCGGTGGAGAGATCCCACTCTCCCGGTGGGCCGAGTGTCTCTCCAGGATCTCTTCCGGATCTCTCCGAATTTTTTATTATTTTTTAATTTAAAATTTGAATTTCATATTTATTTATATTTCAATTTCTAATTCGATTTTTATTTTCGATACATAATTATTTATTTTTTAAATTTAACTTGAGAAAATAATTTTTTTTAAATAATTTTTTTTATTGAAATTCGCAAACAACATTACATAAAAATATAAAAATGCAAAGATTATAATTTAAATAACTCTACGTGCCCATAATTCTTCGACCAGATCTCCGATGAGTTGTCCGTGACGATTCGAGTCACGAAGACTGCACGTGCGCTCAACGTAATCCCGGAATGAATCCAGAGCTCCTCGTTGTGCTGCTCCATTACTACGGCGCTGAGAGCTTGAACCCTCGTCCTCCAAGGGAGCCCAATCCGTTGCGGAAGCTCCTTCGTCCTCAATAATCATGTTATGCAAGACGATGCAAGCATACATCACATCTTGCATAGTATCGTGAAAGTAGAGTCGTGACGGACCTTGAATAATTTCCCAACGCATTTGAAGTACTCCGGAGGCTCTTTCGATGTCTTTGCGAGCCGATTCTTGCTTCACCTTGAAGTGCGCAACCCTCGGATCTACTGCGGCTGTTGGGTTAGAGATGAATGTTGGCCACTTCGGGTATATTCCGTCGGCTAGGAAGTAGCCCATGTTGTATGCTCGACCGTTGGCCATGAAATTAATCAGAGGCGCAACCCCATTCACAACGTCGCTGAAAACGTCGGATTGGTAGAGGACGTTGATATCATTGTTGGATCCCGCCACTCCAAAAAAAGCGTGCCAAATCCATAGATCGTACGACACGACTGCTTCAAGAATGATCGTCGGGTGACCCTTATCTCCGCGAGTGTATTGAGCCTTCCACGCCTTCGGGCATTGCCTCCATGTCCAGTGCATGCAGTGTTGGAAATAAAAACTATTATTATTTGTACTTTTGGATTTAGGCTTGAACCGTGGGTTTGTAGAATTGGAATTAATTGAATTCTTGTTGCCCAAGTTTCTTTCTTGCTCCCTCAGTCACGTAAATGAGTGAACCACTCATGACCTAACCCTTATTTCTCCTATAAATATATATTAGTCTACAGCTTTAGGGAGACACATTAATACAAAAATCATCATCTCTACAGCCGTTCTTTTCTCCTCTTGGCAGCCTTCGATTCTTTTTCTTTTTCCTCGCCTCACGCGCATCAAATATGTCTCCAGTCCTCGACTCACGAGTGTTTGTGAATCGTGGGTTTCTGTGTTAACCTTCGAGAGTGGTTTTGGCATTGAGACTAGCACCGAGGGTCTGCCTTCGCTTTTAGGGCAGTGGTGCTTGCGCCACGACATAGTATTAACGATTGATTTATTTTCTTTATTTGTGCAGGAGTTTTCGACATCGGTTCTAACAATCTAAAAGTGAATCAATGGCCTCAATGAATCGTGCTGCTATTTCCGATCTGTCGAAATTGGAAACTCTGAACGGCACCAATTACAGACGTTGGTCCCAGAAGTTGCTCATCTTTTTCGAGCAACTGGAGATTGATTACGTGTTGTTCCAAGATGCTCCTCATGCCGCTGCTGTGCAACACTGGATCCCTGCTGCTGTCGATGGTGCTCTGATTCCTCCCCCACCGCCTCCACCGAACGCTGCTGCTGCAAAATATGAAAAGGATAACAAAACTGTGCGCGGACATCTACTTAATCATATGTCCGGCAGTTTGTTTGATCTTTTCATTTACCAACGATCTGCAAAAGAAATCTGGGAAGATCTTCTAAAGAAGTATGGAGGAGACGATGCTGGGATGAAAAAGTACGTGGTTGGTAACTGGCTGAAGTTTCAGATGGTGGAAGACAAGCCGATCATGGATCAAGTCCATGAGTACGAGAACCTGACTGCTGCCGTGCTGAACGAGGGAATGAAGTTGTGCGAGATCTTCCAAGTGAATGTGCTTATCGAAAAATTTCCACCCTCTTGGAATGAATACCGGAACTCGCTGAAGCACAAGAAGCGAGAGATGACATTGCAAGAGCTCATCAATCACATGCGCACTGAGGAAGCTAATCGCCTCAAGGATAAGCCATCAAGTTCCATAAATTTTTCGAAGGCTAATCTTGCTGAATCTGTTAGTGTCTCAGGATCAAAGTCTCGTGATCACAAGAAGGAAAAGGTTGATGGAAAGAAACCGGTCTTCAACAATGACAAGAAAATCACGAAGAACAAAATCACTTGCTATGCGTGTGGAGCTCCTGGTCATAAATCTTATCAGTGCAACAAACGACACCAAGGCCAAAATCGATAGCCATTCAAGCCTGCGCCTAAAAATCAAGCAAACCTTACTGAAGCTGATGATGTTGTCTCTGCAGTAGTAGAAGCCAACTTGGTGGAGAACAAGAAAGATTGGGTGCTTGATACTGGAGCATCAAGGCATTTTTGTGCTAATAAAAGTTTGTTTCAGGATTTCGAAGATGCCGCTGAAGGAGAATGTGTCTACATGGGGAACTCAAGTGTCGCTGGTGTGCTTGGCAAAGGGAAGGTCATTCTCAAGCTTACTTCTGGAAAAACTTTAAGTTTGAGCAATGTGATGTATATGCCTAGCATGCGTAGAAATCTTGTATTATGGTGCTTTGTTGAGCAAAGCTGGTCTGAAAATTGTGTTTGAGTCTGATAGAGTAGTGTTGACTACGGGTGGTGATTTTGTGGGAAAGGGCTATCTGTCTGGTGGTCTGTTTGTTTTGAATGTTGTCTCTGAAGTGATGAATGGAAAAGCTTTTTCTTCTGCTTATATTGTTGAGTCTTTGGATGTTTGGCATGGTAGACTTGGACATGTGAATTATGCTTCGATAAGAAACTTCATTCGATGAATTTGATTCCTACCTTAACTCACCAAGTCGTTAACAAGTGTGAAATTTGTGTTGAAGCTAAGTTTGCTAAGAAGTCATTTAAAACTGTGAAACATAGAACATCTGTACTTCTTGAGTTAATTCACACTGACTTAGCAGAATTTAGAAGCACTGTAAGTAGAGGAGGGAAGATGTACTATATATCCTTTGTTGATGATTTCTCTAGATACACTCGAATATACTTGTTAAGAACAAAAGATGAGGCTATTGATATGTTTCTTAAGTACTGAGGTAGATAATTAGCTGAATTTAAGGATTAGGAGGTTGAGATCTTATAGAGGAGGTGAATATATTGGATTGTCTTTGAAAGATTTATGTGAGAAGCATGGAATAGTTCATGAATTTACTGCTCCGTATACTCCTGAACAGAATGGTATTGCAGAGAGGAAGAATAAAACTCTTAAGAACATGATCAATGCTATGTTACTTAGTTCAGGTTTGCCGGACAATATGTGGGGAGAAGCTGCTTTGTCGCTTGTTATGCTTTGAATCGTGTGCCTCATAAGAAGCTAGATAAAACTCCGTATGAATTGTGGAAAGGATTTGTGCCTACTTTGGAATATTTGAAAGTGTGGGGGTGTCTGGCTAAGGTGAGGTTGAATGATCCGAAGCAAGTAAATGTAGGTTCTAAGACCTTTGATTGTGTTTTTATTGGGTATGCTCAGAATTCTCCTGCTTATCGGTTTTTGTCTTTGAGTAATAATACTATCTGTGAATCTCGTGATGTTGAATTCTTTGAGCATGTTTTTCCTATGAAGACTAATGTATCTATTGAGAGTGTGCCTAGTACATCTGAAAATGTGGTAGCAGAACCTTCTGGTCAATCAGTTCAAGAAGTTGAGAAAACTGTTGAACCGAGAAGAAGTAAGAGGCAGAGAACTGAGAAATCTTTTGGTACTGATTTTATTACTGCTTTTGTAGTTGAGCATCCTGATTTGATTGATGATTATGTGGTGTCTGCATACATGATTTGTGAGGATCCTATTTCATATAGTGCAGCTATGACTAGTGTAGATGCTCCTTTTTGGAAAGATGCTATTCAAAGTGAGTTGGAGTCTATAACTAGTAATCATACTTGGGAACTTGTTGATTTGCCTGCTAATTGTAAACCTATTAAGTCGAAGTGGATATTTAAGAAGAAGTTGAAACCTGATGGGTCGATTGATAGGTATAAGGCAAGGTTGGTGGTTGTTGGTTATTCCCAGAAAAAGGATGTGGATTTCTTTGATACTTACTCTCCTGTTGCTCGTATTTCCACTATACGTTTTTTAGTAGCCTTAGCTTCTATTCATGGTTTGATTGTGCATCAAATGGATATAAAGACTGTTTTCTTAAATGGTGATCTGAATGAGGAGATTTACATTTACCAACCTGAGGGATGCGTGGTGGCTGGCATGGAAGAAAAGGTGTAAATTGAAAAAGTCTTTATATGGTTTAAAGCAGGCTCCTATTCAGTGGTATGATAAGTTTCACAACACAATTTTGCTAGACGGGTTTGTAATGAATGGTTCCGAGTCTTGTCTTTATGCTAAAACCCGTGGATCTGACTGTGTGCTATTATGCTTATATGTTGATGAT
This sequence comes from Mentha longifolia, assembly GCA_001642375.2. Lineage (NCBI taxonomy): Eukaryota > Viridiplantae > Streptophyta > Magnoliopsida > Lamiales > Lamiaceae > Mentha > Mentha longifolia. The sequence goes on from CM038111.1 coordinate 32,897,370, forward strand.
ATGCTTATATTTGGTACATGTCTGAATATTGTGTTGGAAACCAAATCATACTTGTCCTCTGTTTTTGATATGAAAGATTTGGGTGAGACAAATGTTATTCTTGGGATTAAACTGATGAAATATGAGCATGGATATCTGTTGAGTCAGTCTCATTATGTGGAACAAGTGCTGAAAAAGTTTAATTGTGATGATCTTGTTCTTGTAAAAACACCTTATGATGCTAGTGTGCAGTTGAAAAGGAATTTAGGTGAGCCTGTATCCCAAGATCAATATGCTCGAATTTTAGGGAGTCTGATGTATTTGATGAATAGTACTAGACCTGATATTGCTTATGCTGTGAATCGTTTGAGTCGTTATACTCATAGTCCTAGTAATGAGCATTGGAGTGCTTTGTATCGGTTGATGAAGTATCTAAAGGGGACGAAAGATTTGTGTTTGCATTATTCTGCCTTTCTTGAGGTAGTAGAAGGTTATTGTGATGCAAACTGGGTTTCTGATAATGATGAGGTGAGTTTCACAAGTGGATATGTGTTCACTCTTGGTGGGGGTGCTGTATCGTGGAGGTCGGTGAAACAATCGTGCATTGCTGGTTTAACCATGGAGTCGGAGTTCATTGCTTTGGAACTAGCTAGTCAAGAAGCTAAATGGTTACGTGAAGAAATCTTTAGCACCGATTTCACTTCATTGTGATTCTCAATCTGCCATTTCTGTTGCAAAGAACAGTGTTTATAATGGTAAGAGAAAACATATCCGGTTAAAACACGCTTTAGTGAGAGAGATGCTTGGAGATGGAGTGATATCTCTCGACTTCGTTAGGTCGGAGAAGAATTTGGCTGAGCGACAAGTGGAGGATCTCTCAGCTGGAATTGGTATGAAAACATTTAATGGAGGAAGCTAATATGGTGGATACCTAACAGGTCAAACGAAACTATATTAACTTATCTTTTGTTAATTTGTTGTGATATGTATTAACATATGTTGAATACAGTGTGTTGAGAATAGCTGTGAGCTATATGGTTCTGCTGCGGAGAACATTGGACATAGAGGAATCTTCACCTATGAGAGGTAATCCATCTGCAGTGGATTTGATTGTACTATGATATTGAGGTTGAGTTTTGACTCTTAATAATTCTTGCAGTTTTGTTTTGCGAAATATTTCTGGTATATTATATGCGTATAATATATTAAGTGTCTTGGTGATTGCACTTTCATAGAATTACCTAAGTATGTGTGAAGAGATGCGTCTTTTCTATGAAATGAGTTTTCTAGAGCACATATGAGAATCGAAGGTATTGTTGTAACCTTGTTGTTTATTATCGCAGAGACGTATTTGATAATGGGAATGATGTGTGTTGTGGGGGCAATTATGCGAACTCATAAAGTTCAAACCGAAAGGTACTCTATGAGAATTGCATGATTTCCACTTCACTAACGTTCAAGTTCAAAATCGAAAGATTACTTGTTCCTATGCATCAATATTCATTTCCTTTCTTTTCTTTCCTTTATCTTCTTTTCTTTAAAATAATTTTTATTTGTGGGGGATTGTTGGAAATAAAAACTATTATTATTTGTACTTTTGGATTTGGGCTTGAACCGTGGGTTTGTAGAACTGGAATTAATTGAATTCTTGTTGCCCAAGTTTCGTTCTTGCTCCCTAAGTCACATAAATGAGTGAACCACTCATGACCTAACCCTTATTTCTCCTATAAATACATATTAGTCTACAGCTTTAGGGAGACACATTAATACAAATATCATCATCTCTACAGCCGTTCTTTTCTCCTCTTGGCAGCCTTCGATTCTTTTTCTTTTTCCTCGCCTCACGTGCATCAAATACGTCTCCAGCCCTCGACTCACGAGTGCTTGTGAATCATGGGTTTCTGTGTTAACCTTCGAGAGTGGTTTTGGCATTGAGACTAGCACCGAGGGTCTGCCGGAATTCGCTTTTAGGGCAGTGGTGCTTGCACCACGACACAGTATTAACGATTGATTTGTTTTCTTTATTTGTGTAGGAGTTTTCGACATCGGTTCTAACATGCAGTCGATGCTTCCTAGCATTCTGGGAAATCCGTGACGACGCTCGTGCATTTCCAACACCCGAGCACAATCAGAAAGAGCGGGCTTCCTCAAGTACTTCCCTCGAATATACCAACGATCGATCGACATAACCGTTTTAGCGCTTCTATCGCCGTTGTCTCCGCTATGCGCAGGTATTCGTCGAGGTGGTCCGCCGCACCGCCTTGCCCGAGTTGCCGTAGAGCGGCGGTGCATTTCTGAATGGTTGTGAAACCTTCTTTGCCCACAGCATCGGGTCGTTGCTGGAAATAAGGGTCGCGACTTCCCAAGACCTCCACGATTCGCAGGAACAATTGCTTCGACATGCGAAATCTCCGATGAAAAATGGCTGCGTTGTAGACCGGGTGCTCGGCAAAGTAGTCCTTCATCAGTTGTCGGGCTCCGCCTGCTCGATCTCGATGAATGAATTGCTTGTAATGAACTTGTCTTTGCCGCTTCGCTTGTTGGGCTTCTTTCTTCTTCTTTTGTTTTTCCTCTATTTTTTGAAGAAATTGGTACCCGGATTGGAGTTCTTGGTAGAGCATTGCCACGTCGTCGGAAGAGTTTGAGGAGTTTGACGAGGTTGATGATGAAGACATAATTTTTTTAGGTGAAAAAATAGGAAGGAAATATGAAGAGAAATTGAAAATTTGAGTGATAATTGAGAGAATGAAATTTTTTTGTGCGGAAGAATTGTGATTTTGGAGATGATTTTGGAGATGAATTTATAGGTGGGGAAGAAAATGATAAATAAATAATAATAATAATAATAATGGCCTGCTGACGTCATAATGATGTCAGCAGGGGGTGTCGATAGGGTGCCGCTCCTTGGGCCTGCGATCTCGGTGTCGCCAATGGGGGGCGGGATAGCTCCACGGCGGAGCGCCCGAGCGATCCCGTCCCATTGGGGACTGCTCTAATGGTATTGCTGGTACCAACTGAAGTTTCTTGTTTATTTCTTAATAAAAGCTTCACTTTATCGGACCAAAAAAAAGGGAGGGAAAGAATTTTGAGGACACCGGATGTCATTTACATTATTCTTTGGGGTTAAATGTGTAAATGTTCACTTTAATCATATACTTTGTCTTGGCTACCAAACAAGTTAAAAAAGATGTCTTGAAGGATAATCTTTGGTACCAAACATCCTGATAAGATTATAATCTCAACGAAGGGTAAGATGTCTACCTTTTATCTTATCATGGTATATCTCGTCTTGCCTACCAAACGAGCACTAAATATGTAGTTGGAAAAATATGTAATATTCAAATTCATGAATTCATAATTTTTTTGGGAAAAAAATTAAAAGTAAAATTTATGATATCAAGTGTACTCTTAAATATTCTAAATTTGCCTTAAGTCTCTTTCTTATGTTAGAAAAAGTCATAAATGAAATGCCACTTATTACATACAACTTGATTTATACTATAATGTTGATGTTGATGGTCTTAACTCATACGGAGTAACTTATACCCGACCAAACTTGTAATCAAGTTGGCCCTTTAAAATTAATAGTGCAAATATATTTTTTATTATTTTGATGAATATTGATTAATATATAGGGAAAATAATCTCACCAAAATATACGTTAATGTGACCTTACAAGTTGAGTTACACTTCATACCCGACCAAACTTGTAATCAAGTTGGCCCTTTATAATTAATAGTGCAAATATATTTTTTATTATTTGATGAATATTGATTAATACAAGGGTAAAATAATCTTACCAAAATATATGTTAATGTGACCTTACAAGTTGAGTTACACTTCATGATCGAGAAATTATGACTTGAAATTGCACTAACAGTTTTATAGTCAAGGGCAAGGGCAAACACAAAAAAGATCGCACTAACAGTTTTATAGTCAAGGGCAGGCACAAGAGAAATGTTAAGGGCGATTAAGCCCCATCAAACCATTTTTCTTCTTTATTAACAAATGCAACATGCATCCGACCAAATGACATTATATTTTAATTAATAAATTTTGATGTTTTTCATATTTTATTTTATTAAAATAGTACTATTCCGTCCCAATCATCTTGGCATGTTTTATTATATTATAATAGACTTTGGGTTTGTTATTATTATAATCTTTTTTCCGATAAAAAAAAATTTGAATAAAAAAATGGGTCAAGAAGGATGGAACGGAGGGATTAATATTTATAGTTTATGAATTTTAAATTAATCTTTTTGAAATATTTCAAAATTTCATATATGAATACAATTAAGGAAAAATAACTAATAACAAATATAATAAATTGTAAAATATACTCAATATTAGTTTGATATATATTATTTGATTCTTTCAAAATTAAAAATAAGTGCAAGTAAAAAAAAGTAGTAATATATAAAGTTTAAACGATTACTAAAATTACATTTTAACTTGAATTTATTTTTGTTTCATAATAAAGATAATATTTTTAACTTGAGCTTTTTAAGATTTGAATCCTCACAAATGGATTTTTCAATGGTGCACACAACTCTTAAATGTATAAGCATAGGAAGTATTTCACTCAATTTGACACAATGCAAGTACTCTACTATAGGCTTGCCATTCTTCTAACCCTCTTTTATTCAATGTATTCCAAGAAAAAAGATCAAAATGGCTTTATATTTGGTTGTAATGAGGGTTCTTTGGTAAGGTAAAATGTTTTTGGCTAAGTGACTTAAATCCTATAAGATCTAACAACACCAATAATCCACTACCAACACTGATCTCCAATCCCCCATAAACTCATTCCACACTTTGTGTGAAATAAGTTTGAGCACTCTTATTCCCTTATGTCAACAACAAAAATATAAAACCCTTCTCACAAGATATTCTCAACTTATGATTCTCAATTATATATATTTTTTTATTCTTCAAAATGGTATACAAAATCATGCCCTTTTATGCTCACTCTTTTTCATTTTTTTTCCTTTTTCTAAACTTGCTTTTCTATGTTTATAAGGGCATTAGCATCATTTCAAAACTAACTAAAAGAAGCAAGAGAAATATTGAAGAAGGGCTACAGATCTACTCCATAAAAAACTAGATGCTCATATATATGCACTAAAAGTATATATAGTAGATGAAATTTCCTTAGCTAGATGCTCAATTTCATTTACGATGCTTTCTAATAATATTCCGCAACTAGAATAAATGAACTCTTTTAGTAGATGCTCATATACTACCTCCGTCCCACTTCATTAGCTACGTTTGTTTTATTGACTTTTTCGGCACGCGTTTCCACCGAAACCTAGTCGGGTTTCAAAATATAATTTTGAAGTTTTTTTTTTTTTTTTTTTTTTTTTTTTTTTTTTTAACGGGATACTATGATTATGAAATGGGACGGAGGGAGTATATTGTTTCATTTTGGCTTCCAATTATTTGTTATTCGTTAAAGTGAATAAGCTTTTTCTAGACATGCGCTCACCTCAAACTAAAAGAACTGTCTCTACTTTATTAAAATAGAAAGGAAAAAAAAAAAAAACACACATACTAAATCGTTCAACTCTTTTCGATTATTGAACTTCTAAGGCTTCATTTTTTTAATTTTATTTTTATGGAATTTTCTTCAAAGGCTTTATTTTGATTAGTTCAAAGTGTACCTTGTCGGTTGAACTCTACACGTGATTAATAAATATTTTAATTTATGGGTATTAATTGCAGAAGATAAATGTGGTTAGCGAGATGATGCTACGAGATTTATTTTCACTAAAAAATGCGTGGAGAAAATACTCTTATTATAAGATTCATAATTTAATTTTCTGAAAAAATCATTTCTTTCACCCATTTTTGTAAAGTTTGACAATAGCCAACTTTTTACCAGTTAATTTCCCTTTTTTAGAAAATAACACAAAAAAGGCTGAAATTCTAAATTTGACCGAGAATAAAAATAGAACATGCTATAAAGAAGGGAGGTGTTAACAAGGCAAACCCCTAATTAAAACTACTTCAATAGAAAAAGTCTCAAAAAATAATATATGAATGAAACTTTTAATATTAGTATTATTTTAAAGTAAAATTTTGGTTGGTCAAGAATTTCATAATGGTACAATGAATTAGAAAATATTCCTCTACCCACTTAATGTGTCAACGGTTGATGTGACAGTGACACGTCAATATTTTTTTTTTCATTTAGAGTTAAGTTCATTTTTAGCATGATTTAGTTTTTTTTTTTTTTTTTTTTTTTGTAAAATCTCCTTTTCAAAGTATATTAAAAATAATTTTCTTAAATATACTATTGCCACATCAGCCGATTATATTAAATGTATCCACAATATGTAGGGGAGCATCCTCGTTCAAACTAATTACAATGGGGCATTATATTTGTTCAACCATTCTAATAAATACTCCGTATAACAAATCTGTCGAAAGATATGACAATATTTTTGTCAAAATTGTTTAATGATACTGTCCTTTCCCTTACAAATTTAATTTAATACCAAAAATTGATAAATTTGTTTCAAAAATTAATATATATTGTCTAAATTTGTACTCCGTCAATGCTATTATTTTTAACGAAAAAAATATTTATATTTTAAAAATCTTTGACGTAAAATCAGTAATCATTGGGTCTAAAAATAGACAGCCGCCAGAATAATTCCGGCGCCCCACGCCACTTGTATTCATGCCGTTCAGTTCCCACTACACGACAAAATCCTCAATCATTATCCATTCTCAATTAAAATTAAAATTAAAATAAAAGCAAAATTCCATCAGCCTTATTTCTTACGTGTTTCCCTTAGCTCCCAGATTCTTCCACGTGTCATCCAGGGCCGATCCCCACCGTTCCACTGACGACAAGTGGCGGAAGCTTCAAGAAAAAGAGGGGGGCCCCACACTTTATCCACCATGCTCACGTGACTGACAACACCACTTGACCGCTCCGCACATGTGGATGGCAAGTTACCCTTCTACCCTTCCGCCATTTAAGTTGCACACTTCACCGAATTCTAATTTTTATTTTCTTGGAAATTTACCTAATTTTAATTGACATTTTATTTGTTTATTATATTTGTAGGAAAAAAAGACTTATTTAACTTAAGCTTATTTACATGACAATATATTTTGAGTAATTTATTTTGATATGCATTAGAATTATACCATTCATTCCTTTAGAAAATTCTGTAATAACTAAATACCATTTAATTTATATATTGAGTTTGAGATATTGTTCAAAACGATATAAGATAAACAAATAGCTTCAAGAATATGTTATCATAATTTAGAAATATATGGTAAGAATTTTGAGTCCTTTGCTGAAAGCAACATATAGTCAATTACAGAAAATACATAGCGTGAATATTATTAAATTTTCATAAGTCAGTTTATATCTAGTTATGATACGCTACGTACAACTTAAATAGTGAAAGTAAATATTTGAAAATTAAAAATCAAGGATCGTTCCAAAGTTAATTAATCAAGACACGAGGTAAGTTGAGTTAGCACGTGCGAAGAGCACCGAAACGCCGAAGCACGTAAAGGTGCCACGTGTGAGTCGCCGCCCCCGAATGAAATAAGTAAATTCCAGTTCAACTCCTCCTCCATAATTTCGATCTCCTTCTCAGTTTAATTATTAAAAAAAAAAACAAAAAAGGAAAGCGGAAAATTTTCGAAAAAGCTCCGTACAACATACGATTATCCATTTCCAGCCGAAGTTTCTCCGATCTGAAGATCCTAAAAATGGTGCAGTTGATGAAGAACGGCGAATCGGCACCGCAGGGAGAGAAGACGGCGGCGCCGCCGGTGAAGATGGAGGTGGAGGATTCCTTGGAGGAAGAGCACGGCCCACTCCACAAGCGCCCCAAGGTACTCGTCGTTCATCACTCTCTGATTATTGCTGTTCTGATTTATATTATTACTCTCTTTGAGGTGTAGTTATATGTAAATTTGTGGTGTTCAGAAATTTAATCGAACACAAGGCGTGCAATGAATTATACTTTTGATCTCTTAAATTCTGCCAGGAGTGTGACTGTGTGAGAATGTACACCTGTATTGAACGTATACAGATTTTTGACTTCTCTTACTTTAGGTTTTATAACACTCCGTATTTCATTTGGTTTCCATTAGAGAGGTGGATGTCTTCGGGAATTGTTCTATTGATTAAGTTATCTAATCTCATGTTTAAGCTTGTTAATTTTGGAGAAGTGGAAATCACTGATTTATTAAAAACTTAATACTGTTTGCTTATGGCTAGGATGAGTTGGGACTGATTCCTTGTTGCGGGTAAATTTAGATTCAGTAGGAATGTTCTTTTGTCCATGGAACTCTAATTGTTTAAAGGAAAGCCCACATGGTATCTATCATGGGTTATAACTGTTGTAGCCTGTAACACATTGCAGCAGCAGCAGCAGAGTTTAGGAATGGATGGTTTCGGAGTGCCGCCTTCGCAATACAATCCTCTTGATGAGCCAAGTCCGTTGGGTTTGCGACTCAGGAAAAGCCCTTCGCTGCTGGAGTTGATTCAAATGAAACTCTCCCAGTCTTCTGTGCCTAAAGTTGGAAGTCCGAGTAATAGTAAAAAGGAGTCCTCGAGAGCTGTTGGAGCATCTGGTGATAAGTTGAAGGCCTCAAATTTTCCTGGTTCAGTTCTGAAAATTGGGACATGGGAGGTAATTTTGGCATTTCATATTTCGAAAAATTATGATTACACTTATTGTCAGTGGGATATTTATCATAACTGGTGAAAACTGGTGAATATGCAGTATAAATCAAGATATGAAGGAGATCTGGTGGCAAAGTGTTATTTTGCAAAGCATAAGCTGGTTTGGGAAGTTCTTGATGGGGGTCTTAAGAATAAAATTGAAATTCAGTGGTCTGATATTATGGCTTTGAAGGCAAGCTTCAATGATGATACTCCTGGAACTCTAGATGTTGTGGTAATTAAAAATTAAGAGCAATACGTTTTAGTGCTTCTGCAATGACCATTGCAGAGCTAATAACATCCCTTTTTCTGTTCATTTATCAGCTGGCACGGCAGCCTCTTTTCTTCAGGGAGACTAATCCACAACCTAGGAAGCACACTCTTTGGCAAGCGACATCAGATTTTACTGGTGGACAAGCTAGTATACATAGGTAAGATGAGGGTTTTTCTGCTTCAAGACAGTATGTCCGAACATTGTTTTCCAGCAACCATTTTGTCTTTCTTCCAGTTAATATGATGCTCTTCGGTAGAAATTGCTTTTCTTTGTGTCTTTTGTTGTTTGTTATGTTGTGACTACTCATATATATCATGATTAGGAATTAGGATGTTGATTCATTCTGGCTCTGTCACTGAGTGGTTTCTTTTAGTATACCCTTTTGGATGTGATTTGATTTCCCTTGTGTAATTGAAGATGATTGCACATTTATATACGGTCCAAAGCTGTGTTCTTTACCATTGTCATTATTATTTTCTTTGATTGTCTTTTTCCTTCGCCATGTGTGTGTTTGTGGTTTTATCTCCTATTATTTCTGGTTTCTATTGTTTCTAAAACATTATTGACGTAAAAGCACATATCATCAATAAATTGAATATGAGACTGATAAGCTATGGGCCTTAGACAAACTAGATATCAGCAAAATGGCGATGACAATTATAATGTACACGGAGCAAAGGGTATACAGAGCCAGGTGGGATTACTGGGATACTACTCCTTGCCTAGAAAATCTTCTGAATCAACTTATCTTGAGGTTCTGTTGCCTAGCTCCTAACGTTAACCTTATTGTGCCTGTTTACATCAGTTTTTAGGTATCGACTGATTTGTCCGAATCATCTCGATATCATTTGTTTAATTTTGAATGTGCAATGTCTGATGTTTTAGTTTAAGTTAGTTACTCCTGTACATGTTGTCAAGTTAATTATCTCTGCTGTAATTTGAGAAAATATACATGGCCATTAAGTTATAACAGACACACAGGCAGGTAAAACACATAGCAGTGCTCTGTATTTCTTGGGTAGTGTATATTGACTTCTGTAACAACTTAGATCTACTATTTTGGCAAGACAAGGAATAGATGCTATCTATCATATGCTAAAGTGCAGCTAGTGTCCCGTCCATCCCAGGCTTGCAGGTTACAAATGGTCTTTAGCCACCCTGAAGGTATATATTTAGCTTAGATGTGGATAAAATGGAGTTTATTTCAACTTGGTTTAACCATGTCGGCAAAAGAAAGATGAGTGGTGCCTTTGGATATAGCCGTAAGGATACTATTTTATTTGAGTAAGCTTCACAGTTGGGTTTACTTTATTGGGAAAGCATGGTTGGATCCTACATATTTACTCATAGAGGTTATCACCGCACTGTATATTTGGTCCTCACCATTGAGGGCTTGGGGCACTATACATTAACAAAGTTGTAAAGTACTTAAGGCGTACTTGAGACGTTTTCCCTAATTGAGGCAAGGTGTAAGTCTCAAGGCGTTTTTGAGGCGTAAGCCTCAAACTTAAAGACAATTTTTAGGCGTTTTTGAGGCGTAAGCCTCAAACTTAAGACAATTTTTTTATATAAAAAGAACAAATACTTAAAATAGAGAAATGACAAACAAAAATCAAACTTAATAGTCTTAGAAGTCTTTAAAATAACAAATTAAAAGCATTAATGATCAAATAACGTTGGTTTTTTCCTCATCTTCATCCTCAATCTCTTCTTCATCAATCAAAGTATTGGCTTTTTTTACTTTGACCTATATATAATGTTGTATTAATAATGTTGTGTCTGTGCCTGTGTTCTGAGAGAAGGAAGGAGAAGGAGGAGTTGCGACGCGAGTGTGTGTTCTGCGACTTCAATTGTGTTTTTTATTGTTTTTTTTTAAAAACTTATTTTAGTTTGATTTTAGGGTTAGGAATGGGTTAGTTTTAAATGTCAATTAAGCCGAAAAAAAAAAGAAAAAAGAAAAAAAGCTATCTAACTGAGGTGTTTTGAGGCATATGCCTCACCGAGTTGAGGCGATCGCCTCAAACTTGGCATCGGAGGCGTAAGCCTCAAGGCGTTTTTAGGGCTGAGGCGCTGAGGCGTACGCCTTGAGGCGCGCCTGACAGCGTTTTTTACAACACTGAGTAAAGGATAACATCTAAATGGAGAGAACGATCGACCCGATCTATCCACCGTGACATATAATATTTATTAAATAGTAAGAATGAATTTGATCTTACCACCAGTGACCAAGCTAATTGATGAAACACAATACTAGAAAATATAATTGCATATCCTTCTTGTAGGTGGCAGTTGACCGAGAACCTATTGGTGTTGCCTCAAGCGAGATATTCTTGTTCTCAAAGCTGTATGCATGAAAGTGGAAAATAGAAACTGTTCATTTATTAGCATCTTCAAATGATTCTTTTTAGTCTAGAGGAGGATGACAGTGCAGATTTTGCATTGATTCATTGCTTTGGGCTTTTATTGTTATTTTTTAAAAAAATAATATTTGTTTTTAGATAATGTTGGGCTTGTCATTGTTTGAGCTGATAGCGTCATAGCGGTGATCTTGTTGTGCTCTGGGATCCTTTCTCTAGCCAACTCATGATGCCTTCGAGTTCTATTTATTGGGAACCAATGCTCAGACTGCTATGAAGGGTCTTTCTTGAATTACCCAATTGAACTCTGGGTATCCAGTTTTCTTGGTTCAATGATATAGGAATTAGGACAGTTGTTTGAAAGGATTGTGTATATATTGTTCTCCATATTGTTTAAATTCTTCATAGTTCTCAGTGAGATGAAATGTTGTTGATTCCTCCCTAAAGCCTAAAAGCCTTTACCATGTCACTGACCTGGTCTTTTTTGTTGCAGACGACACTTTCTGGAGTGCCCACAAGGCTTGTTGGGGAAGCATTTTGAAAAGCTCATTCAATGTGATCCTCGCTTGAACTTTCTTAGTCAGCAAGGGGAAATAACATTAGAATCTCCATATTTTGAGCCCAGAGTTCCTGCTTTTGATGATCAGAGTGAAAACAATAATGAATTCGATTTAAATCGGGAGGGAAGCCCTTCATTCTTCAGCTTGCAGGATACTGCTTCACCATCAGGGCCTCAATCTTCGTCCTCAAAGAATGATGTGGATATTCTTGGCAGGCACTCAGAATCTTACCCTCGTGAAACACCATCTCCAAGCTCAGGTATGATTCTTCTTGAACTTAAGAAAGCACTGCAACTTTTTCCTTGCCTCTTAATTGTAAAGGCTGAAACTGTCTTGCTTGTAGGTATATTGTTTCTCTGCACCTTATCTAGTTTCCCCGTAAATGTGTTGTTCTGTTGATTCTCTGATCTATTCATCTGTTTGCCGTATATCTGCACCAAAACAAAGTAGTTAGTTTGGGGATGTGTATGCATAGAGGAACTTTCCTGTTCATTAATGGTTTTAGGTTTGTAAAATGTAAACCTAGACATTAATTGAGTTTGTGAGTGTTGAAAGTGAAGGCATTTATGGAAAAAGTTGGTTACATGGGATCTCCAACTAATTTGTGTTTTGTCATGAAAATTTGGTTACGCGGGATGTTATAACTAAATTGTGTTTTGTCCGTAGCATATGCACCATTTCGGGGCAGGTGAAATGGACAATAATGGCCTTTTCTTTCTTGTGATACTTATTTCTTCTTCAGTATAAACAAATGGTAAATGAGAATAGTTGAATATTTCGAAATTTTGTACTTTCTTTAGTTCTTAGGTATTGTTGCGGTCTATCCCTCAATTGGTTTAACACTATTTTGGTCTTTCACCTGTTCTTCTATCTCTCTCTCTTTTTTCGTTTCAATGACTAGTAGGTAGCATTCTATCCTTATTGATGTTCAAGGAGTATATATTTTAAATCTTATTTTCTCCTTCCTCTAGCTTTAAAACATTGAGTTCGGCAGTAGTGATGTATACATAAACTCTCATATTTGAATATCGTGTTGCTAGAGGTCGTCGGAAATTTCTGTTGCTATAAATGTGTGGTGTTGTCCTATACGACTGCCATAATAACTTGTGATTTAAATGACCAACTGTATATGAATTTAGAATGTAAATTAGGGTAGCTTGCTGCTTCTAGATTTAAATACTGCTACGAGGTTCAAATCCTTGTTACTGATCCCATATGTCTACACAGCCATGGGTACATTGACAGTCGAAGACATCAAGAACAGCAGAATTGATCAACTGAAAGAGCTCAGCAACTGGGACCAGATCAAGGCTCCTGGTCTCCATTCATCAATGTCGATGAGCGATTTGGTAAGCCATCTGGAGAATCGGATATCAGAACAAGGAACATCTGAAAACCCTACTCTCTCAAGTGAGGAATGGCAGAGCCTCCAAATCTTGGACGACATAAAACGGTGCTTGTTTAGTGAAACTCAGCACTTCCCGGATTCAGACGAGAAGTCACTCATGTCTAGGGTCGATTCTCTTTGCTGTCTCCTGCAAAAAGATGCCCCTGCCTCTGCAGGTCCCAACAGAAGGGACAGCAGTCTTAATTTGTCCTTGATGCAAAAGGGAGAAGACCATGACTCGAGTAGCGACGGCTCTTTGAATGCAGAAAAGAAGGGCAACAACGAAGATGAAGATGTCTCGGGCCCAAACCAGGCTTCCTCGATGTCGAGGAAAGATTCTGTTGGAGATCTGTTGCTTAATTTGCCCAGGATTGCTTCTCTACCACAGTTTTTGTTCAACATTACTGAAGACTACGAGAATCGAGCCAGATGATGCACTTCCGGAGGCGGAGGAGAGCTTTGTCCCGTCAATTGTACATGGATGTAGTTGTATGCTTGATGTTCATGTGTAGTATAAGGATTCGGAAATTGAGATTGATGATGAATCCTGTGATTATTTATGTTTCCAAAAGTTGGCATAGGATATATATATATCTGCTATTGCTGTTTGTTATGATAAATTGGTGACCATCATGCACTAGTTTGAGCTGTGAATTTAGGTTAAGTTTGTAATTTTCTGTATTTAAATTGTGGTGTCAAGATTTTCAACTTTTTCAAAGGGTTTTCATCTCCAGTTATAAAATATAGTGCATGTGATTGCAACAATAATAATTCTGAACAAATAAATTTATTAGTCCCACATTTCGTTATGTACAATCATCATCGAAATTGATAGGGCTTGAATAATTTCGAGAGTGGCTTTACATGATCTAGAAATACAAACAATAATATAATCGTGCTCATCTTTAATTAGGTACATACTTTTTATTGTTGTCCATCCACAAGAAATATATTATCAACTTATTTTTACATCTTATAAATCCTTTCAAATAAGCTTAGCCAAACACCTCATAAGTAAACATGTGATTAGGTTGTATAGAATTAGTTAATCCACACTTATCTCTTGATATAAATGCCCATCTGAGAGATAATTGTTCTTAAATACAAGAATTTTCGACGAAATCTAATTTTGATTATGCACTTTATAACTCGAAATCATATATAATACATAACTTTTCGATTTTATCTTACTTGGCGTATAAAATTAATTGATAAAGACTTGTATCAGCCCGACCGCATAATGCAACTAAGCATTTGAAGCATAATAAATTATATGGTCCCAATTAATCCACTTGAGCCCATAGCAAAAAAAAAGAAAGACTCATAAAAACATTCAATAAATCTCAATGTGAGTTCGAGCTGATGCAAGTGTCTTCCAAATTAATTTGGGTGAAAAATTGAAAACGGTGTCTCACATTTAAAAATTAATATGAGATCGAAACAAAATCGTTTAGATTGACATAAAAATTAGAAAAAAATAAAATAAAATTTTAAAATGACGTCATTTTATATTAAATGAAATTTCCTCCCAAATTGATGCAACGGCGGTTGTACCAAAATTATAAGCTGAGAAGAATTCTTTCTCTACCGTTTGGCACAAAATTTGAGCTGACGGAGTCTTTGCACAAATTTTACCGTACCTTTACTTCGATCTCTGCTTTTGCCTCGATTTACCCTAACTTCATCCGTTTCTGCAAATTTATTGAAGGTTTTCGCTTAGATTCTGAATTGACTCCTCATAGTGAAGTTATGGAGACTACTGGTAGAATTCGAAGCCATTTTTTTTGTTTTTTTTGAATTTTAAATTTAGATTTTCGAAGCTCGAAGAAGATCTGGTTCTCGGAATCATACAATCCATATGCGGAAAAATGGGAATGGCCGAGAATTGGAGTGGGCGGAGATTGGCTTTCACTGCGTTTCTGGGAATAATGCTGCTTCATTGCTTCGCCATTTTATTGTTTACCAGAGGTTTCCTTCTTACTCGAACTGAGCTTTCCCAGTACAGTCAATGCAACGACGTCGCGGAGTCGCCGTGCTTTCCTCCTCCTCGTGATCAGAATTCTAATGGAAGTTGTTGGACCAAACCTGTTGTCAATCGTCTTGTTATCATTGTTCTGGATGCTATAAGGTTTTTGCAATTTCTCTCTGGGATTCTTTTATTTGTTATTTTATTTTTCTTCAAGCACATTTTTTGCACATTTCTGTAGGTTTGATTTTGTCGCTCCAAGCACATTTTTTGCAGGTATGTAGTAATTTTTGAACTTGTAAAATGTGCATTTTCATGCTTGCTTTTTTGCTTTCTTGAGTTCTGTTTAGGAAAATCTTTTGCTCACTTAACATGAAAACTATATTTATACTTCTAGAGAAAAAGCCTTGGATGGACAGGTTGCAAGTGTTACATGAACTTGCTTCTCGGAACCAATCATCGGCAAGGATTTTTAAAGCGATAGCTGATCCTCCTACCACCAGCTTTCAGCGTTTAAAGGTGAATATTTGTCATTGCCCTATGCTCTGAGCAATAAGTCGAGGCACATACTTTTTTCTCTGGCTGAAATTGAATCAACATAATCTTGTAAATTATTGCATCAGACCAGGTTACTTCAACCTATATGCTTTATTGGGTTATGAGAGCCTGGTTCATCTAGTTAGCAAAATAGTATTACTTATTGAAAAACATAATCTGCTGGATAGTTGCTCCCTCTTCCGAATGTCAATGTTTGCAGATGACATCCACTACCTCCACATGGCAGCCTATCCTCAATATTAGTAATCTTCCATATATACTGATAAAAGGCTTATGTATTGAAAACTAGCACTCATGTGATACTGTTTTAAGTCATGTTTACTTTCTATTGCATGGTTTAACAAACGAGATCTGAGAATATACAGCTGCTTATGACAGTTTACAACAGAAGTATTCATATTGTCCTCAACATAGTACTCAAGCTCAGAGCTTTAGTCTAAATCATGGGAGCTTAAGTAGGTTTATGTCTTGCATTCAAGTAATTTAGTTTCTTGCCTTCTTTATTTCATGCAACTCACTTCAGTCAAACTAAGTCTGAGAGGTTCCTTGTGGAACCTCGCCTGCTCACTCCTTCATTATTTATTTGCAGTCGATGCTAGTTTCTTATGAGAATTATCAATTTCTTTTACCAGTGTATCTATGACTAAAACACTATGATAAATTACTAATTTGTACATCAACTAGTTGAGTGGGTTAAGAGACTCCTTATTTTATACATTGATGGGCAAAAGCAATACCTTCAGGCATGCCTCACTATGAGAGATGTATCTTGGTGCTGTAATTATTAATGTTTTCACATCCAGGGCTTGACTACGGGTGGACTTCCCACGTTCATTGATGTTGGGAACAGTTTTGGCGCTCCGGCAATTCTTGAAGATAACTTGATCCATCAGGTCTGCCCTTTACGACTGAGCATTTATAATGCATGTTATGACTGAGCATTTATAATGCATGTTATTCTTTCTCCATTTTATTTACTCATGCATTTTAACCCATTATCTTGCTTATAGTTGGTACAGAATGGGAAGCGAGTGGTGATGATGGGGGATGATACGTGGGTACAATTATTTCCAGATCATTTTGCCACATCTTATCCATTCCCATCATTTAATGTCAAGGACCTTGATACGGTAATGAGAATTTTTATGTTCATTGGATATACTTGTGCCTGTTAATGTTAGTATTTTATGTAAATTCCTGTTATAGATTGATGCTGAAATTACAGGAAATATGATAAGATTCAAGGAATTAAAGTATATTCTAGAAGAGGGAAGAAGCCGATAGAAGAAATCTGACGTGGAATGCTGCAGCTAGTCGAGATTCTTGGAGGATTTGCATATATCTATTTTAGCTAATTAAATATTTAGTTTCCTTAATCTTTTATATTTGTTATTTTGTGGTAGCTTAGTTCCCAAGGGTTATGGATACTATATAAGCACTAGCATGTTTAGGGTTTTGGGCATCGAATACATTGAGTTTTCAGCGGCAGTGATTGCCTTTGGCGGAGTGATTCCGAGTTTTATTCCTTGTCTATTTTATCGTCGTGATCTCATCTCTATCAAAATATGAAAGAATTGATAACTCCAATGAATAAATAACAGAACTCATGAAAGGTGCGCTTCACCTCTAACTCAACTAGGGTGCTAGACAAGTTCTTCTATTATTTAGTGAGAACTAATTTGACCTAGAGTTTTAATACATGCAGTAGCCCACAACACCCAAACGAGTATTAGTTAAGTGGAATAACTGAAATAATGTTAGTAAAGCAATTAAATAAAAAGAAACAGCCTTCACTATGCAGCACTTGATGGAGCATGAATCTTTGTCTGCTATATTTCCTATGCTGAGTTTTCATTCTGTAGATTTGTTTTATTTTATACAGTATATCTTAAATTCTTCATGGCTTTTTCTTCGTCAGGTTGACAATGGTTGCATCATGAACTTATTCCCCACCCTCTACAAAAACGATTGGGATGTGCTAATAGCTCATTTTCTCGGTGTGGTGAGCTATCCCTACTCCTTCAAACCTTGTGGCTTCCAAATGTCTTCACTCATTCTCTCTCTCTCTCTCTCTCTCACACACACACACACACACACATCCTCCCCCCAAACAAATGTATTATATCTTATATAACCGTGATACAGGATCATGCGGGACATATATTTGGCGTTGACTCTGCCCCGATGATAGAAAAGTTGGAGCAATACAATGAAGTTATAGAGGTATTTAAGTAAATTTTCTGTTATATAGTAGCAACTAAAACCAAGTAGAAATGCCAATTGAATAACAATTTTTTCCCAGATTTCTTTCCATCACTTTTGGCAAGTCTTAAATATACGTTTATGGCAGCCTTTTCCTCTATCATAACCATGAAATGGATTTTCATAATGCTCCAGAAAGTTGTCGGTATACTGGAGAACCAAAGTGGACCCGGTGGTTTGCATGAAAATACAATGCTTCTTGTCATGGGGGATCATGGGCAGACGCTCAACGGTGATCATGGGGGCGGCACTGCTGAGGAGGTGCTGTCTCTCTTTAGTTTTTCTATATGTGATTACTGCTCAGTACTAATACCAGCAATATGCTATGCAGGTGGAAACAGCTATTTTCGCATTGACTATGAAGAAGCCTCATCCATTACTTACTGCAGCTGAGAGTTCGTCTTGCCAATTAGATGTGGTATGTCTAAATCCTGATACCACAGCATTACTAGAGTGCATTCACTTTGTATACGAAGTATGTAAGTGATCAGGATATAGCTGCACAAGATAAGAAGAAATCTTGTGGGAGGAAAATCATACAAGAAGTTATAAAATTTGAAATTCTGTTCTCATAATTGTGATATTCCTTTTACACAAATCAAGTTTCTTGTGGAAGGCCTCTACTATCGTTCCTTGTGAATGTTTGACCAATTTTAACTCTTACTTTTAGCCTTCGAAAATTAATGCTCTCCAAGTCCTAGGAAACAAAAAAGAAAATTCTCCATTGACCACTCAAATGAGAAAGAAGAGGTTGCAAGGCTTGATTTGGCTCTCCTCACGGATACCTTGACGAGTTTCAGTAAATTATGCTAGTGGATAAGAATATTAATATAGCTTTATCTTAATTATAAACCCAGAAGCTTTATCTTAATTCTGCTGGTCTTGATATCGTTAAATATAAAATTCATGCAAATAAATATATTACTCTGGTTCCGTTTCTACTTAATTCTGACATTAAAGGACTTTGGATTCCTTTCTCTAGTATAAATTCTCAATATTGTTACTCATCTAATGACAAAGAAATATTCAGTTCTTTCTTTGATACTATCTGTTCTTATTTACAGCATGGACGGAGAATTTGCACCAGCTCAATTCAACAGGTGTGTTAACTAAGTTAATCCCAGAATGCTCTAGAGCTCATTGATAAGTTTGTCAAAATAATTTCACTTATTCTAGCCTATCTTTGCAGCTTGATTTTGCTTCGACTGTCTCTGCCCTGCGTGGTCTTCCATGTCCTTTTGGAAGGTAACTGATACAAGAATCCTCTCAAAGCTTGTTCATACCTGGTTCTTTTTTCCTTTTATTCTGAGTCAAAGGTCTGAGTTGTATCATATTTATTTCATCCTATCACCTACGTGATGTTCCAGTCTTTCTGCAACTATAGGAATTAGGGTCAGGTGATATATCGTCTAGATCAGACCTGTGAGAAATCTTGGCTTTCTGTTCTGTTATTGGGTTTCAAGTGTATATTGCTTCAAAGTCTGAATAGGAATGCACTTTGTTCTCTTGTCTAAGATCTTTAATGAAATGGAAAATCCAGTGCACTTCATGACATTTCTTGCTGGAGTACTGTAATTATTTATTTCCCCCTATGCTTGTTTTATTGGTTAAATATATTCTGAAGAAACTCTGTTGAATTTTTTTTACCTATTTTCAGTATTGGGCATGTTAACTCTGAACTCTTTTCCTTAGCTGGTGGTATATGGAACCACGAAGACTCAGCCACTGGTGATGGTCAAGGTCCATCAGAAGTTCATAGTGGGATGCTGAACTATGTGAATGCCCTTTGTATTAATTCTTGACAGGTACATGTTTCCTCATCTTTGTACACGTTTTCTCATCTTTGTACTTCTCTTGGCATGAGGGCCTGGCACTTTTTATTTTTCTGAGGTGATTCTTGGATTTTCTATCACTCGGCTTAACAAGTTTAATCAAATCCCTGCATGTTTTTATCCTTCATCATATGATAATGCATTATGCTTCGCATGGTTCCCAGACAGTAGGGTATCAATGTGATTAAAGTATCCAAGTGTTTGATTTTGATAAAATCCATGTAACTTTTCTTTCTTTGAGGAAAGTTGTTTTTATATCATAAGGATTGAGATGGTCCCTATGCACAACATTGGTTTGGAAATAATCCTTGAATCAGTGTTGATGAAAGCAGTAATGTTGGGTTATACAAGTGAAAGAAGTTAAAATTGCCACAAAATTGCTGCTGTCAAGCATGCCTGATTGCATCCATGCTCTCATGAATGTGTTTCATCTAGATGAATTTGTTCAAAAATCAATTATATGTCTAGAATATGATAGCATACTCCTCTGTATGCCCTATTTTTGACATGTCAATGAGTGTTTTAGCTCGAAGGGCATGTCTTTTTTTGTTGTTGTATTGCATCTCTGATTTTAAGAAAGTTACAAATATGGTACCACAACTGTAAAAAAACTAGACCGTGTGCATATTAGTAACTAGCTCGTAGCTACCTCCTCTATACTAAACAGTGCGTGTGCTTAACGTTACAAAGGAGAATTTAGCTTGACTGTGGGCATGTTTGTTGAAAGCACCAACTGAATAGATATAAGGAATGTCTATCTAACTAAGTACCGAAGCTTCAAAATTAGGTGTTTGTTCCACTGGTGTACTGACCTGCGTCATTCTTCAAAAAATGTGCATACATGTTCCATGCCGTTCTCATGTGATGTATGTGTAAGATGAACTTGACATATGTGGTACACACTTGACTTGCTTCTGTTAATCAGCATCAAGCATTTAACTACTCTTTTCTGCTATTAAAAATTAAGTGCCGCCACCCTTTCTATGACCCAGGATTTGCTTATGTAGGTGAAGAAATATATTGATGTCTATTCATCTTTATCATTGATTGGATTTTCGGAAAAAGACTTGCTGCATGTATCAGAGCTTTATTCAGAGGCACAGGAGCTTTGGTCAATCACTTCAAGAAATATTTCAGGGGCTTCTGTACCACTGCCTTTAGTCAAACAGCAACTTGATGCATATTCTAAGTTTCTGGAAAGTGTTGCTGCACTAGCACGGTCCAACTGGACTGAATTCAATTTGAAGATGATGGGCATAGGCTTTTGCATCATGCTAAGTTCATTTTATCTGCATGTATTTCTCATCATGAGGCTGGACAAGTTATGTGGGCTCCACTCATTCTTGTCCGACTGTATTAAGAATTTCTTTGGGGCGAATCTTGCTAGTATTTTAATTCTGATACGAGCCTGGAGTTTCCTTTCCAACAGTTTTATTCGTAAGCATTGTATCTGATTCTGATACTATGTATTTTCGCTCTCTCTTTCCTTTGTTTGCTACTTGTACTCATTTCTATTACTTTGATGCAATTGAAGAAGGGCGAGTGGCAAGTTTTCTTTTGGCAACAACTGCAATACTTCAACTACGTCATGCTACGTCAATACTTCGAACCTGCAGGCACTTGCGCTTTGTCTTTTGGTTCCTTTTCTCAGAATCAGTATTGAATTAGGACAGCTAAAGCAGGCGTGAACTCATTATTCTTGAAGGTAAACGTCTCAAATATGGTGGGAATTGACAATGACTCTGAGCTCTGGATGTATGTAGCTGAAGTTCTTCCAATGATAGCTCTTATTATCATTGCATACCTTCTGTACAAGAGCATCACTTCTTGTTCTTCTGAGGGCATTTTGAAGTATGTTGTTGCAAAAACTTTATGTAACTATATGCTCATACTCTTAAACTGGGCCTCAGATAGTAGTCTACTAAGTCCAAACCATTCACTTTGGCTTATAAAAGGAAATCTAATACCTCAACTGATCTATGCTGCTGGAATTCTACAACTCTCATTATTGGCCGTAGGTCAACTGATTGATAGGAGGGAACCCTCAAATTTTGAACAAAGTACAGTTGTTAAAGCTTTAGCCTTGATATCTGCATGGAGTTCAACGATCATTTTGTTGTCCGGGAAACAAGGTCCTCTTGCTTTCTTGGCTTTGCTGATTGGAGGTTCTTGCTTTACCTTGTAACCTGTTTTCATCCATTAGTTTCTCATGTATATTATAATTCAATGGGTTATTTTTATTTTTAAACTGGTGGTCAATTATAAGTTAGCTCAGCGATTAATCTGTTTTCTTTGGATATATATTATCTATAGGTTGGTGCATAATTAGATTGATGGCATTGGAACATAACTCTAAAAATGACTATTCTGGATCTTCACTCTCTTATGCTCTTCCTGTAACCCAATGGAGCCTTCTGGCCGTGTGCTTGTTTTTCAGCACCGGTCATTGGTAAGGCATTTTCTGCTTCTACCAAGTTTTTATTATATTGTAACAATACAAGACTATGTCATCTTGGTTTGTTGTTAAATATTTTACTTAATATGCGCCATAACTAGTTTTTTTTTTTTTTTTTCTTTCCACTTCCATTTTTCCCTCTTTTGAGATCATGACGCTTTCCCTATGTAGGTGTGCTTTTGATGGCCTCAGATATGCAGCTGCATTTATTGGGTAAGAACACTCATGTTCGTTTTCTTTCTTTACATTTAGTCGTTCATGCCATAACTTTTCAAAGACCCCTTGCCTTTTCCTTCTTCCAAGGCCAGACAATGTTGTCAAGGCATCTGAATCGATCATCGTAATCTATTTCAGGTTTGATGAATTCAGCCTTATTCGGCAAGCAATCCTACTCACCATCGACACATTTGGATTTTCACACATCCTTCCTATACTTGGACTTCCACTGGTTGCACGCTGTTATCTACTGAAGCAGAACAAACAAGTATTTTCTATCAGATTATGCCAAGTAAGTTCTCCTTAAAAAGTCTCGTATTTAAATTCTCTATTGGAACTTCAGCTGGACATCATAGGTTTATTATTGTCTTCAGGTGTATTTGATGTATGGACTGATTACAGCCATAACAGCCACATTTACAATGCTATGTGTCACAATACAGAGGCGGCATCTGATGGTATCCTCGTATTTCAAGTTTTACCTGCACTTGAGCTAACTCGTTATCGTTCAGTGATTACATTGTAATATTGCTGTATGATTTGATGCAGGTGTGGGGATTATTTGCTCCAAAATTCGTGTTTGATGTGGTTGGCCTTCTTCTTGGTGACTTGTTGATATTTTTGTCAGCTCTCTATTATACTTGATCAATGCATTCTGCAAAAACTGTTGCTCTTCTCCCATCGAATCTTCTGTATTTCTTGAAAAGATGAAAACGCTGATAGTGAGATTGCAAATTTTCTTGGAGATTTGGGTCAAGGTTTCATCCAAACCTTCTACCAACTGGTGATGCGAGGAGGGGTTCGAAATATTTAGAGATGATTTTTGACTGTGTTTTTCTCAATGAGCTGATTTACCCATCATTTTTTTATTTTTTTTTTGCAGTTTAGGTTTGTATATGGATGGAATATGTATATGCTCACTAGTTTTACACCTGCGCTTTGCGCGGCACAATGATATATCAAAGTATACCTATAAATACATATTTGCCACTTTAAGGTTGAATAGTAATAAAATATTTAAAACTTGTTATTTCTTTAGGGATTTCTCTCTTACATGTTCCTTTATACATCAATGTTATTGTATGATTATGGGGGTAAATGAATGGATATATGTTAACTAATGCACTTCTATATTAAATATAATTTGTCCATGAACCCTTTCGTAAATATAATTTGCATTTCATTAAATAATTATTATAACGACAAGTTGTATATTATTCAATAATAGGGCCACAATAATATAAAGACATGCAATAAAAATTATTATAAGTTTCGGAACACTTCTTTCTACACTACATTGATAGTAGATGTATTGTCGACATCATCATCATCTTCACAAACTAAAATTTTTAGTCCATTTCAACTTGTGACTCGCGATAAAAGCTACATATAACTGGCCATGAGTTAAAGCTCATGGCCAAGTATGAATTTTTTTATTCGACACATGAGCGGCTGCATTACTTTCTCTTCCAATATGAGTAATTTTTAATGCTTATAGGTTGTAATTATTAGAAAGTCAGTACACAAAATCAAATATTTAATCATGACTTTTATTTTCAAAAAAAATCATGATTTTTATTTATCACTATAGTAGTTTATATATACAACAAACGTTTTTTAAACATCATATAATTTAATAATATTATGATTTTGTAAGTACATTTGATTTGTATATAAATAATTATGAAAGAATGAAAATTTAAAAATTAGTTTATGCAAAATAACTGACTTTATATTTATGTTTCTCTTTTTTTTTTTAGTGAGCAAATTAATAAGTAGACGTTTTGCATACGAAAACAAAAATTCTTAAGATCAAAAGAAAATTAATAAATACATTAAGAAAAGTGAATAAAACATCAAAATTTTCTGCTTAAAGCAAAAAAAGAAAAGGATACATTAAGAAAAATGAATAAAACATCAAACTCCTCTCTCTTCTCTGCCTTTATAAAAAAACTTCGTCTTCTCCGCCGATCAACTTCGTATATCTGAAAGAGCGGCGGCTGCGCAGCCATGGAGACTGAAGAAAACGACAACAACGATGATGAGGGCTGTGGATCCTGGGTAGAAAGCGGCGGTGGAGATGAAGTCCCCAAAACAGGTCACAATTTCTTTCTTTAAAAGCAACTTGGTGACATTGTAACTGTTAGACACTCGGATTTCACCTGCATAGCATTGAGTGCAAGAGGGCAAACCAATTCAAAACACTGCACAATGCAATTTTGAATACTTAGCTGCACCTATACAATTTTATTAGCATACCTTTATAGATACTTGATTTGCAAAACTGCACAATAATTATATTAGTAGCCTCATCAAGTAAACTCAAGTATTCATCCACATAATTCTCCCATAAGGTGCAAGACAATGTTCTCCCCCTTCACATTAATTAGCCACGTTAAAAAAGGAACATACTTAGACAATATAAACCACTCAATATGAAAATCCAGAATCATTACTCAAGATCTTTTATACTGCACTTCTCCTGGATGCACCAAGACTCCAATAACATCTGCAAACATTAAATGTCCATCAGTATAGTATGATTTAAAAATAATAATAACAAAAAATGATTAAAAGTTTGTAGTATACCAAATAATGAACCATCATATAGGGTATCCATTGATTTAGCCTCATCAAAAGATTTGAAGCAGAATCTTCTCATCGGAAAACCACAAAGAGTTCACCTATCTTTGTATCTTCACAGATTATGATCCTAAACTTATGTGTAGTGACCTTGCACTTTCTAGTATTGGGTATGACCTTGAAATTTTTCAGTCCATACACAATCCCTTCTTCCAATTGTTCCTTGAACTTGTCAATTAAATTCCTAGAAATTGTAGCTTCAATTCTTTCTCCCTGCAACATGTACGTATTGGTATACTTTAAAATCAATTCTGTAAACAGTAGTAGGAGAAAAATTTAAATTACATATTAGAAAAATGTACCTCAAAATCATGAAGAATGCATTCCAAACCAACAATTTATTCTCTGTTATTGAATGAAGTATTTCGATACAGACTGACGATTCGAACTTTGAGAGCGCAGCTTGATCTCGAGTCATCTAAGTCGGCTTTCATGTCGCGAATGGAAGTCCACACTGAAGGCATTTCACAAATGTGAGTCACTGATTTGGGAAGCTAAGAATTCTGGTAAGCAGTTAGCATGCAAAGTGAAGACCTCAAAGTTCTTATCTGCATATTTATATACGTGTTTAGGAGTTGAAGAGTTTTTATTTTTTTCTAATTTTTTTTTCTTTTTCAGTGGAGACATCAATGATGCATAAAGAATAAATCCACGTTTAATGCTGAATGGTGAATGGGACGGTTGCTCAGCAATTTTAATTAAGAAGGAGAAGAGTCATTAGTAAGACAAATGAAGAGTTGGTCATTATTAACATTATTTTTTTAAGAGACCAAAAAAGCTGGAGAATTTATGTGGTGAATGGTGATTGGTGGTCGGCAGTTGCAGCAATTTGAATTAAGAAGGACAAAGTGAGAAGCTAATGAAGAGTCGTTATTAATAGGAGTGTAGGAGTGGAAATGCAAGGACTTAATGTTGAAGAGCCCTAGATTGTGAAGCTCGAGAATAATTATTTTGTCATACAAATGAAAAGTGAAGCATTAATTACGTTGAAGCATTAACTCTATAAAATTACATACAATTTGGGCGGGCTAAACAACATTTAGGCGGGAAAAAACATGCAAAGTGATTTTGCTTTAATATATACATAGATGTGATAATTTACTTTAAAGCATCATCTACACTATTTGCGCACAACAGATTTGTTCTGAAACGTGTATCATTTTCAGGTTAATTAATTGACAAGCATGGATCATTGGTATATATGTGTGAAGAGAGAGAGAGAGATCAATTAAAAAGTTGGAAAATTTTAGTACAATTTTAACCCCATAAGATTATATTATAACAGGAAAAGGAAGCATAAAAATTTATTTACCCCTTCAAATCTTTTTATCGTGGAACCAAACACTCAACAATAAACATCTTTTCCCTATTCTCGTTACGCCTAGATTGAATTGAAGCTGCAATCAATCTCTGCTGCTTATACAAACCATCAAATTCAGTAGCTATGAGATTGTACAACTTATACACCTTTTTGGATAAATATTAAAAATCTGGTGAGTAGCAAGAAACAAATCCTAGTTAAAACAGAATCTAGGAATTAGTTAGAATCTCCATCTTCTACTTCCACTTCTTCCACCTCCACCTCCACCTCCACCTCTTCCACTTCCACCACTTCCACCTCCTCCACTTCCTCCACTTCCACTTCCTCTTTCTCGTCCTCTTCCTCTTCCTCTAGTCGCCGTCTTGCTCATCTTCACCTTTGAACTCCCTTGCCTACGAGTCCCACTAATATAGAATTCAAGAAATAAAAAGGGAAAGACATTAGCCAAAATGCAAAAGATAATAATTACAAAAAGAATGAATTAATTGCTGAAAATAATATATTATTTTTGAAAGGTGCTGAAAATAGTATATTGAGTGTACCTCACAAGACTTGCATCCGATATCAGTTCGCTCTCATCCTTAGAATAAGAAAGCACATTCATCTTCTTGTCATAACTATAGATGTCCAGCTTTCTCAAGTTCGTCGTGCCCAAATCATAGACTTCTATTTGCTTGCACATACCATCTTCAATGTTTGAAGACTTTGCTTCCAGAAACAGAAATTTATCTTCCCACAAACCAACTGGACTATCAATATGAGAAAGAGAGATAATGTGAAATATGTTCCAACACGACTTGTCCCATTCCCATTCCCAAATCACCATGGATGAGGAGGCACAAGGTACTTCTAAATCATATCCAATCACCGCCAAAGATCCACGATGCTCCAAAAGCTCATATACGACATTTGGAATCGTGGTTGGAGGTAGAGGAAAGGAATCGAATCTCTCACGACCCAAGTGAAATGATAGCACCACATCAATCGCATCAGTTTTAGATTCATTATAATCGAGAGCTGTCCAATAAATAGAACGGTCCTTCTCAACAAAAAGACTACTCCATGAGAGTATAAAAGGCTTAGCCGGTTCAATCTCTCTCCATCCATCATCTCCATTTTTCAAAGAGTACACTTGAGTGTGTTCCTCAGAACCTTCATAACAATCTATCCCCTCTTCATCTCCTACATCACTCGAGAAATGTTCTACATAAGTCCTAATGACTTTATAGTCATTAGAGACGGAATCATAACCAAATCCTACGCCGTAGAAAATGGCATCATCTGGATCGGATTTCAATTCCGGTAGAGGGAGAAGTTTGTACTTCTTAGTTGTTAAGTTGCAAACTACAGACTGACCACCAAAGTTATGAAAATGCAGTAACCCATGACAACTACTGCCAGCAACATCGTAATTTTGATTTTTTTCGAAGGGAAGGTCGAAATCATAAATCACGGAAAAATCCCGTGGAGAAAGAACAGATAAGTAATGTTTCATTACATTACCACCAACATCATCATCATCAAAATAATAACGTAGCACAGCAAGCTGATCAGCAACCTTAGGCATACCTCTAAGGAAAGCAAAAACAAGAAACACAAAATTAATTTTTCGAATTAATATTAGTTCTATAAGAGGAAGGCAAGAAATCATATTCACTATGCATGCAGCAGCAGGTTGCTTGTTAGTTGTGAGAAGATTTGATAATTGAAAGAAAAAAAAAATGCATCGAAGAAAGAATGGCACAGAATGCAGATCAAAATTAAACTAGTGTTTTTTTGCTTGTTGATGTCAATTTTAACACACAAAGTTCAGGAGACAAGCATTCTTCACATGCAATAATTTCAAACGTTTCATGTTAAGGTCACAAGCAGGCGCATCTTGAGAGAAATTAAATTGGAAACAAATCACACACAATATCAGCAAACTTAGAAACTGAAATAAATAAATCACACAATCAACAAAGAATGACAACACCGTGGCAACGGGTTGTCCCAAGGATGCTAGGGAATGAGATAAACAACTATAAATTAGATTTATCAAAGAAATCCATACATACCTTGTGAATTTAGGGGCTGATCGTGAGGAAGTTGTTGCCTCTTCAATGGTCGAGATGCTGCAATTGAGAGAGGTACACCAGATTTAGTGCCTATGTCTCATTCTCACAAATTTTCACCAAAACAAAAGAGAGAGAAAGAATCAAGAATAGGAGCATGTATCTGAGTCAAGGGGTAGAATACTGAAAAAATAATACTTGGCTTTTAAAAAATGAACAATATATTCCGTGAAGACTAGCTTTATCTTTTTTCTTCTTTTCTTATTATTATTTTTTTTTTCCTGTTCTTCTGTTCTCAAACATGCTTCTTTTAAAGTAAAACATTTCTAGAAACGGCTATCAACATTCAATTGTGTTGTGAATGTATAAGTGCTGGATTCAATCCGAATCAAAATATGTAGATTCAATAATTTAAGCTCCGAAAGTTCAAAACTAGAGCAAGCACAACTCTATAAGCCTACTGTAAAATTATTGAGAAAGATAAAGGCATGACTAACCTTCTGACAAATTCAACTCTCCTTGGATCTAATGTAAGAAAGCCTAACAAATCGAACCTGAGAAACACGAAAAATTTACAAGTCAGGTAGCAGAAACACGAAATAATAAGAAAATAATGGCAAAGCTCCTTCCTGATAATCAAGAATGAACGATACATCCATACGGTATAAAGTAACAGCATAGGCACATCTAGCAAATTCAATATAGTAAATGGAATCCAACAATCATCAGACATAACAAACAAAATAGGAAAATTACACAGATTCAATGAATTTCTTGTTCATCTGGATTATGAATCAGGCATTGCAACTGATATAGCTGGGAGCTATGAAGCTGCTGTTTCAGGTAAGTTAATGATTTTTTAGTCCAGTAACTATAATTAGCATGTTTAGTCGATAAAACTTCAGAAATTGCATGACTCTATATCCTTTTTGCATTAGTTTTACTACTTTCTGCAGGAGAATACAAAATTTGCATTAGTTTTACTACTTTCTTGTTCATATTTTTTTGTTATTATAAGCACGTAACTTTCCATGTTAGTTGGAAAAGTTATGCATTAAAATTTAAAAACTAGAATATTAGTATGTATGCAGTTAATCCTGGCATGTCTTGTACAAATCAACTTTAGAAATATACGTAGAAACTCAACGTTCACTCATAAATTCAATTATATTTGACAAAAACTTGTGTCAGCCGGAGGCACCGTGCGGCCGGGCCCAAAGTGTCAATCTTTATACAGAAAAATATCAATCTATATGAATAAAAGTGTCAATCTTTAACATAATTATTTTACGAATAAAATGACAATTTTTAAAAGTGTCAATCTTTATACAGAAAAGTGTCAATTTATATGAATAAAAGTGCCATTATTTTAGCCCGACCGCACGGTGCCTCCGGCTGACCCAAGTGTGTCCCATTATATTTATATATACGCAACCAATTTAGAACTCTAAAAAATCTCAAATCCACGTCCTCCACAATTTATGCAAAACAAAAACAAACTCTCTTCTTCCCCTTTCTCCATTCAACTCCCCCTAATCTCAGAATTTCTTAATATTATGTGGTCTAACAAATGAATAATAGTGTCTTGCTGAAACAAAATATAAATGGGATTACACTACAAGACTTCACAAGCTATGATGATGGTAGGGAGCTATATAGATCCGACGATCACGATTCGATCTCCGAAAACCTACGCCTGTATTCTACCGGTCTCTGGATCTTTAGCAGGACCCGAGTCTATTCTCTCCAGCAACCTGAATTCCTCTTCAGTCAAGCTATTATTCACATGGGGTATTGTCGTCTTTGCGTGCACCTGCTTTTCGAGCTCCATTGCCAACTATAGACCACCATGCCCACAACGGCTACAGTCATGCTCATTATATTCTTGAAAGCTGTGAATCGAAGAGCAACCATCCCAAAACGAGGACGCATACTGTTTTCATGTGGCCCAACACTTGAAACGAAACGGCTGAAAAACGCCCGATGCAGAGGTACTGGCTCACGTTGCAGAACACAGCTAGAGAGCACGATAGAAGTATAAACATCTGCAGTAATGCCATCTCGTTTTAATAGATGAAAGACTAGTGCTACCGTATGGATAAATGATTGAGGCGAGTAAATGGTTGCTTACTATGACTCCAGCACCAAAATTGTAGTCGAAAATCAAATTTCCAGAAAGATAGTAGTCGACTACAGGGCCCAGCACAAGAAGAGATCCAGCTTGAATAGGAGTTGTTTTGCTCAATAACTCGAAGGATCCAATAGAGTACTTCTTCTGCAGAGAGCCTATTGACTGCACCAAGAATTATGTATTAGGCCTCAAACAATGAATTCCTCATTCTTTTTAAATTTGTTAAAAGAAAAAATACGTAGAAAATGGAGAGCCTCGCATTTGAATGATAGTGGTAATAAGACCCTACTACGCCTTAACCAGAAATATAGTCCAATTATGCGGAAGAGCTGAATGAGACGATATCAGGTAATGCCTAAGCTTAACCAGACACCGATTAAAGAAAAGTAGAATCTATTATGTATTATATCTATTATATATAATAACAGAAAACAAGAGCACAATTCATTTTCCCGCCCAAATGCATTCACTCTATAATAATATTTTAATACTATAAATCGTTTTTTTTGCTGACAGAGCATCAAAATTGGTTTTACGTTTTTTTTTTTTGCTGACATCCTACTAATGAGCATTAAAAGTCCACATAGAAAAATGCAACTAAATTAACATTTAGTCCTTGGGAATATAAATCGAATACCAACTTTTTGCCTTTCTTTGTTGGGTGTACTTCAACATTTTAATTATTCATGGGTTTCTTCCAAACTCAACATTTAATTGACATTACATAAAACATTAGTTTGACAATCGTGATACATCGCAAGTGGAATGGGAAATTAATTAATTAATTAGAGTTAATTTTGCTGCAAATTCAAAGCTATTATTATTATCTAATCTAATCTATATATATATATATATATATATCTATATATATATATATATATAAGCAAAACTAATTTCCCCACTTTGTTTCCCCGCCTAATTGCCCATTCAGTCAATGATAGTATATTTTTACTTTTATTTTTCTCTGAAAAAGGTTTTATTGATTTCAGCACACCATGCATCATGCACTTTTATTGGAAATGTTACTGTACATTCATGCCTACATGCCTTGAATTTCGAAATCAAAGTTTAAATTCAAAATTCAAATTTCTAACTTCACATTTTGTAGCCTCATTTGCCTATAAATTACAAACGCAGCTGTACAACTTCACATATTTTTCAATTGTATGCAAGCATTAAAGATTCTGGACATTTTCTCTTCCGTTAAGCACCACAATCTTTTCAATTTTGCATTAATAAATACTACCTCCATCCCGTTTAAGTAGTCCCATTTGCCAAATCGGAACATCTCATATATTAGTCCCATTTCTATATATGGAAAGAAATTATAGTCAATTCAGCCCATCCCATCAAGGTTAATTAGCCCAAATATGGGGCCTAATCATGTTAGCCCAAATCTTTGAGGCCCACAATTAAAGCAGGGGAAATGAGGGGTGAAAACCCTAAAATCATTCACCCCCTTTCCACATTCCAAAACTTTCTCTCTGTCGGTCTCTCTCTCTCTCTACCAAATCTCTGTTCTTTCGCTCGATCTTCTCCTCCGATCTTTAATCTCTTCTCCTCCGATCTTCTTTTTGTTTTAGAATCTCTATGAAATGAAAATTTGGGGGGCGAAGCTGGAGGATGTGGGAGACCTCAGTCCAGAAAACCCTAGGGTTTCCTCTCCGCCACCCTCATCGAGCCGGAAAATCCAAAAACCTTCCAGATCTAGGGCTAAGTTCCCTAGATCTCTCCCCCGCCGCCTAAAGCCACCCCCTGTACGGCGATACATTCGCCGGCCCACGCGGGCGCGGCTGGCGGATGACGAATCTCTGAGCCCAAAAACAGCCAGATCTCCTACGCCGCCGCCGCCTTCCCCCAGCCGCGATGTTGTTCAACCTCTGTCTCCCGCGGCGTTGCCCGTCCCTGCTGGTGAAGCTCCCGACAGATCAGATCCGTTTTTATTTCGCCGGCTCCCCAAAAGATTCTTCCGCTACCGCGTGCTTCCGGCTTGGGCAAATGCCCGCGGCGGAGAAGTTGCCGCAGGGACGTTGTTGGCGGCGCCGACGGAGGACACAGGGGCCCCTATTTCTACAGACCTGTGGCTGTGAGAAGAGATGACAAGGCTTCTTGCCTTCTATTCGGTGACTTCTAC
>CM038111.1:32930299-33021886 GCA_001642375.2 Mentha longifolia
TGTACGAGGGCGGTAGAGAGATGGATATCGTCTCAGTCTGTACAACTTGAGATACCAAATAGCGCATATGTGCAGTTTAATATTGGGCATTGATTTTGAGATCTTCTATTTGAAGCAGTCACGAACCGAACGGCTTATTAAATCACGTTTGGGGTGTTGGGGTTGTTGTGTATAGCTAAAGCAAAACCGTTATTTTAGTATATACGACACATGTTCCACTATTTATAATCATATATCTGAAATAATATAGTTAAAAAGAATAAGACTAATATCTCATGTTTTAGAACACGTGGATGGCTCGGGTGTCAGGGAGATCACAAAGTTCGACGATAATTATGAGATATAAATAATATCACAGTTGAGATAGCTCGAGCAAAGCTATCGTTACAGATTACAGCATAACAGTAGTGATGAGTCTCAATCGCTAGTTATGTTGGTATGGTGGAACGTATTGACAGGATCAATGTGACATAATGATCTTCTGGAACTGATCTTAGAAATAGGTGAAGAGCTAGAGATCTCGGGTTTTAGTGGACGGATCTTAATCTCGATAAGCTATTAGGTGTGTACGTGTTCTTGGCGTTGTCTTGAATTACAAGGAACGGACCTAACGCATGATTGTCACTACTTGCATCTTGGGTGACATGGAAACACGTATTACTAATTAGTTGTATCGAGACACCGTGTCCATTAAAGGTTGAGATATCCCTTCAGGGAGTTCACAAGGATTATTATACCAAGTCATGCATGCTGATTAAGTTCAGGTATGATAAAAAGGAGTGAACGGGTACTACTTGAGGATAATAATAAGATATTAATTAATTATGAGCAGTCAACGGAGCTCTAATTAATTAATGGATATCGGGATTCTTAAATACGGGGATCGCTCTAAACAAAATAGAAAGTTGGTTAATCAGATACATTGTTGAGTTGGTTAATCTTCCAACGGAGCTCTCTCTACTCATGCTATTCAGATACATTTCTAGTAGATAGAAGAGTTGGTTAATCTTCCATTGTTGAGTTTTCTAAAGCTCTGTAATAGGAAGTAGTGTGTAGTAAGTTTAGTTCGTTGTTAGTTGTAAGGAAGTTTGTTAGGGTCACGACCCATAACTCGTGCTTAGTCTTTGTCAAGTGTGACATTGATTAGGAGCGCTCACCAGTTTAAATAAGAGAGAAAGACAATCCAAAGTATGGGATTTCAGATCGGCCTAGATCTGACGTGGATATAGGAGGGTTATCTCCGAACCACGCTAGACTTGCTTGTCGATCTTTCTCTCTAACTCTCCCACTCATGCTTCTCTCGACAACTTGCATATCAAGCTTCTAAAGAGTTTTTCTAACACACGCCACCAACTTCCGCGCCGCAGTTTAGATTAAGAAACTCAGCAGTTCACTGTCTGAGTTGAATAAACTGAACTCTCACTCTGATCACATCTACGGACTCAGTTCACAAAATCAATTGGTAAGATCAATTTAAAGCTCAAATCGAAAACGGTTGGAAATTGGTGTATTCCACCTCCCCCTCCCATACACCAATAAACTCTTTTCGGGACCAACAAGAGCTCGAACAGATTGGTAAGGTCGCTGCTTCTTCAAATTAGACCACGTCTATCACGGAGATACTAAAATCATTTAACATTAATCAATGAAACTAAAATCCTAAACTAAATCTCCTAAGCAAAATTAAAAAGAATATAAGTTAAATTAAATTAAGCATAACATAATTAAATTACATTAAATAATTGACTAACCTAAAAACGGCCGATGGACTTTGAAAAACGGCCAAGAGTTTAAATAATTAGGCCGATTTTAAATTTTTTAGCATTGTTATTTGATACTTAAGTCATTGCTATTTTAAGCATAATTAAAAAAATTAAGTTAATTATAAATAACTAATAATACATATATTTCACTAATTAACATTTTAATTATAGTTTTAGTGATTATCAAAACCTGAATTATTATAATAAAATACGTGAATTTAAGCATAATTACATTAAGAATGGAACTTAATTAATTAAAATTAGAAAAAAATAAGCATATTTAATTAAATTAAGCATAATTAATTATTTTAAGTCTCTAGGTGAAGCGGCTTAATTTTGAGGTAGTAAATATGTCGGCCGATTTTAGAGGCCGGCTGTGCGGCCGCTTTTATGGTGGGAGGAGTAGGATTTTTTTTTTCCCCCCTCAATTTTAATTTGATAAATAAAGGAACATAATACGACAAAAAAAATAAAATACCAATAAAGGAGTGAAGCTTTTGCAGAAATTTGTGTAAGATAGCGGGACCCATCTCATTATTTAAATAAATTGGGTATTTTTTGAAGATACAATTTGAAAATGGGTAATTTGTTAATCTACATCTTCAAATTGGGTATTTTGAATTTCGGCCCGTTGACCTATTCCAAATACAGGTGACTTGCACCACTCTAATAATACGTTGAGTATTCATATTGGAAAGCATACATCTTCCAAAGTTTATATATATGAATTAAATATAATACACATCTTAATCTATTACATACTTAATTTTCATTCCAATCTATAAAAATTTATAACAATATAAGAGAACAAAACCATGTGAGCAGCTTTGGCTTTGGGGGTTGTAAAGCATATTAAGCTAAAAATCTCTTTTACGGATCTATAGTTGAACACAACTTTGTCGTTGGAACCTTAACGACAATGCTATTGTTGCGACACATTTCATATCAATTGCAAAAATAGTGCTTCAATTGGATGTGAAAGTGAACTGAATGATCATAAAATAGTTGTTGTGAATATTTTGGTTGTGAAATTCTAAAATTTATAGACTAAACTTATTTGAAAGATGGAAAGAAATTAATTATATGCTAATTACGTATTTGTAACGTTTATAATTAATTAGCTTATTGGAAATATTAATGCACAATTAAGATTTACCATTTGTGTTGATGGTTTCTACAAATTAAATAGTATATTTAAAAACATAGAAAGTGTTATTTGTATTCCCTCACTAAAATCCTTCAATTTCCAATCTATTTACCACAAACATATTAAAGTTTAATTGCATTTGGATTACACATTGCTATAGAACTCATTCCTATCTAAACAATTTTTGCTACACAAAATCAATGCCCAAAACATCTATATAATTATAAAATATAGAGAAATCATGTATATATAGGCTATTATTTTATATTGATCATAAAGTTTGTTGACATAAGTGTAAATGAATGCATGTAATTATTAATATATATATATATATATATATATATATATATATGGTAGTATTATATATTTTATTTATGTAATATTTATATAATTATTAATTGACATTAATGTACATAAATGTTAGTATGAGATAAGCTAAATTGATTTTAATTTTTCTTATCATGTTCTTTTTCATCTTTTCTTTAAAACATTAATTTTCTTCCCTTGACACATTCCAAATCTAGATAGACTGCCAGAAATTGAATAGGACAAATGATTTGGCTTTTTCTACACTTAATATTCTTAGATATCTTGGAAAGAGTGAATTTTTGAAATGTCCATTTAGGTTAGTGAACATCAAATTATGTCCACCAACATAACTTACTCAAATTATGTCCACTTTTTGGCTTTTGAGACCAAAATACCCTCAGTAGGTTGACTTTGACTAATTTTTTTGAACTTTTTTCATTTTTTTTTCTTTTTTTCTGATACTTTTTATAATGTAATTTTTTTTTGATTTTTTTTTTCTGATTTTTTCAGACGTTTTATTTTATTTTATTTTTTTCGATTTTGGCTCTATTGGTACTATTAACACTAATAGTACCAATAGATCCAATTGTTTAAGATTTTTTCTTTTCAGATGTTTGGCAACGGTCTTTTATAATCTCATTTAACCTAATGATAATTCAAATAAACTCATAAAATCAAAATTCAGAAGAAATAAATGAAAGCATAAAACTTTAAATCTGAATTGGGTCTAATTGGACTATTTGGAGAAAATAGACCCATTAGAACCAATTATGCGCACTCGATCCAATCTATAATCAAAATCCAACAAGCAGTACATACCATGATTTGTATTATTCCAATTCCAATTGCATAAACTCCAAAATGAAACCATAAAATAATAAATCTAAATTGGGTCTAATGGGTCTATTTGAATTAAATAGCCCCATTAGACCCCAATTCAAAGCAATAATTCAAAAAAAAAATCGACCACACAATGGTACTATTGGCACTATTTAGACGTTAATAGTACCTATAGTACCAATTTGTTGGGAACCTTTCTACTCTTTGAACTAAATTTTGATAATGCTATTAGAAACCACACTTGGACAATAGACTTTAAATGGAACAGGCTGGTCTCCGTGTTTGGATCAGTCAAGCTTAACCCGAACAGGTTGCTATGTAAAGGTCAAGGTTGGTAGTGCAACCTTGTACCTATTTTACTCAAACCTGTCATAACGTTCCTTATGTAATCTGTCTATGTAACCTGCTCCAACCGATACTCGAAGATCTCGTACGAAGGTTACAGAAGATTGAAGACAGTTCGAGGTATAGGAAGCGTGACCTGCAAAGTCCAACCTGAGCTGTGGCTGAGGAACCTGTCCTCAACTCAACGTTCGTAATTGTGTCAGTGTACGGTTCTGCATATACTGACACACACAATGGCTCTATTACAAATGCTTCTCTATAAATACCTCAAGACATTCAAGAAAGAAGGTACGGGAAACTCAAATTACAAGCTGAAACGCTGCAGAAATCTCAAGCTAAATACTCACACAATCAACACTCGAAATTACTAGAGCTTTCCCAAGTGTTGATCTTTGTAGATTTCTACTCTTTCTAGAATCTGTCTTACTAGAACACAATCCACACTCTCACTACCATCATTGTTGATATTCAGTGTAGTTGATAGAGTTGTATTCCAAACAGTGATAGCTTTTCACAGCTTTCCAGTTTGATTATTAGTGCTAGTTGTTTAGCATTAGTAAGATTGTATGTAAGTTTGTATGTAAAGTTAGAAGAAACACGACTCAAGATTCGTGCTAGATTCAGTCTAAAGAAAGACTTGAATTTGGACTGGAACCTCCACCAGTGTTAAAAGGAGCAAAATCTCAAGTTAAGGGATTACAGATTCGACGGGATCTGGCGTGGACGTAGGAGCTGTTTACTCCGAACCACGATAAAAACTCCTCGTGTTTCTCTCTCTTACCATTATCTTTATTTACACAGTTTGCATGATTCACAACCTGCATCACTCTAACCTGTCTTGCATGAACACTTATCTGAACTAAAATTTTCTTTGAAAACTGTTTCGAAAACTGTGTTGAAAACTGTTAGCCAACCTTTCCACCAAACTTCCGCACGCAGGTTAGTTTTGCAAGCTCAGCAGTTCACTGTTTGAGCTGGAAAAACTAAACTGCTCTGATAAACTGAAGTGACGACTCAGTAAGATCAAACTGTTTTGAAAAGTCAAAACTGTTGGCTAATTGGTGTATTCCCCCCCCCCCCCATACACCAATATCTGTTTATCGGGACCTACTATAGTACCAATTATGTAATTGGCACTATGGGTACTATTTTGATATTAATAGAGCCAATTGTACCAATTATTCAACAATTTTAACCTCAACAAAAACAACAAATAGAAACACATTGCATTTCAAAAAATACTAATCAAAATATCCAATTAATATAACTAAATCTTATGCAACTCAGAAAAAGGGAGAAAAAAATCCAAAATTAAAAACAAAACACACATATTATGCACAACATCATCTCAATTCATATTTGCAATTTTTAAGGAAAAAAAAATCGAAAAAGCAGAAGCATTACAAAATCAAAAAATGAAGAAAAAAATTGAAAAAAAAGAAAGAGAAGAAGCAGAAGGAGATCGGCAGGTGGAGGGAGGAGGCGGCAGCGGCGGCGTGAGGGTGGGTGTGGATGTGAGAGACAGAGTCGCCGGTCGCGAGAATCCACCGCCGGTAGCACGCCATTCTTCTTTCTCCAAACCTGCAAATCTCGAGCTAGAGGCGCTGGAGGCGCAGATCTAGAGGCGTGGGGTTCGATGGCGGCGGCGCCAGATCTGAGCGCAGCTATTGAGACGACCACCAGCTCGGGCTATGGCGGGCGTGGTAGCAGTCAGGGAAGAGGGATGAAACGGCGCCGCTTCGCTTGGGCTCATCCTCCGCAGCAGGCTGTGAAGGAACAACTTCGATCTAGAGCTCGTCTTGGACGATTTGCCACTGCCGGTAGTGAAGTAAGACGTCGGCGGCGTGAGCGGTGGAATTTCTAGAATTCCCGGCGTGAAGAGGGAGGATTTGGGGAGGGGGGAGAGAGAATTGGGGAGGGTTTCAGAGAATGAGAAATGAGAAATGAAAACGACGGGTTACGGTATTGTCAATTTGAAATTTAAATTTAGGATAGCAATGGGTATTTTTAGGATAGTAAGGGGTATTTTGGGGTCAAAAACCAGAAGATGGACTTAATTTGAGTTTCTTATGTTGGTGGACAAAATTTGATGTCCACTAACTTAAATGGACATTTTTATGCATTATCACTCTTGGAAAACCACCACCTACAAAACATTTTTTAATACAGTTTTTATTTATTTATTTATTTTATTTTAGTAATAAGAATTTGAATTAAAGACTATATACGGCCCTTAAATACTCGATTGATTGCAGCCTATCGTGGTGCTTCGAGATCTGCTCATTGGTTCGAGACTCGTGTTGATAACGTGTTATAAAATAATATTGTAAAGCTGAATAAGAAACAGAATAAGAAACACAAGAATAAGGAAGAAAGGGAGCAGAAGCTTATAGATAGAATAGAGTTTTTTATTGCGTATCTTACAAATGGTACATAAAAAATATATATACAAGAGAAAAAAACCTTAACTATTAAGTAATGTCCGTAATAAATAAATATTTACAACATATTTGAATTATATGGACATATTTTTTTTTAATGATTTCATTGACATAGATACTAGTAAGTTCTCTAAAGCTTTCATATCCACCTCCCCATTGAATGATACTTCCTCCGTCTCAGAAATATTAATCATCTTTCCTTTTTGGGCCGTCTCAGAGATACTGACCCATTTCCTTTTTGGGAAATAATTATCATATTAATTGTACAATTAGTAATCCCTTATTACAATTAACTTCCACAATTACAATTTCCTTAAAAATCATTTTATCTATCCATTAAAAAAAAGAGGAAAAAAAATACACCAAATTCCATTAATATTTCTA
This sequence comes from Mentha longifolia, assembly GCA_001642375.2. Classification (NCBI taxonomy): domain Eukaryota; kingdom Viridiplantae; phylum Streptophyta; class Magnoliopsida; order Lamiales; family Lamiaceae; genus Mentha; species Mentha longifolia. The sequence continues at coordinate 32,937,529 of CM038111.1, forward strand.
CACCAAGCATCATTCAATTCCACCACCCACAATTAATTGAAGCAACAAAAAATAAATAAATAATAAAAAAATCAATTAACCCATTCCCACCCGACTCGAGAACCCCATTTCCCCTCTTTTGGATCTGTGTTCATCGTCTTCTCTCTGAAACCCTAATTTCTGAAATTCTTCTCCACCATCCTCATGGATCCCCTCCGTAGATCTGAATGCCCCTCTTCTCCGTTGGGTTGGAGGTCAACTCGCAGCCCCCTCGTCGCAATGAATCGCCGTCGCGGCGGGCTCGCAGGCCGCGTTGTTCCTCCCGTCGGCGGAGCGGTGCGTAGACGCCATTTTGCTCGCCGTCGGCGCGAAACCCTAGCTCCCCAAACCCCCCATCCCCTCATACCCGAATCTCTGTGCCTATTGAACCTGGGCGATATGGCAATCTACGCCCGCGCCCGACTAGCCCAACGGAGACGACTTGGAGGCCGCCGCCACCCCTAATGGATTACGGGCTCTGTCCCAGACCCGATTTAGAGCTGACGCCGTCGCCACCTCACGGCTGCGGTGATGGCCCTCTTCGCGCGGATTAGCGGTCGCAGCCGTGGAGGGTTCCAAGTTTCGACCGATCTCCGCCGCGGCGGCTGCCGCCGACTGTAGAGGATGCTGAAAGCTTTAAGGAAAGCAAGTCTTTGAGTCAGCCCGACTCTGTCGACTTCCCTTTCCAGCCCACCACTGAAGAGAGGGCCTCTTGCGAGGCTTGGGCTGACAAAAAGCTTCAGGAGTTCATGAATGGCCGTTCCCAGTAGATAGTCCCTGTGATGGCTTTTTTATTTACTGTAATGCTTTTTTGTGATGGCGGGAACATTTACTCTATGTGATGGCTTGAATATTTACTCTCTGTGTTTGGGTTTTGATGGTTTCTGCGTGTTGAATTTGTTATGATAGTTTGTCTGGATCCTTGATTTTGTTGGATGATGATACTTACTTGATGAAATTGACTACTTACTTGATGAATAGGGGCAGAGATATATGAAAGCTGCATTTTCTTATTCAAAAGATAAAATTTACAAAAATCTTTTGAAACATAAAATGCGAACATAGGGTAGCTTTTCAAGTTGGTATTGCTATGTCATTAAAGTCTATACTTCTAGAGGATACTGCATATACACATTAATATCTGGCTTCTGCAAAAAAAAAATATCTTGTCCTTCATCTTCTCTACTCCCTCTTTGTCTGACCATTACTTCTAAATTATTGAAGTGTTTACAAAGGTTGATTCCACCCCTGTTAGCTTCTGCAATCCTAATCTGTGAACTAGTTGCTCAATTCTTCTGATATGGCCATTCTCCACTAGATATTGAATGTTGTCCCTTGCCAATTCCTCAGGAATTGTGAGACTAACTGGCAATTCTCCTGCTCTAATGAGACTGTCCTTTCCCATGTGTGAAGTTTTGTAGTTGTTGTGTCCTTTTGCCTTCATTATCTCTGTTAGGACTTCTTGCAATGTTAGAAAAACTTTGTTGATGGTCATTACTGGCAAATCATGAAATGCATCTAGCGCAGCCTTAACTAGGTCATTACTATTTTACATACTCTCTGATGTTGCATTAAAAAATCCTAGATCATTGATGTTAGTGTCAGAAGAATTTGGTGGCTGCTGAATTAGCCTCATGTTGACCCCATGTTGAGTAGCTGCCTGTCTGAAATTAGGATCAGAATCCTTGATATGTGGCTTTGCATTATCTTGCTATATGAAAATATCTTTTGATGCATTTGATGGCCACTCCTCTCTGATTGCAGAAACAACCTGTTGGCATGTTAAATGGATAGAATATTTATCAGAGAAGATGTTAAATTTGATGGCTTACCGACCAATGATGTAAAAGTGTGAGATACCGAGGTCAGTTTTTACCCTAAAACTCTGAGAATGATGGCAGTAAGAACAGTAAGTTCATAAACAGGGGTAAGTACCTTGTTGATGATACAGTTTTTGATCACTTCCCTTGTGATTGATTCCATTGCTTTGGTGTAAAGGCTGTCCCTAGCTCTGTACCTACTGTTTCTTTTTGCAACTTCCTGAGTTGTGAAAGGGAAACAACCTATCTTTCCATCAAATAAGACAGTACCATCCTCACTTAGTATGGGCCTGCTTACTGCACACAGAAACATGATCTTTCCTATGAATTTCTTGCTCTTGCATGCCCTATGTGGGTCTTCTTCATCTAGTGCAAGGTAATACCTGTGTGATGTGATTAATTAGCAAGATAAAAACAGTCCCTCACATGAGCTGAGGTCAAATTTTATTTTTAAAAAAACAAAAAAAAGCCCTAAACCTTCAAAGTGTGTGTTCATGAATGAAAAGATACTGCACTTACCTACTTTTGCCTTTGGTAATATAGAACCACTTCTCATCTATGTGCACAATGTTGTGCATAGATGAGTACTTGAGTGTGTTCATCACCCTGTCCAGTTCTAGATGTTCCAAACTGAATCTTATCCTCATAAATTTGCATTCATTGGTAAGCACGGGCTTGATAAAAGATGAATATGCTCTGAAGAGCCCAACTTTCCACCATCTCTGTAATGTAGCTCTGCTCACATCGAGTTTTCCTTCCATAGCTCTGAAACTACCTCTATCTTCAAGGGGGAGAGCCATAATCTGATCATAGTTGGGTATGAAGATGCCGAATTTCCCACGGAATCTATATATATATATAAACAAAACAAGATCGGCAGTTATTTTTTTGCGCCTTTTTTATGGTAAATTAGTAATTTTCCAGTTGATCTGTTATTTTTAAATGGACAGTTACATATAACACCGATTTAACAGTTTTTAATATTTCTTTTGTGTGCAACTAGGGATGTCAATCGGGCCAACCTGAGCAGGTTCGGGTCAGCCCTGTCGGGTTTCGAATTATTCGGTTCGGGTTGAATCGGGTTGAGTTTTTTTCGAACTAGAAATTTTCAACCCTAACCCTAAACTTCGGGGCTCGGGCTAGCCCGTCAGGCCAAGAAGGAGACGATTTTTTTTATAATCATAATTTTATAAAAATAAATAATTCATGTTATACCATCTAAGCCATTTTATTTCGTATTATGTTAATCCAACTTGTATAATATAATAAGTAGCTCAATGAGATGTGAAGATATTTTTATTTTAATGATTATATTAATTATTTTTTATTATGTGGTGAAATACAAAATAGAGAAAATATTATGCTGAATACAACTTAGCATAAAAAATTGTAATATTTTTCACAAGTATTTGAATCAAGACATAAATTTTAATATTTGAAATAAAGTAACAAAATTCAACACTTAATTAATAAAAATTTTCGGGTCATCGGGCAAACCCGCTAAGCTTCCGGGCTAGCCCTATCGGATTTCGGGTTATTCGGTTCGGGCCATTTGGGTTGAAATTTTTTTCGGGTTATAAATATTCAACCCTAACCCGCTTTTGGCTCGGGTTACTTGGGCCAATCTGCGGGTTTCAGGCTAAATTGACATCCTTATGTGCAACCACCGAACTATTACATGTCCGTTTAAACTACCGAGAAACATGCACCATAAATATTTAAAACAATTAAAATTTTAATATACCCACTAACCCACTTTCTTATACCAGTTTTTAATGCATACAACTGTAATTATTAATACCCAATTAAAAAATTGACTAACATCAGTTATTTATCCCACAATCTACGTCCACCACATCCATTGCACCCATTTCAAACTTTACAGAAGTTAAACTATAACACTAAGCACTACTATTACAAATATATATAAATACATTGCGTAGATTACTCAAAACAAAAACAAAAACCAAAACTCCACAAAGTTATTAAAGATATGGCTCCACTTCTCGGTTTGGTCGATTTGCAACCCGGAAAAGTCAAGATTGCTTTGCAACTGAGGTTGATAAGAAGCTACCAAATCTCACAAATTCAAAACAGAGATGAAGTATATTCTCACGAGATGAATTTCCATGATAAGGAGGTTATCATCTAAAATTTGGTTTTTATTTGTTTTGCTCTATAATATATGTTACTAACACATTAACGTGTGCAAATTACAGGGTACGAGAATCCATGGAACCATTGAAAAGATCACTTTCTGCACTTAATTACCCGTCCGAGATTTGCTTAAGCGGTTCCAATCTCTCCTAAAAATTGTTTCTCATATATAATTAGAATCAAGTAAGTGAAACTACAATGCAAGTTTAATAGAAGAGCATAAATTATTTTCATTTAATTATCATATTTTTGTTCAATCAGTATAAAAGATTATAAGATTACAAGGCACGTTTTCGTGCGACAACCACAAAACTGAATTCGCCCAATCTACCATGAACAGATTTAGTATTTTCGGTGTGAAGAGCATGAAGAATTTTTTACTTAAAGAAGGCAGATTTTAATGACTCAAGCATTTTTCCAGGTAATTCTTTTCAAAGACGCAGGTTAGTTGTCTCAGTCTCACCTTTTCACATATTGCTACGAAAATTTCCAATCCTTGATAAACTGGTTGGTTTTCTTCAGGGCTCTTATTATCCCACCACTCAATATTATGTTTATTTTCTTCAGATGGAAAGATACTTGTTGAGGACATAGTGAGATTGGGCAGTCGTGTAGAAGGCGGCAACTCGGCTGAATCTGATGATATATAGGTAATAGAGCTGTATAATTTTGCCCTTGGCTATACCCTGGTGTAGCTAGCTGATTTAGATAGCGAAAAGGCTTTATCTCATGCTGATGTTATTTTCATTGCTTTCTCATTTTTTTTCCTGTACAAGGCGCTGAAAACATAAACTTGAACGAGAGATCCTTTTTTGTTCAACAGCCTTGAGATCTCTCGTTCAAGTTTATGTTTTCAGCGCCTTGTATAGGAAAAAAAATGAGAGAGCAATGAAAATAAGCATCGGCATGAGATAAAGCCTTTTCGCGATCTAAATCAGCTAGCTACATCAGGGTATAGCTGTTACGACCGCACTTTGCTAAATAAATAGCTAAGCTTGATAAATTTGTGACTATAAAATATGAATATGAAATAATGGATAAATGAATAACATTTCTTGAATCGACTCTCAGGGCAATCTCATTTCTAGATGATCTGGTACTTATAACTGATAAAGTAGGACAATGCTTGTCATGATTCTGACTCAGAATACATCTAAATCGAAAGGAACTTTAAGAACATCAGAGTGTACGCAACGGAAGTATGGCTATAAATACATGTATGAAGACATGTATTACCAAGAGTTATCAACAACTAAATCTTCACTAAATTGACAAAAGTTTTGCCGGTCATTCCGCTTCAACCTGCTCAACCTGCACATTAAAAACAATGTACAGGGCTAAGTACAAATTGTACTTAGTGAACACTTTGCCCAAAGCTGATTTTATTGTCATCCATATATTGAGTGAAACATAGAGTTTTTCTTAAAAGTCTATGTTCACTAAAATCTCTTAGTTCTCAAAAGTGACTGCAGATAAAAATTTTCTGTTGTAATCTACCATATCTGATATGTGGTGCCCGAGGAGGTGGCCACCTCACTCGTCACCTGATCGATCGCCACACTAAGCGAGTTGACCACTTGTGTACACTAGTCCAAGTATAGTAGTTCGCCATACAAGGACCCGAATTCGATTCTTATAAAATTGGCATAGCCAATAACAGATATGCATAGTACAAAAACAAAACATGTTGTGGCATGACAATCTTTAAAAGAGTTATATCAACTAATAAAACATGCTTTGTTATAAAAGAAAGCCCACCTCTTTCACTTGCGTAAGTGATATAAAATTCTAGCTTCGCCTCGACGACTGTTTCTTCTTCGCTCGACCTTGATAAAAGAATACCATAAGATTCTCAATTCGAACGATAAAAGCTTATCGAATAATCTTAGCTCTATAACTTCTCGTAGATTATTCTAAAATTTTAAGTGACGATGTCACCGTTGTCTAAGTTTGATTTATTAATCGAATTATACGAATAGCTTATTCGATGGTTTCTTAACAAATCAATTAATTGATTTATTTACTTAGAATTAATATTAATTGAGAGATTTTGTCGATAATTAAATCTAGTCGTTTAATTGATTAGCTTAATCAATTAAATCTTAATTATTAACTCTTAGTTAATAAACTTATTTCTTTGTTGATAACTTATTACATCTTTTACTCTCGTAAAATAATGCACTCAAGAATTATTAATCGGGGTATCGTATAATTTAATTAGTGATATCTTGATCACATAATTAGTCCTGGGTTGGGTTATCAATTAATTAGCTAATTAATCCGGCCCAAAGAAATTAATATTATGACCTAAGGAATTTAATTAAAAACGGCCCAAGGAATTTAGAATGGCCCGATCCTCATTGAAACCAGCCCAACTCAACTCCCTCTTAGCCCAGGCCCTCTCCAGCCCAAGTATAGCCCAATGTTTGGCCCAGCTAGGGCTGTCGATCGGTACGGTACCGATACTCCCGTACCGAAAATTTGGTACCCGGGTACCGAAATACCCAAAATTTTGGGTACCGGTACCGCATCAAAATATTACTTCGGGTACCTGGGTACCGATCGGTACGGTACAGGTATTCCCGAAGAACCGAAAAGGTACCAAAATTTGAAAAAAAAATAAAAATGAACGTTTTAATTTTTTCCCGTTTCCTATTGTGTCAACTGTCAAGTTTAAGTGTTCAACAAAAATACAAATTTTAAACTTCCAATACCAATACCAATCTAAATTTATAATTATAAATTTTATAATTATAAATTCACAATCACATATCCACAATCCAAATCTAAATTAACAATTAGAATTCCAATCTAAAATAACAATTCCAACAATTTGAGTTCCACTCTAAATTCCAGTAAAAACACCAAACATAAATAACTTCAAATTCTTATAAAAATATAAATTAGGTTTAGTAATTTAGTTTTAGAAAATATAAATTAAATTTTATAAATAAAATAAATATTTAATTATTTTATAATTAATTTCGGTACCCGGTAAGGTACGGGATTCTCGGGTACCGAAAATAATAAAATGGATGGTACCGAGTACCGTATACCGAAAAACCGGTACTCGGTACTCGGTACCCGGTTTGGTACTGGTACGGTACCGGGTTTCCCGAAATACCGGTACCGTTTAGACAGGCCTGGGCCGCCCAGCCTTCAGCAGAACCCAGCCCGTCTTCGACCCAGACCCGGCCCGTACTGACTTGGACCCGGCCCGCAGAAGAGGAAAAGCCCCAAATCTTCTTCTTTCTCCTTCATTCCACGCGGACACTTCCTCTCTCGGATTTCCTCTCGCTCGAACTCTCCTCTGCAGCTCTTCTTTGACCGCCATTAATTCCGACCGGCGCCACCCTTCATGGCGACCGCCGTCGGGTTGCCGTATCCCTCTCCCTCTCGAATTTCTCTGTTAAAATCGATCCCCTCCTAATTCGAATCCCTAGTTTCGAAATTGGGCGTCTCCGTTCTTTTTCTCCGTTGATTTTCAGCGAGGCTCGCCGTCGTCGTCGATCTCCTCCGGCGAATGTTCTATCTCTCTCTTTCTCCGAGAAAATCGTTTCTCTTTTCCTTCATTCAGAGATTAGGGTTGAAACCCTAACTCGAGAGATTGGGGAAGCTTACCTCGTCGATTTTCCGATGTGAGATCGACTTCTGGTGTGCTCCCTCTGGCTGCGGTGAGATGGTAGCCGTTCCGGTGCAACTCCCGAGGTGCTCCGCCTGTCTCTGATTTAGGGGTTTCGAACTCCTCATAGCAAAATCCCTCAACCTACGGTTGAGGGGACATTCGCCCTCATGAAGAAAGAAATCCGTTCTCCTCTCCCTTATTTGATTATTTGATAAACTCCAAATTCAAGCTTTGCTGAATTGGATTAGCTTCTGATTTTCTCTCTCAATTCCCTTTGCAGGTTCGGTGACGAGGATGGCGTGACTGTAGCGGCTTTCTTGCCCTCGGCTTTCCGGTCCTTATCGGAACAGAGCCGAACTATGTCCCCTTTAAACAAAAGTAGCTCCGACTCGCTCTTGTTCTCTCTATTTAAATTACAATTGTTTGATCTATTGACAAGTTTAATCACGTTTTTAGGAGTTACTGACTCGCGTTTCTCTTGTTGCAAGTTCCGAAAACTGCGATGAGAACGATGCCGTCGCGGTACTCTCCTTCGGATCAGCCCCTCCACCGTCGAGGCTCCGGCCTCGACGAGGTTCGATTCCTCTCGCTCTAACTTATAATCTCGTTTTTATACATGTGTGTATATATATATATATACCTTTAATACTTGCTTCAGAAGGAAAAACTGAGGTTATGGTTTCTTGATCGTAGAGTTTAGGATTTTTTTATTTTTTTTTTTAACTCTTGTGCACTAGTATGTATGATTACTTGCTTCTGAGAATTTATAGAACTAATAATAAGTTCCTATATTCAAGTTATTATTAGTTGGTGTTGGTAATGGTTCAGCATGCTTGGTTTGTGGGCTGCATATACATGCTGTGGGTTCATCTCTTAGGAAGGAAAATGAGCTAACATGCTTATGGTTTTCAAGAGTTGGTTGTTTACCTTGTAGAAAGAGTGGTTCGGTGGCTCTGCAGTTTGGGAGGGAGTGAGCTCTCTTCCTTCTTTTCCCTTTCCTGCTGCCTATGCTCTTTCCTCTTGGTTCTTTACTCTCTCTGATTCCTTTCTCTCTTTGTCTGAAATTTCCAGATTTTGTGAAGGGTGGAGTGGAAGGGATGGCTGTAGAAGGGGATGTATATATGTATGGTAGTGTTCAGCCCTTGTACTAGTTCTTGGTTAGGAATATGTTTTATTCATTGGACAAAGATCTCTTCTTTGAATCTTTTTGCTGAGATTAATTTCTCTTCTTTTGCAGGATCTTGGCTGCAAGGACGGCTGTTCCATACTTTTTGCAGCAGAATTTTGGGATGAAAAGACTGCCTCTGTTGCTAGAGGGGCTGAAAGGGGGAAATAGCTAGGTGTAGTGGTTAGAGGGGTTTTAGAAGTAGAGTGTAGATTTGGTATTCCTTTTCTTTTGAATAGTCGTAGCCTTTCCTTCCCATCAATCTGATTATGTGATTGTTTAATGGGTAAAGAAGGTACTTCATTAGTTTCCTTTGTGTATCATTTTTGTTTGTAAGATATACATACGAGTGTAGATGGGTTGGACGGCTGCAATCCTTCATTTTTTTTTTTATCACTTGGGCTTGGACCAATTAATTATTTCTTGTATATGGGCTTCAGATTTCTCCTTTTTTTTCTTATTGGGCTTGGCTCGAATAGAGTAAATTATTGGGCTTCGGCCCAATAACTATCGTTAATTATCTATCGAATAATTAATCAAACATTCGAGCTTGATTGATTCTTAGCCAAGAATGATCAAGCTACCACTAAGTACTTAACTCACTAGACAAACACTCCAATCGATTACTTAATCGTTTGCTTAACTAATAGTAACTAATAATCAAGTTGCTACTTGATTTTAATCGAGAACGTCGTTCCTCGAGAACATATATATATTGATCGGATGCGGAATTGAGTTACTAGAAACTAGCAATTTCTTTTAGCAACGTATTTTAGCTCCTAATGATAGCTAGGAAAATACGGGACGTTACAATAGCCAATGACAAAATTATACAGCTCTATTACCTATATATCATCAGATTCAGCAGAGTTGCCGCCTTCTACATGACTGCCCAATCTCACTATGTCCTCAACAAGTATCTTTCCATCTGAAGAAAATAAACATAATATTGAGTGGTGGGATAATAAGAGACCCGAAGAAAACCAACCAGTTTATCAAGGATTGAAAATTTTCGTAGCGATATGTGAAAAGGCGAGACTGAGACAACTAACCTGCGTCTTTGAAAAGAATTACCTGGAAAAATGCTTGAGTCATTAAAATCTGCCTTCTTTAAGTAAAAAATTCTTCATGCTCTTCACACCGAAAATACTAAATCTGTTCATGGTAGATTGGGCGAATTCAGTTTTGTTGTCGCACGAAAACGTGTCTTGTAATCTTGTAATCTTTTCTGCCGATTGAACAAAAATATGATAATAAAATGAAAACAATTTATGCTCTTCTATTAAACTTACATTGTAGTTTCACTTACTTGATTCTAATTATATATGAGAAACATTTTTAGGAGAGATTGGAACTGCTTAAGCAAATCTCGGACGGGTAATTAAGTGCAGAAAGTGATCTTTTCAATGGTTCCATGGATTCTCGTACCCTGTAATTTGCACACGTTAATATGTTAGTAACATAAATTATAGAGCAAAACAAATAAAAACCAAATTTTAGATGATAACCTCCTTATCATGGAAATTCATCTCGCTCTGTTTTGAATTTGTGAGATTTGGTAGCTTCTTATCAACCTCAGTTGCAAAGCAATCTTGGCTTTTCCGGGTTGCAAATCGACCAAACCAAGAAGTTGGAGCCATATCTTTAATAACTTTGTGGAGTTCGGTTTTTGTTTTTGTTTTGAGTAATCTACACAATGTATTTTTATATATTTGTAATAGTAGTGCTTAGTGTTATAGTTTAAGTTCTGTAAAGTTTGAAATGGGTGCAATGGATGTGGTGGACGTAGATTGTGGGATAAATAACTGATGTTAGTCAATTTTTTAATTGGGTATTAATAATTACAGTTGTATGCATTAAAAACTGGTATAAGAAAGTGGGTTAGTGGGTATATTAAAATTTTAATTGTTTTAAATATTTATGGTGCATGTTTCTCGGTAGTTTAAACGGACATGTAATAGTTCGGTGGTTGCACACAAAAGAAATATTAAAAACTGTTAAATCGGTGTTATATGTAACTGTCCATTTAAAAATAACTGATCAATTGGAAAATTACTAATTTACCGTAAAAAAGGCACAAAAAAATAACTGCCGATTTTGTTTTGTTTTTATATTATATAATATAATATAGATGTATTGTTTTCTAAAAATATTGCAGTAATTTTTATCTATAATATTTATATTTATATGCTTTTGATTTATGTATATTTAATGGTCGCCGTGCATTGCTCGGGTGTGTGTACTAGTAAAGAGTTAAATAGAAAGGATTCTCTACAAGAAAAATAATTTCTTTTTTGAAAGGAAAAATAATTTCTTTGAATGCTAAGAAATTTCCTTTTGTTATTTTCTAGATGTATTATTATGATGTCTAAATATCTTATTTATAATAATATAAGAGCTAGGGTTAGGATTAGAGATGTCTATCTACAATATATGGAATATATCTTTTAGATATGAAATATATCTTTTAGATATATTTACAACACTTTTACGATAAATTCATGAGCTGCTACAAGTGATTATCGCTTCATTCGACTATAAAACTGTCCCGTCTCTAGCACAAAACTTGTAAAATTTGGCCAGCATTTCAGGTTGCCACCTCACCTTTAATTGGGGAAATATTGACCCATTTTGCAAATCGATATAAAATTAAGAGGATAAATATTTAACTATATAAAAATTCAATATTAATAGCTTATAAAAATAAACTATATAGGAGTATTATTTTAGTATTTATTATTACTACAAAAGTGCCACCAAATCAATTTGTAAATGAATACGTATTTTCTTTTAGGTAATGCAAATGCGCGACTTTTTGACCAAACAGTAGGGGCCCAGTGATTGGGGGGAGTACGTCAGATCTGATACCATTCAAATTAGTGAAGTTTATTTTATTATTTATTTCTTCATAATTTTATTTACCCCTGCAGTAACTGCTTTCATAATAGCCGCCCAACAACCATTTTACTATGTTTTGAAGGGATATATATAATGATAAGTGTGCGATGCTCTGTAACCTATTTTCTTCTTCCGCCTCCACTCATATGTAGAATACTGAGAAACGATCTCAAGTGAATTATAATTCGACGATGAAGACAGACTCTTCCTCAATTCAGACGGATCGAGAGCGTGACGCTTTCTGCGAATCTGATATGTCTGTGCAGTCTAGTTCCGGATTCTTCCGGTTTGAGGACGAAGGTGAATCCCCATATATCCCAAAACATTGGGTGAGGCTTGATTATAGCCGGATCTAATGTCTTGGAATAATTAAGCATGAATTGGGTCGAAAGTGGAGACGTGGTCGATGGAATACACTTGAACGATGGAATACACTTGGAGTCTCAAAACAGAGTTCAGATTAATTTCCCAGGTATATATTCTACCTCATAATCGAATTATTTTCATCATATGTTTAGTTTATATATTCAGATCTTAATAGTGTTAAGACTTATTACCCTAAAAAATAAAAAATAAAAAAGAAAAGATTGGGTATGAATTGGGTCAAAAGCCGAGACATGGTTGATGGAATACAGTTGGAGTCTCAAAACAGAGTTCAGATTAATTTCCCAGGTCTCATAATCGAATTATTTTCATCATATGTTTAGTTTATATTCAGATCTTAATAGTGTTAAAGACTTATTATTTTCCCAGGTATATATATTCCTACTTCATAATCGAATCGTTTTCATCATTTGTGTTCAGATCTTAATAGTGTTAGACTTCTTACTCTAAAATATAAAAATGATAGTATAAAAAATAGAATTATTTAAAGAAAATGAATTTATAGAGCTCCCTAAGCTCTTGACAGTAATGGTTTTTAGTAGTTTTAGCAGATTTCAATTCAATAGACCTAAAAACTAGTTTGTAGTTAGAAATATTGACCGGATCTAATGTCTTGGAGTAATTTAGTATGAATTTGGCCAGAGTCGATAAATATAATCGGAGGTTAAAAACAGACTCCACAAAATGCAACAATTGGGTACTAAGATATTCAATTAGGTACTTCTTCTCACTATATCCAGATCTTATGTTATCATTAATATTTTTATATTGAATTTATTTTATTTTAGAATATTTTGTGCTTAATGTTCTGGATGTATATTTCCTTTCTAGCCTAATCAAAATGCACAACTAGTTAAAGAAGGGTTATTTGCCTGAAAATACATGAACTTTGGTGGAAGTTTGATTTTTAACACTAATTTTTAAATTGGGCAAATACATCAAAATGACCAAAACTATACCTGATTACACTAAAATAACCTAAACTATTAGTATTACATAAAAATAACATAAAAAATATCATTTTTTTTTTATTTCAATGTGACACCAAGTAGTTTGCTACTAACGAGACCCTTGGCATAAGTTGCCACACCCCAAATTTATCGACGTTGAACACAACGTGCTTCCACATGAATAAAATAAATCAATTATTTTGATTTATGAATATATTTTAGGAATAAGGTACAAATATCCCCTTAACGTTTTTATGAAAAAATAAATTGCCCCTTGAATTTTGTTTTGGTACAAACAGAACCCTCATCTTCATTTTTAGGTACAAATATCCCTTAACGTTTTTTTAAAAAAAACAATTTGCCCCCTGAACTTTGTTTTGGTATAAAAAGGACTTTCATCTTCATTTTTAGTCATACTATATATCCCTTCCATAACAAATTGTCCCATAAATTTTGAGAACCCTAATTTTCAAAAAATAAAATCCCTAATTGCTCACCTTTCTCTCTTGAAATGACGATGCCATCGGTGACTTTGCTATCTCAATGTCGGCACCGCCTTCTTGTTGTATCTCAAACTCGTCATGTCGACCACTTCTTGCACGAGCTTGGTTGTTGGAGACGGAAAGAGACACTCGGTCCTCATGCCCACCGTTGTGCTTGCTTGTACCAAAAAAATAAAAAAAAAAATGGGAAAAGACGGCTGTGAGTGTTCCTAGGTTTGGTGAATTGTTCCTAAAAAATGAAGATGATGGTCATTTTTGTAACAAAACAAAGTTCGGGGGCAATTTATTTATTTTTTCGTAAAAATGTTGGGGGAGGGGGGGTATTTGTACCTAAAAATGAAGATGAGAGTCGTATTTGTACCAAAACAAAGTTCAGGATGCAATTCGTTTTTTCATCAAAATGTTAGGGGGGTATTTGTATCTTATCCCTATATTTTATTATAAGAATTTATTTTGTGGGCATAATTAGGTATAGTTTGGGTTATTTTGATGTAGTTGGCCTTTTAAATTTTAGCCTAAATACACGAATTAACTAGGGTTAATTACCAAAAAAATTCCAAACTATTCATCTTTTTTCAAAAATACTCTAAACTATTAAAAATAACAAATTAAATCCTGAACTATCAATTTGTTATCAAATCTACCCTATGTCTAATTTTCTCATTCGCACATTTTATCGAACACATGATGTGCACATAGAAAAACTTTATTTCCCTCTCCTCTTCTTCATCCCCTCCATTGCTTCATGTGCTTCGCCTCTCCATTTGTGATAGTCATTACCCTAAGCTTCGTAGGCGTAAATCCTAGATTCTACGAACAAGAATTATACATACCAAAAGAGAGATATAAACGTGCTTCATCAACTATCTATGAATTTTTATTGCTTGATGAAGTACCAAAAGAATGCAAGTAAGAAGAGATGAAACAATTATCATCAAGATGATGATTCCTCCTTTTCTACACTGCTACTTATTTACGGTTCCCAAATCTCCAAAGCGAAAGAGGAGTAAAATGTGGCGATTCTGCTGGCAGTCCATTTCCTTTTTCAAATGGAGAGGCGAAGCACATAAAGCTATGGAGGATATGAAGAAGAAGAGGAGTGGGAAGAGAGCTTTTCTCTGTGTGCACCATGTGTTCGATAAAATGTCCAAATGAACAAATTGGACATAGGGTAGATTTGATAACAAATTGATAGTTCAGAATTTAATTTGCTATTTTCAATAGTTTGGAGTATTTTTGATAAAAGATGAATAGTTTGGGGTTTTTTTGGTAATTAACCCAATTAACTATTTGTGAACTTACTTTGGTGGAAGTTTGATTTTTAACACTAATCTTAAATTTACCCTATGTATATATAAACTAACGATCGGTTTGATTTTTTTTTTTTTCCCCTCGTTTTATGCCTAAAGGATTTCATTTAGGTTTAGTTAGAAACAATTTTGTTTTGTTGGTCGGACGACTTGTTTAAGCCTATAACCTCCGGCCTCCATGTTATACATGAATTGGAGATTATTCTTAAATGTGTTCTAAATCAAACTTATCATTAGTACTTGTAATTACGGGCAAAATTTAAAGTTCGTATATATATGTAAATAGCCCTATAAAGAATATTACTGTATTTACATAATTTCCGAGCACATAGTCATGATAGTGTTTAGTAGTTTTAGCTAGGTGTAAAAACGGATCGGATATGAACAGATAGTGTTGTTCCTGTATCCTAACTAATATATTTTTTTTGGATTCGGAGTCAGATACGGGAAAGCTGGATTCGAATACGAATTCAGAATATTCGGGATACGGATACGGATACGGGACAGATATAAGACAAATTCGGGTTGGATTCAAATAAATATAATCGAATAATAAATTTAATGCAATCCTCATAACTGTCCATTTCTTCTTCAACTTTTTTTTATAAGGAGTTAGTATTTTAAATTTGCAACTAACTTAGAAACCAATTATAAGTTAAGTACTAATAATGATAAACCTCATCCACTAATTTCGAATTTGTGGACTCAAAATGGACTTCATAAGAACACAATTTTAATATAAGCTTACAATTAAATACAATTATAAGATTAGAAAAACAATGCATTGAATATAGGTCCAACAGCCCAATAACGTAAATTCGGCAATAACTAACACAAACAGTTTCAGAGGCGGCGGCGGAGCCCTAGCGACGGGCTGCAGCAAACCCACCGACGCTGACACGAACCCAGCGACGGAGATGGCAGGCCGCCGCCCTTCCGGAAGCGGAAGCCGTTCCTCTGGTAAGCTTATTTAAATTAGATTTTTCAATTTGGGGTTTTGTCCTTTTTGTAAGAATTTGGGTTTGATTTTGGGGTAATGTTGGATTTTCACTTTCTGATTTCATTTTCAAGCTGCGTCTCAAAATGCACCTCGCCCTCAAAATGCACCTCTACCGACGAGTGCCCCGGTCCATTCGCGTGCCCCCATGGTCCCCTCTCCGGTCCGTCAGCCTGCTCCCGCGGGCCGTGCGAGTGCCCCATTCCGTCCGAGTGGCTCATTCCGTCCGAGTGCTCCCGCGGGCCGTGCGAGTGCCTTTCGTCCGAGTGCTCCCGTGGGCCGTGCGAGTGGCCCATTCCGTCCGAGTGCTCCCGCGGGCCGTGGGGGTGCCTCAGTCCATCCGCCTGCTCCCGCGGGCCGTGCGAGTGGCCCATTCCGTCCTAGTGGCTCGTTCGGTCCAAGTATTCCCACGGGCCGTGCGGGTGCCTTCCATTCGAGTGCTCCCGCGGGCCGTGGGGGTGCCTCAGTCCATCCGAGTGCTCCCGCGGGCCGTGGGGGTGCCTCAGTCCATCCGCCTGCTCCCGCGGGCCGTGCGGGTGCCTCAGTCCATCCGCGTGCCCCTGTGGCCCGACCCCCCGGATGGAGGATTATCGTGGCTTCCCAGTGGCCCCCATCTCTTGGCGATTCTCGTACACTCGAGCTCTTGCATGGTGGCTTTTGCAAGCCCAAGCTACATGCCATAAGACACCCGTCGTGGCACGGTATATCTAAACTCTATTCTCATCATTTATAATTAACATTATTTTCCAATGTATCGTGTATGATTAGTCAATTAGCTTATACTAGTGTATCGATGTTACATATGGTTGATTTTTTGTGCATTTGGGCGTAGTTGGCCTCTATAGCGGGTTGTTTGTTGGGGATTAGCCCATTTTATATGCGTGTTTTAATTGGCATAGTTGGCCTGAATCTGTGTTGGGCGTAGTTGGCCTTTTTCCATGATTTTAGACTGATTTAGAACAATAATACTGCCTTGGTTATGCCTATTTTTGTTGGATTTCGAAATGCTTAGGTTTGGAGGTTTAATGTTCTGTGATTATGTGGTGATTTAAATGCCCAATGATGTGTTATTTTTGGCCAATTTTCTGGAAAAAAAAAATCCTTAGATTGCCACCTCTGTGAAGTTGAAAGCCACAGATTTGGAGGCATCATAAGGATATTTCTGATTAATTATGTGACTTGAGGGCTCATTTACCACCTAATAAATCAAAGGCTTAGCCACCCCTAAGTAATGTAATCCCATATAATGTGTCAATGATGCAAACTGATAACATAAGCTAAGCTAAGCTGAAACCATCCAAAATAATGTTACATATGGTGATTCATTGAGTTTAGATACAAAAAAAGAAGTTACTAGCTGAACAATCTGACCAAAAACTGAATTCTTGCTGCTTACCTAGTAACTTCCCACCAAAAATTGAAGTCTGCATGAATCTTCCTTGAAAGCTTCAAACTTTTCCTAATCTAATTGCATTCCATAACTGCCTTTAGAGGACCAATGTCATAGTTTGAACCTACATCATTTTCTGGTAGGTTTAGATACTCCAAGCATTCCAATATGATTCCCTTCTCCACTTGAATGCATTATGACAATATACCAGCCCTTGCCAATCTGCCCTTGCCCATGTGAGGGATTTCAAAGTTGTTACCTCCCTTGACCTTCAACATCTCTGCAAAACAGCCTTGTAGGGTTAAGAACACATTGTTTAGTGTTGTGGCATCAAGCTCATCATTCAAATTTATATTTATGAGTATCTTATTAGTTCTAAAGTTGAGTTGATAATTCAGACATAACCATATTAAAATGCTTTGTGGACTATATTTTTTTCCTATGACAAAAGGAAGTTACTTTTAAACAAACATTACGAATTATTATCGTTTGTTTTTTGTATGATTAGGAAAAACAATTCAAGGCCTCTGGATTGTGTGGCTTACTATTAGCCAACATGCCTAATCTGTATGCTAAGACTGATAGCACCGGCACAATCCCATTGAAAGAACACATATACTTTTGGAGGCGACAGTGGATAAAGCATGGACGGCCTTCCGGCATGAGTCTCGTAGATTACTTTACCACTATCGTGGATCTTTTTAAGAAGGTCCCTAAATATCAGGGTATGACATATATTTTTTTTAATTATATTTTGAAATGAATTTCTCTTTATTTTTATTTTTATGATTGTAGATGTAGGCATAAAGCTGGATGATGCTATGAGCATATCACAGGTGAGGGGTGCATATCAGAACTATGGGTTCAAAATGCCCCAAGTTCATGTGATGATGCACAAGAGTGAAGGTCTCGTGATCAAGGAATTCCGTTTCAAGGCTGTTGACACTGGTACATTTACATTTGAAGATATGATGAGAGAGTATTCGGATAGCAAGAAACAGCTGGTCAAGAGTGTGAGCGATAAGGTCAAACTTACCAAGGTCCCAAATTGATTGGGTTGTACTCCATATTGAGTGGCAATTTGTTTGGTCATTTAATTGAACATATTTTGTATATCAATGACAGAATCTACCGCACTTGAACATATTAAATGCCTTAAAAAAATGGCTTTAGATGATATGATTACTACTGCATGTGTATTTATTCCCTTATTTATGTTTGTTTTTAATGAGTTGGAAGTGTGGAAATAAATTCCACCAAACAACCATTAACATTAGATTATGAGGGGTTGGGTAGATTACATTATACAGATATGACGCGCTGATGATCACATTGGATCTCGATCGATCTCTAGTTTGGTACCACTCCTTCCTTTTTTTTTTTGAAGTGGCCTAGTTGCTTTTTGTACATATAAGAAGGATTAGAGGTTAAAGGGTACCTACCATAGAATCATTAGTGTAGATATTAATCATTTAATTAGGATTAAATTGAGCTTAGTTGTGACATGTGGGTTTGTTGGCCCCAAAAAGGAAATGGGTCACTTGGAAATGAGGAGTATATATATTAAACTGGCATAAATAATTACATTTGATGAGAGTCCGATCCTAGACGCCACCAGCTGATTTCTATTTGATCAATTTTGTTCTAAATAAATGATGTTTCAGTTGAGTTGATTATCCACCACAAAAACATATCTAGCGTGAACGAAAAAAGAAAAGAAATAGAGCAATCAACAGAAAGTGTAATATTTGACTACATATAATTGGATGATAATCCTAACTAACTCATTTAACTTGATGTATAAATTGAGGTACTGGATTGGATGAAAAGTAAATGGCCCATCAAGACTATTGGACCTTCTTACTTACTACAACAAAAGAACAACCACCTTCAAGGCTTCAACACAGCAAGAGGCATATGATCAACCTGTTCCAGCCAAAACAAGAACTTTGCAAGAAATGGCTCGATTCGAAGAAACGTGGCTCGGTCGTTTACGTGTCCTTCGGAAGCCTAGCATCTCTAGGAGAGGAACAGATGGAGGAAATGGCATATGGCCTAACAATGAGCAACTGTCCTTTTTTGTGGGTAGTGAGAGCTTCTGAGATGGATAAACTTCCTAAAGATTTCAACTCTTTAGCCTCGGAGAAGGGCCTAGTTGTCGAATGGTGCAATCAACCCGAAGTGTTGGATCATCGTGCTCTGCTGTGCTTTTTGAGTCACTGCGGATGGAATTCGACTCTGGAGGCGTTGAGCCATGGCGTGCCTCTTGTAGCCATGGGGCAGAGGTATGATCAGACTACGAATGCTAAGTTTGTTGAGGACGTGTGGGGAATCGGGGTCAGAGTTAAGTGCGGTGAAAATGGGATTACTGGGAGAGAAGAGATTGCGATGAGAATTAAACAAGTTGTTGAAGGAGATGAAGGGATTGATATCAAGAAAAATGTTTATAAGTGGAAGGAGTTGGCTCATGAGGCAGTAGAAAGAGGCGGAACTTCTGCAAATAATGTTGACTGAGGAATTTGTTTCCAAAGTTATGAGTATAGCTGATTTAGATGTCTAATTTTTTTTGGAATATTTTGCATAAAAAAAAATAAAAAATAAAAAATAAAAAACCATTGTATGATAACGATATATAATAGAAAGATCAAATTTCGTAAAACAAAACTCTGTTACGATAGGTGTAGAGTGGAAACAGCAGCAGAAGAGATTTTCCTCTCAAAATAATTTCATAAGATGGGATTTCTGTATATATGCTTTCTCTATCAAAGGTTATTTGTACAGTAGCATGCAAACCTCTCTACAATTGTTACTTGAGCGTGTAGATCTCGTTTCCTGATCAAGCGAAGAAAAGGATCTCTCGTTCAAGTTTATGTTTTCAGCGCCTTGTACAGGAAAAAAATGAGAGAGCAATGAAAATAAGCATCGGCATGAGATAAAGCCTTTTCGCGATCTAAATCAGCTAGCTACATCAGGGTATAGCCAAGGGCAAAATTATACAGCTCTATTACTTATATATCATCAGATTCAGCCGAGTTGCCGCCTTCTACACGACTGCCCAATCTCACTATGTCCTCAACAAGTATCTTTCCATCTGAAGAAAATAAACATAATATTGAGTGGTGGGATAATAAGAGACCCGAAGAAAACCAACCAGTTTATCAAGGATTGGAAATTTTCATAGCAATATGTGAAAAGGTGAGACTGAGACAACTAACCTGCGTCTTTGGAGAGACTGCTGATTAGTTCTTGTACTCCTTCTCTGCCTAATGTGTCTTTTAAATACGCAGCAGCAGCTGCAACTTCTTCAGGGGTCACTTTACCGTAATAATCTCTGCAAGGATCATTATGAGGCGTTTTATCAATAGAATATACATACCATAAAACCTCTATATATGGACATTGATTGGTATAGGAATGAAGTAGTAGGCACGGTTCACATTCAAAGCCATGATCAAATTGAAGGAAACGAAAGCGTAATAACAAAAACGCACATGGATATACCTGTCAAGTATTCGCCACTGATCACCAATTGTTGCATCAACATCATCAATTTCTTTCTCAAGTTTTTGAAGCATAGCCTCAAACTAGAAAAAATCAGCAAGTATTCATGTCAGCTGCATCGATATGTATAATTACTCTATTGACCCAGTCTTGACATTTTTGTATTGTGATGCTAGTTCTTTCAATTTTGTTACTTCTTATAGGCAAGGGGTGAGGGCATTACTTCTTATAGATTGCTAAGGAAAGGCATACCTTATCTACTAGAGCAGACGAAACCTTGTTCTCCTCAGGAACTTCATCTTCGTCCTTGCTTTCATCCCGAGCAGCTTTATATGCCTTCATTGCCTGCTCTTGACCATCTGTATCATCTCTATCCACCATGCTATTGTATAGCTCAATCTGAGAAAATGAAGAAAAATCACTATCAAAGGCAATATAAACTATCGCTGCTTTCTATAAAAGCTCAGTTCAAGTTGAAACCACTAAACCAAATTTTTTTACATTTATGAGTAATTACTTGGGTTTTATTATCATTGAAATTGTATATAATGGAATAACTTTGAAAACATTTTCAGTTTTAACTAATGAAGCCAGAGTCTTAAGGCCATATATGTAATGTAAGTAATTTGCATCAAGCATATCAAGAATTATGGTTTGAATGAATCCTAGAACAGAAAGTCGCAACCCAAATTCTTTACCAATTATCTTTGTGGTTTTCAATCAGATGGAATTTACTAAAATCAAGCAATTATCACTTATCAGAGACCAAAAGTGATCAAGAAAGGTCTATTATCCATTTTCACGGGAACAAGGTTCAAACAATAAAATATGTATGTGATAAATGGTTAAGATTTGGTTAAACAACGTCAAACGGTTTCAGCGGAGTATTTTATCCATCACCAAGTCAACCAATTAACATTCAATTGCAGTTATATCGAAAGTCAACAGATACCTCTCTATTGACCAGCCTCAGAAACTCTTCACGCTCCCTGCTCACTGACTGCAATCATAAAACAAAAGAATGAAAAATGGGAAAACAGAGAACAAGTTTTAAATGCAAAACATATATCCTCAAGAAACTCAATGTAAGAAATTTACTGATGCAGAAGCCAAAACAGCTAACGCGCGACTAAGTTGACAAAGGTGTTCTTGTTTATCGAGAGCTCTAGCTCTAGCTCGTTCCTATGCTTCACTTGCTATTGGATTGACCATCTCCTTCAAAGCCACATCAACTTCAGCATCAGATTCATTTTTCCTGGCTAGTTCTTCTTCCTCTTTCTCTTCCTCCTCCTACAGCCAGATAATAAAAGAAATGAAAGGTAACATAAGGTCAAGATCAAAATATATAATTCTTCTGATAGAGGCTTTGAGAAAAAATAAATATTGCCTCAACCTTGATAAGTTCCTCCTGCATTTCAAGGAAGTCCAGCTTCCTCCTCCTTTCTAAAACAGAATCTTCAGATGGCAATGATGTGATACCCACGGTATCCACAACCTCATCTGGAAGCGATGACAAAGTAGCTTGAACAGCTTCCTCTGGCTTCATCCTTCCTGATACTGTGAAAGCTCTGCAAACAGCATTAGCAGATATATCAACAGATGAGTAAGCATTAGATAATTATAATTTTTAATACACTAAATTTAGACAAGAATCTTAACCTGGAAAGAATCATAAGTGAAGATGGAACAGAGTGATTCAGAGACAAATCTAGCCAATCTCGCAGCTGAAAAGAAGAAGGTTAGTTGAAGTAGTTCAGACACACAAAGACGTGCCAGCTTACAAAACTTCCATGCAGGCAAAGAGAAAGATGATAAAAGCTTGGTTACGTGAATGGATTTAACACTAATGTATGTCCTATACATACTGGTAAAAACCTGTCATTAGCATACACATGTCTAATATAAAATTCATCAATCGTAGAAATTCAGCCTTGAGTTGTAAAGGCTTTGTATAACATTCTCATCCAAGAAATTGTCACTTAAGAGTTTGTGGTCAAGCAACATAATCAACCATCTCATGCAGTTATCAAGAAGCATAAGTGTGCCCTCCTAAAAACCTTACAACCTATGATCACTTGTAATGAGTGATGCACTTTTGTTATCATACAGACCTGTTGACGCATTTCCTCCACCGAAAACTCCCCAAGTATACCCCTTTCCCTACAATCTTCGCACAGCTCCGCCTCTGATAGAGATTCTATACCCTCTGCTTGAATCAATCTGTCATCTTTTTTTATGCTGAAAAGAGAACCCAAACAGACTCCAGTAAGTAAATATTCAGATACGACAGATTTGATTAAAATCTTTTGAAGTCAGCTTAATATGCAAAACAATTAGATAATAATTTCAGGAGAGATGCCCATATATGTTGCTTTTTGGACCAAGCCATAGCATAAAGTTGATCTCACCCACAAACAGAAGAAATAATGCTGACTATATTAAGTGAACAGATGTGAAAATATTTCTTCTAAGCTGAATGTCAGCACTCATAAAACTATCCTTCCAAAGGTAAAACTGTTGCATAGTCAACTCCAATGAGGTTCTACAACAGTCACTCAACAAAGAGAATTTAATGGCCTAAGCTGTTATAAAATGTGCAATATCTAATAGAGAAACTGAAAAGACTCAGTATCAAACAGTTTAAACATGAAGGATAAATAGCACACCTCTGTAACCTCTTCCGAAGCATATACCACAAATAAGCATCAGTTCCAATAGGGCTTACTCCCATATACTTGCACATATTAACTAGACGAGGCCTGTCAGCAAATTTTAGATTTACACAAATAGTTTGATAGAGTATCCAACAGAATGGAAATGGGGTACAATAATAATCTCATGAATGCAAACCTGCTGATATTATCTAAAGTGAGCTCATCATTGAACAACTTAGCAAATCCTAAAATTTCATCATTTGAGACACCAGCACCAGTTCTAACCTGTAATGAAAACATCAAATTTATTGAAACTATGACTTCTGGACGAGACTCATTTAATTAGTGACAATTTTCACTGACCCTGTTCAGAAACTCATCAAGATCTTCAGCCGTTTTCTTAATTTCTCCGCTCCTTGAAATTTGGACCTCTTTTGCCATTTCTTTGACAGTCTCTTGGAGAAACTTTGCATATTCTATTTTGGCTTTCAACCTCCTTTTTAAAGCTTCCTGCGAAGATGAGAACGCATTAAGAAATATAACCAATTCAAGAGAAACATGAGCACAGTAATTGCTACATCCCCTAAGAAGCCAAGAGATTTCTGAGTCCATACCTTTTCTTTCATCTTATCTTGGAAGGTTGATGGTAGCATATTAGGGAAAAGCTTGAGGAAAACAGGCAACAAAAATTCCATGAAAGGAACAATGATGAAAACAGCAAATGGAACTAGCCTAAATACATCAGCTGTAGTTCTTGTGAGCTGTTGCCTTTCCCTTCTGGAGAGACTCTTTCCAGCAGCCAATTTCGTCAATAATCTTGAACTGATCCTCACATCAGCCCACAGAAGCTTACAACCTAGCCAGTAATGTTGTAAAGTTGATACAAACTCACTTCTCCGAGTTTTTTGGCCCAGTCTTCCCTGCAGGTATATATAACAAGATCATAAACAATGCCTTTCTTCAATATTTTAGCAAATAAGTGGGGCAAGTAGATAAATTAAGAGGAAAATTTTACCTGCTCATTGAAGCCACAGCCCTCAAAGCTGGACCAATACCTAGAAATGTGGCCCACAGTTTCTTTAAGACCGGCTTAACATTACTCTGAGATTCTTGCAGCTTTTTAGCTTTTGCTTTGGCCTTTGCAGTACTTAGGCCTACAACAGCCTGATCACATTCCTCAGGGGAAGCTTCCTTTTTCATTTTAGCAGTCATTTCCTCATTATCCTCATCATTATTTCCTGGGTCAGGCTGCCTTGCAGTTGCTGTTGAAGCATAATATCTAGATTGTGATAACATCCTAGCACCAATAAGGGAATTGAAATCCGTCTTTCTATTCCCATATCTTAGTGCTGTGATTTCATAAGCTTTATGCCTAAAGATCCCCAAGGCAACAGGATCCAGTGATTTCTTGCGCACAGCTGAAGTTTTGTCATTTTATCTCAACTGATCTAAGTTTTGACGAATGTGGTCTGCAACGGAGGGGTAACCAGGAGAACAAGATTGACCAGAACCTGATGCGTGGAAAGTTTGAATAGAACGAACGAAGAGATCCAAGTAATCTGACAGTGCCTTTCTCCTTCTCAAAATCATCCCAGAGGCCATTATTACCTCTCTTCACCAATAAATCAAAGTCAGACTTCACCAACCCAATGGCCTAGCTTAGGAACAACCAAGAAACATCGACAGAAAACTTGAATCAGAATATTATGTATCATTATGATCCATATCAGAACATGATAAAAGAAACAAAACAGGACAAGGGAAACATTCTGTACAAAGTAAAAGTCAATTTTATGCTTGAACGACACGAGACACTTGACATTGGTTACCACACATAACTGGAACCATTTCTTACAACTCATAAAGCATGCCTAGACAGCTAGTAGCAGCCAGTCGATTTCCGAAAATTGACAGTCATGCGTACAAATTTAAGTGCACCTACTTAATGTATTCCATGAACTACTAGTACAATAATCAATAAATCCAAGGTAGCTTCCAAATAGGGACCATAGTACCAACAAGTATTGTAGCTTAATGAAATCAAATTCTTTCAATTCCACCCATTCCTTAATTCAGTATCAACACTTAACAAAATTAGACAAGCTCATACATACAACAGCATTCCACTGACACAGACCTTCAATCCTGTAGTTATAACACCAAACACTTCGCAGCAACAATCAGTAAACGCACTTAATTGAAATTGAACTTATTAAGCAGCTAACCTTGAGCGCATTCCAAATTCAAGCAATCGGCAAACGAAGTCTGAAAATCGAAAAAAGAAAAACGAAAAACAATAATCGAAAAGATAATTAATATTCCAGATAAATGGATGCTTGTGCGCGTCGTGAGAGAGAGAGAGAGATTTTTTACTTACAGTTACAGTTGCTAATGAAAGCAGCGAGAGAGAAGAAAATCGATCGATAGGCTAGGGAAATTATATACAATTAAATGGTGATAAAAATGAATATAGATGATGGAATGCGTGGGTTTTTCTTGGGGAAGGGGGTTTGGTTGGTTGGTTGATCAGAGGGGTTTTAGGGAGGTTTTGGAGTGATGAAGGCGCTGCCGTTGAAGGGGACTCATTATATTCGCATTTTGGTCACCCCATTTTTCATTTATATCGTTCTTCCCCCTACTTTTATCCTATATTGTAAATACCATCCCAAGTTATTATTATTATTATTATTATTATTATTATTATAATATTTTTTTAAACACAAAGATAAAGAATCTGCACATTTATTTTCCTAAGAAATCACATTCACATTTCCAACACAAGGATAGGTAATTTGCTATTCATTTTCCTCAAAACTTATATTCCTATGTACAATAATGATTCTTGTATGAAAATACTTATTTCTTCAAAAATATAACAATTGTGTTATAATAGTAATACTTTTTTTGGCATGTTCTCTATGATAAAAAGGAAAAAGAGTGATAAGAAAAAGATGAAAAATTTAGGGCCATTATTTGAAATACCCATTTACACATAGCCAACAAAAATTATACCCACCAACTTAAGTTGCATAAGTTATACCCACTTTTTGTATTTTCGGACGAAATTGCCCTCAATAATTCAAATACGAAAATGGTTGAATTTTGCCCAATCGGCGCGCCTTTTCGTGTAATCAAAACTGCAAGAAGACTCTCCAACTTCCTCATTTCGATTCCAAACCCTCAACCGCTCTCTCTCTCTCTCCGACTCCCATTCTCTGAAGATCGAAACTTGCAGCCCTAGCCGGTGACATTCTGTGCACGGATTTTGAAGCCCTAGCCGCCGACGTTCCGCCGCGACGACGCCAAGGATCCACCGAGAAGCCCAACCCTTACATCCGCTACCAGCAATGGCCTCTGCGTCGACTTCAAATCCCAAAAACCAAGTCGAGGTACGGTTTTAATCGGTGGATTTTGAAGAATATTGGTGGGTTTATGTATTTTCTGTGTGGTTCTTGTTTTTTATGCTCAATTTCTTTAAAAGTTGTGAGTTTTGATGAATGTTGTGGATTTTTCTGACGAATATTACTGTTGGTATGGTTATTATGGATTTTTAAGCTTATTGTAGATTCTTGGTGGTATATTACTTGATTTTAGGATTTTCTTCTTATATTTTTTCTGTAAAAATTTCAACATGCAACTGAGTTTTGTTAATCTACTGTAATTTTTGTTGTATTTGGAGGAATATGTTTAAGATTTTGGTTCTTCATTGTTGCTCTCTTTGTTAAATTGCTGGCTTCGATTCCAACTTTTTGTGGTGAACATCTGCAACAATGCAAATCCTTTGTTTTTCTTTATTCTCTTGTTTTTTGGTGGTTTTTTGGGTGGTATTACAAATGGCGTTGGTTTATTTTGGCGGTTTAGGGTTGCTGGAACCTCAATTCTTTGGTTCAGTTTCAACTGTTTCATAAACAGTTCCACATGTTCCATGTGATGGTCAGGAACAATGGGAACTATTTATGAAAGTCGTTCTATCTGTTCCAAGTAGTCCATGTGCATTCTGTTGGCACACTTGGAACAGAAGGATCTATTAAGAGAAATAGTTCCATCAGACATGTTTATAGTATAGTACACTCTATTTTACTAACATCTGGTGCTTATTTTTGAAGGTTAATTGGGATGAACCCCGAAAGCACATGCAAGATGAAGAAACTTACAAATTGTTACTCACTGGCAAGGAGGATATCATATCTGTCATTCAGGGCAGGCTGGAGGAATTCGGAGCAGATGCTGAAGCAGCAATGAGCAAAAGTGTGTTCAAACATTTTATGAGATACCCAACTGTAATATCGAAGTCTGGGAAGTGCATCCACCATCTAGTCAGCCGGGAAGCAATAGGGACCCCAGACCCTGACCCTACTGTGATATTCTTCAGGGTAAATGGTGAGGTAGTTAAATTCGGACGAATGGAGTTTGCGCTCGTCACTGGTCTCCGATTTGGGCCCACCAATTTTGATCCGTTTGCACTGCACGAGATACCGGAGAACTCTCTCTACACCCGTTGTTTCCAAAACAACCCTATCTCACCAAACAATTTGTGGTTTTGGTACATGGTTGGCGAGAACTGGGAAGGTCTTGATGCTGGGGATTGCGTGAAGCTCTCTCAGATTCTTATTGTGGCACACATTATCATGGGAATGGACATAGCATCCTCCAAGATACCCGACTGGGTATGGGTCTTGGTCGAGGACAAGAAAGGATGGGCTAAGTTCCCTTGGGGCAGCATTTCTTACCAGCTTTTGGTGAATTCAATTCGATCTGTGAAAAAGCATATTCCTTCCAAGTCTTATCACTTGACTGGCAACACTCTAGCTTTCCTGGTATGTGGCTTGTATTAATCATTTCATTGTAATACCTTTTTAGTTGCATAAATGGATTCTTAAATGTTTGTATTTTTCTGTGAATTAGGGCTGGATATATGAGGCCTTCCCAGATTTGGGAAAAAGTTTTGGTGCAAGGGTGAGAAGGAATTGTCGTCCCCGTGGCCTATGCTATACCTACAATAGAGGCTTAACTTATCTGGATATCGAGATCACACATGTGAGAACCCTCACCTATTAGCGTGTTCTTTGCTTGGAACATTTGGACCTATTTTTTTATATAGATCCAACTGTTCCAGGATATTTTGGTATATGGTTGGATCTATTTTTGTATATAGATCCAACTGTTTCATGCTCACACTTGGAACAATTGGATCTATTTTGGTATATGGTTACAACTGTTCCAGGAAAATAAATATATTAGTTGATCATTTATCTGTCTGAATATCTGGAACATTTGGATCTTTTTTGGTATACAGTTACAACTCTTCCAGGCTATGTTATAACTTATTTGTTTTTTTGGTTGTTTCCCTTTTCGTGTAAATAATCTTTACTGATGCATTCAAAATTTATGTTGAAGATTGTTTCGCGGTTGGAGCCTGATGACAAGGAGGTACAGCGCAGTTATGTGACGTCCGTAGAGGCTGAAGGGACGTCATTCTCTCTGATATACACTTCTCAATTGGAGAGAGCCTCGACGGCAAGGAGAAGAGCAGCAGCAGGAAGAGCACTTCCACAAATACCACTGATGCGGAGGGCCGATATGCCTCCGGAGTCGAGTGCAGCTGGTGAAAGGCGAGGTCAATGCACAGGCACCGGTGTTGCCGAAGAAGACAAAGCCCCATACACTCTGACACTTAGCAGGAAGAGGAAACTGGTTGCCCAGATTGCCAGTAAGGCCGCAAAAAAAGCAAGGGAGGAGCTCGAGGGCAGCAGTGTTTTTGCAGAGAAAGTAGCTGATCTTGTTGTGAGCAAGATGACGGCGATCCTTTTTCCCGACCGTGACCAAAACTACCACAATGATGTTTGTAGAGCACCACGCATGTCGACCAGAACGCAGAATGAGAATGAAGGTGAAGGAGAAGAGAACATTGAAGAAGAAAATGACCATCACGAGGTTGGAGAAAACCAAGCTGAGGAAGAAGATGAGGTAATTTGGGAGGAAAATGAAGGTGGGTTCGATGATGGCACTTTTGTAGCCGATGAGGAGGCTGAAGGAGAGGGCCATGGTACACCCCATGCTGATGAAGGGGTGGGACAACAGGAGGCTGAAGGAGATGCCGAGGATGGGGAGAGAGAAAAGAAGGCTGAAGGAGACGGTGAAACTGCTGGATTGGTATAAATACTTTATTTTTTCCCGAGCAATTTTTTAAGTGTGCGGAACAGTTGGAACAGCTCTTCAAACTGTTCCGATTGTTCCAGTTGTTCCAATTGTTCCATGTTTTCCAACTAATAGATTTTTCATCCGTTGGATGACTCTGATCTTTAAAACTTTATAGGATGCCGGCCAAACGATTCAAGAGCACCTCAGCTCTTCCCAAATGGAAAAGGAGCTGGCTGAGATACGGTTATTTCAGAAGGAAGTTTTTAATGACGAGCTTCTGAATGATGAGCAACCATGCTCAACTCCCCTTGCCATCGTAACCCGACCCGAGCCGACATCACAAGAATCAGTGAGAACACTTCAAACACAATTGGAAGAGGAGGCAAGGCAGAGAAAAGGCAAAGGGCCGGTAGTGACTTACAGTCGAGCAGGAGCAGGGAGAAAAAGAAAACCTGCAGCATCATTAAGGAGCCCCTTCTTACCAAACGATGTGAGGGGCACAGACTTCCAACGCTTCTTAAGGGGGACTGGTGGAGAGGAGTAAGTGAACCATATTTCATGATGTGTACATGTAGTTCCGATGTGTAGATGTTGTTCCATTGTTCTGTTCAGTTAATTCTTTAGTCATTTCAATTTCAGGAGAAATGTGGGCTTGCCGTATCCAGTGGGCAAAGAGTATTTCCTTGATATCAAGAACCCAGGATATCAATTGGAGAATGAGCATGTGGATCCATACTTGTCTATCCTAGCCACGGACCCGAGCCTAGCCGGAATTCATAAAGTGAAGAAGGGGATACGGATCACGGGATCCACTTTCTATGTAAATTTTACTAATTTCATGTTCACTTTACTTAAGTTCACGTGAGATTTTTCTATTTATGCACAAGCTGCTGTCGACTTTCAGCAAGCTATATTGGAGGTTTGGACTGACATCGAGAAAGATCGCACGGGATCCGTCAGGTTTGATGAGGAGGAAGAAGTGAAGGAGGCAGACCTTAAGAGGCTATCTAAGTTTGTGGATGGACGGTTGCCCAAGTGGGGGGCCCTAGAAAGTTGGGAAGATGCAAATAAGGTAAATATTTTTCACTGAAGTTGGTACTATTGGAACTGCTTTCCAACACTGTTCCACGTGTTCTAACATTCATTGAAATATTGTTCGAATAGGTTATCATGGTGTGTTACTTCAACAAGCATTGGGCTATGTGTATTCTAGACCTGACGCAGTGCACGTTGGAGATTTGGGACTCGAACCAGCATAAATTCGAAGCCCACCACCTTCAAATTAGATCAGTCGCATTCGAGCCGGTAGCGCGTATTGTCCCACAAGTGTTGAAGTATATGAACTTTTACGAGAGAAGGCTTGAAGAAGTCGTGCCCATCTACTCGCAATGGGAACATCATATTCCTAAAGTCAACAAGATCAAACAAAGTGACAGCGCAAGTTGCGGGCCACTAGCGTTATTATACGCCGAAAATCGACTTAAGGGGGTGGCTGATAAGAAGATGACCATGGATGATATTCAAAATTATCGCAATCACATTGCAGAGTCAATCTTCAAATTCAGCACGGACGGGAGCACAGTGTGTCCTATCGTTTGATCAAAGGGCTTAATTCAGAGCGTAATGGGTCGGTGTTTAGTGAAAGAAACAAACAGTTTTTATTTTATTTTCTGAAGCATGTTGTGTTTTAGCCAGGGGGTGGCTTGCAGAAAAAACTGCATATTTTGTTGTAGTCTCCATTTGTGCATGTGTAGGTGGGATGGGAAATCGTAAACAATCATGCTTGTTATGGTTCGATTAGTAGGGTCTCTCAGAAGCATTCATAATATTATGTCTTCTCTTTGATATATTTCGCCTGATAATTAAGATTCAGTCAATATCTTTTGTGTGGGCTGCTGGAACAATTAGATCTATTTCTGCTAATAGATCCAAGTGATCCAAGTGCGATGCTGGGACATTTGGATCTATCTCTTCTAATAGAACCAAGGGATCCAAGTGCGGAATGGAACAATTAGATCTATTTCTGCTAATAGATCCAAGTGATCCAAGTGCGATGCTGGGACATTTGGATCTAACTCGTCTAATAGAACCAAGGGATCCAAGTGCGGAATGGAACAATTAGATCTATTTCTGATAATAGATCCAAGTGATCCAAGTGCGATGTTGGGACATTTGGATCTACTTCTACTAATAGATCCAAGTGATCCAAGTAGGCAATAAAACACTTAAGACTAAAGAGATGGACTTGCTAGTTAACCAAATGATACCTAATACAACCAAGTCATAACTAATAACCAAGTGAGTGAAATGATAACTAATACAACCAAGTGACCCAAGTGATAACTAATAACCAACGGCTGAAGTATCCCCCAAGAGTGTTCCCGTCACGGTTTCCACCACATCAGTGGCGGTGTAGATGCGGTGGAGCTTTGACCTTGGCTGTTCGACTTTTTTTGGCTTTCCATATAGCGTGGCTTTCTTGGGCCGAAGTTCATTGCGAGGAATGAAGGTGGGTTCGATGGGCCCTCGAAAAGTCTACAGCATCGGGAGTTCAAGGGTGGAGATGTTACTTCAACGGACACATCATCCGAAGCTTCACTTTCATCCAAGTTAATCACTTTATGCGAAAGTTCTTCATTCTTGACGTCATCGAGTGCGAAAAGGATCATCATGTCGTCATAAAGTGGCTCGCCTTGGCTGTAGTATGCTTTAGCCATTGGTTTCTCCTGCAAACAAATTAACGTATAAATAAATGAATAGGTAAATGGAGGTTAACAAATTATTGAGTATTTACCATGAACATCGCATTCCATTTATCATCGCTAGTGAATACACGATTAATCTCTCTATCCCAGTCGGACCCTTCATATGCAAGAACCCACTTGAAGGTTTGATAGCGGTCTCGTAGGAGACCGAAACGGCAGTAGAGATCCTCCCAATCGAGGCTTAGACTGGGATTGTTGTTCAAGAGAATGACTTTCGCCGCCAATAAGGCATCTGCCGGCGCATGATCATATTTGAGGTCGGGGTATTTCTCCATTAGTGAGATAAGACACGCAATGAACTGTCTATCAAGAGTCTTGTTCCATGGGATATTGTAGAAGTATTGTCTTTGAGATGGGAGGTTGGAGAAATCCATTTGAAAAGTGAGCGAAATATAGCTAAGAAATACATGGAAAAAAGGCAACCACTAAGAGGGACTTATAGCACTTAGAAATATTGGAGAGGATGCATATGCATTATTTGAGGGAATCTTTTGACCATTCAAAGGCTGCCATTCTTCTCAAAGCAAGCATGCTTGGTCAAGGGAATCTTCAACCAAAAAAATAAAAACAAAATCTTTTTTTCTGAGAGAAGATACTTGATTTGACAAAGCATACAATGAGTATTATTCTTGAAGCCTTCCAATTAATGACGGTTAAAGCACATTGAAAACAATCTAATTAATTGAAATATGAAATGTTAATTACCAATACAATTGGTACAGTTGGATCTAAAGTACTAAATAGTTCCGATACACTCAAATTAGCTTACAAGCCGATAACGCTTGATTGGTTCCTCTATGGCGGCGGAACCCTATGAATGCATGTCAATCGGGTATGGCCAGTAGCATGACAAATGCCGCATGTCTTCGGCCTGCGGCGTTTCGTACCCGATGAAGAAACCTCTCCGGCAGACGGAATGGATATTGGAACAACACAAGTACTCTGATAATGTCCGAACTGCGAACAACGAGTACATCGAGGGGTGCCTCTGCTTCGAGATGATGATTCGGACACGGGCCTTATCCTGCTGACAAGCGGTCGACCGGCCTGTTTAGGATTTTTCGGAGCTCCAACGACCCACGATTCAACCGCAGCGGGTAGGTTCCAATCTTCGGGCATCGGAATTGGCATCACCTCACCCGCATAGTTTTCACGGAGTGCGTCTGTGGAGTAATAACGAGATACGTATGGGATTGGCGACTGCTTCGTGTGACTGCAACAGAGAAACCACTTAAGATGTTAGTGCTGGAACAATTGGAACAGTTGGAACTATATTGGAGCAAATAGATCCAACTGGATCCTAAATTATAGCCCTAAACCGAGAAAGACTTGCATGAAAAACAGTGACCACATTTCAAACATGACATGGTTACCGTAAGGCTGCTGAAGCATGAGAGCAAGGGATGAAGTCGATATCGAATATAAGACAAGTGCATTGCTTCTTGTCAAGATCCACTACGTGATGCTTCATCGCTGCTGATACGTTGAACTTTGTTGGAGAAATTGCTTCAACGCTCATAGTCGAACCCAACTCAGCTACCCTGCCCAATTTCAACTGTCCAAAATCAGTTAACTCGTGAGTTCGACTGGTAGCTAGAGCACGCCGTTCTACAAACCACTGCCCGATGAGAGAGCGGATACACTCGAAGATAGTACAAACTTGCAAAGTTCTAGCCCATCGAAGACAACCATTGAAGCACTCAGCAGCATTAGATGTTGAAAATAGGTAACGGGGCACATGAGATTTAGAACGAGCCCATTGTCTCGGATCAACACACAGTACCTTGTTATATGCAGCTGGAGCATGAGATTTAAGATTTGTCATTGCAAGGTTGTAGTCACGTTCTCGGTAGGCGTGTACAGCTGATTGGAGCGCAATGGCATGATCTCCCCAAAACTTGATGTTTTTTTGCAGGTGGTAAACACAAAGCCCATGGGCTACGCCGGGGTAGACAGCATCCATTGCATTCTTGATGCTAGCGTGTTGGTCTGAAACGATCATCATCTTATCCGGACAGCCGAAGGCACGTCAGAGCTGTTGAAAGAACCAAGTCCATGACTCGTCAGTCTCTTTGTCCCCCAACCCGAATGCTAATGGAAAGACCTGCTCGTTTGCATCCTTTGTAACAGCCACCAACAGTACGCCTTTGTATTTCCCTTTCAGGTGTGTACCGTCAACTACAATGACAGGACGACACGCATTGAATCCCTTAACACATGCACCGAGAGCCATGAAACAGTACTTGAAACTCCCGTCAGCCTCATCGACTTTCAATTCAGTAACAGATCCTGGATTTGTGTGCTCTATCATCCACAGGTACTTCGGAAGCATTTGGAATGACTCGTGTGACTCGCCGTACACCATTGTAAGTGCATGATTTCTGGCATTCAAAGCAGTTTGATATTCTATTTTAGCCCCAAATTTCCGTTTCACCATCGCTTGGATATCACTCGGCCTTAAAACAACACCTTTTGTCATCAAATTTGGAACAAAATATGCACCTAAAACTTTAGCGCATATGGTTGGTTCGGAATGAAATCTCAAATCTTTTTTACACGTGTGCGGTGCCCATTCTTGTATTTCCCATGCAGAACCCAATGCTAGTGCTGTACAAACGAAAGAACAATTCTCTTTCTTGTTTTTGCAATAAGCACCATATCGTTTCTTACAGGAACGCGGCGTATCAAATGATACGTGATTAGCAAGATGATATAACCCCAACACAGTGACCAATTTCTTCTTGCTTTCAAATATAGCACCTTTACAAAGTGTATCGTCGCCGATGCCTTCATTACCTAAATTGTCTCTTGTCTTAGGCTGTTTCATATGAAACGATGCACCGGGGATGATCCACTGCCCAACATACTCATGATCTCCCTCGAATACATCATTCCTACTACCCACTGAGGTCACATTACGCCGAAGGGTGCCGATGGGTATATTTTCAAGGCTCTCTACATCATCATTATCTGCACGGTCTCCAGATGTCGCGAAGGGATCATGATCACCGACCCCATCCAAATCCGTATCATGTAAACCCCAATCTTCATTCCAATCGACACCCGTGTCAATATTCCGCTCTCTCTTTCTCTCCAAATCCATATTCAAATTCGTATCTGAATCCCTATTCAAAGTCGTATCCAAATTCCTATCCAAATCCCGACCCAATTTTGTTTTCCTAGCCCCAGAAGCATTAGTCACCAGATTTATGTCATTATTCAGCCTTCCTGCATGGTCATTCACAGCCTCTAATAATTCTTCATTTATTGGGGTTGTAGAAATGTATAATACAGGTGCTTCCAACTCATCCAGAACATACGTTAGATCAAAATCATCTAGAATCTTCATTCTAACGGTATCACCCATCGCGGACTTCACCAATGCAACTACTTGATACAAGTACTTACTTTTCGGCTTCATCATGCGTGCCTGAATCCTACTTAACAAATCTGTGTATCCTATGGGGCCAACAAGTGGTATAGGCATCAACTCCCTTTCAAAGCCAATGTAAGTGCTATCTTTTTCAGACCATTCCCCTCCATGGGCAAGCAATATGTTTTTAGGCCGAATCTGCATGCAACACATTAAATATATTAAATAAGGCAAAGTTCCAGCACATGGGTAGTTGGAACAATTGGAACAACTGGGTGTAATAGTTCCAGTTGTTCCATACAACGCATTAAATACATTAAATAAAGCAAAGTTCCAGCACATGGGTAGTTGGAACAATTGGAACAACTGGGTGTAATAGTTCCAGTTGTTCCATGCAATGCATGCATGGAACAGTTGGAACTACTGGGTACTGTTCCATCCATGCATTGCATGGAACAACTGGAACTATTACACCCAGTTGTTCCAACAGCTACAATTTATATTTCAACTCAGACTCGAATCAAACACAACCTTAGCTTACCCATCTTAAAATAGCTATACAAAACGCCAATTTAACAAAAATAAACTCACATTCCAGACTTAAATTCAACTGAACAAAGCTACCTAATAATTAAATGAAAATAGATAAATCATTCACAACAGAAAACTATTGAATCAAGAAAATACCTTCGGTTCAACCGCCGCCATCTAGAACGCCTCCTTTCAAACAGATTCGAGGAACCTCCGCTGATGGAATCGATGACCTGCCGCCTGAAAATTTCCTACCCTAAATTGCACAGCAGAGCGACGCACAAAAAAATCTGCTGATGGGAAGAATGATATTAACAGAAACAGTCAAGGCCCCGAAATCGTTGATAGGCTGCCGGAATCCTAAGCCAATGTCGAGCTCAGAGTTTCTCGTCGTTTATCGTCACCAATAAGCAAAGAAAGTGGAGAAGGAGACAATAAATGTAATGAAAGCGGGAGCTCAAACTAGGAGAAAAGCTGAAGGAAAGTTGAAATAAGTAAGGGTATTTTCGTCCAAAATAACAAAAAGTAAGTATATTTTTTGTAAACTATCTTATGGGCTGCGCTTTTTGTTGGCTAAGTGAGAATGGCTATTTCATACCATTTTCACAAAAATTTAATCACATAATATAGTCTCACACTTGTTTTATCCTATATTTTCTTATGTGGAAAATAGACAAGAAAATATTATCATGATTTTTAATGAAAAAGTCGGAAAACGGCTGAGAAAATTATCCATCGTAGAAAACAAAATGGAAAAATAATAGTGAATATTTTATCTTATCCCTTATTTTCTTTCGAAATGAACGCCCATTTTATATGTTAGAAAGATCAATGATTCATCAAGATTAATTGAGAGAGAAGCGTTGATTAAAGTTCATAAATGAAGCTCACTCCATTATTAACTTGAAAACAAGAATATATTTATACATGCACAAAATATGATATACACGACACAAGGGCCTGGAAAGCGAATTACATAGCACTACACAGATAAAATAAAAACAACAAAAATAAAAGAAACGAAGGGCATGAACATAATATAGTATGACAAGAAAAATTATGCACATATATATAATTATTCAAAAAAAAAGTCAGAAAATCTGTATAGATAATTACAAATCTCTCTTCAGCTTATGTTTGTCCATTCCCTGATTTCATCTGTTCTGTCAAAGCTTCCACCACCCTTTCTCACTCCATTTAATTATTTTGTACAAAATACCTTTCTAACCTTAGCTGAAAATTAATGGATTCTTCCACC
Organism: Mentha longifolia; assembly: GCA_001642375.2. NCBI lineage: Eukaryota > Viridiplantae > Streptophyta > Magnoliopsida > Lamiales > Lamiaceae > Mentha > Mentha longifolia. Next base: position 32,974,969 of record CM038111.1, read on the forward strand.
ACACCTCATTTCCTACACATGAGGCAGCACCTCAGTTATATATATAATATAAATGCTTATTCTGCTTATTATGGAAATATCAATGAATTAACATAATTTGCAGCATTATTAGGCAAGCATATTGCCTAAACATATTTTGCTCCAATGGGAAAATATTAGTGGCATAGCTACTAGAAGTTGCAGATTCGGAAGGAAGACGATGAATATGTATAAATTTGTGTGATTACTGAAGCAAGAAACGGGGAAGAAACCGAAAAGGCGTGAGCATATATATACCATGGGAGTTTGAAAGTGTCTTTCCACCATCCTTGCTTGGAACAGGTGGAAACGATTTTATCCAATCGAACGATGATCTGAAAAAATGTTGGCCTCACGCTGGAATTTGAATGCCAGCATTCCTCAATCAACCTGGGATACATTATACGTACATAAGCATTATTCTTGAAATGAAAATCTTCAGCTTTTTTTTCTTTTTCTTTTTTTTGAAGAATTGTTGCATACGATTTCCTCTTTGATACTCACTCTTTTAGTTCTGGAGGAAAAGATTTGGCTTCTCTTTCCTTCTAGACAAATCATCCTAGCAGCCTCTTCCGGAGACTTTGAAGAATATGGAGGCGACCCTTCCATCATCTGGTGTACGAAATATGGCAAAGATTTCGAAAATTAAGCATATCATGCATCTCAAAAAGTATCATAATTAAATGTATGGTCGAGTTAGGAGTATATTAATGTGCTAAGGTATCATAATTATGCTTCCACCACACCTCATTTCCTACAAAATATGCTTAATTAATGTACATTAATTAAGCATATTAATGGATTCTTCCACCACACCTCATTCTTGAAATATGTGAACTGAGAGTGCTTCACAATGTATAGTCGAGATAGGAGTATAAGTAAACCTCGTATAACATGATACCAAAAGAGTATACATCTACACTTTTGTCGAATGGTTCATCCTTATACACCTCCGGCGCCATGTACACATCTACATATACCACAGATAGAAACGAGTAAGATTGGTGAAAATACTTAATCGAGAGCTTTAGCTTTATTTGGAGAAACTAATAAAACTGGTAAAAGTTTCCACATTAACTGAGCAGAACTAGAATTGAAGGATCATTATATGTACTCACTTGAACGATCTGTGGCATCGGGCTGCAGTAGTTTTACTTTATCGGATGAAGGTGATGATACCCTAATAACACCGAACCCTGCAACCTTCAGCTGCCCTCCAAAATCCAGCAAAATATTTCTGGCACCTTACAAAAGTTGCATATATTAAAAAAGAGTTCATAATAAAAGGAATCACTTCATTGTAAGTGGAGAGTATGCAGATGCTCCGATTAACTTAAGCCTTCCGTTGCCTTACTTTGGCTTTAAATCGCAGTGTATGATCGGTTCGGGCTTGCACTCGTGAAGACAATTCATGCCCCTGCACAAAAACACATCATCTCAAAATCCAAATGCAACAAATATGGAATGAAAACAGAGCAAAATTGTGAGTACCTGGCAATTTCAAGAGCAAATCTTAATGCCTTAGAAGTGGATAAACGTCCTTTCTTTTGAAGGTAATTAGCAAGGTCACCCTGAAATGTCAAAGCAAAAATAAGCAAAGTGGATATTGGTGAACCTATATGTTGCCTCTTACATTTACACATCCCTCCACTTCACAAGAGATTATAAAAACTAAAGAGTCGATTACAAAAACTAGACGAGCCAAAGAATATTATTCAGTCCAAATTCATCTTTAACTGCATATTACATACGATGGGAAATGCAGAAGTTAAAATGCCATACTGTCACAGATTCTATCCAAAATAACAAATTTGCAGGAAAGTAAGGTGTAGAGAGAGATGATTACTTTTGAATGGTACTCCAAAACAATCATCATAGGTATATTTTGGGTGACGGCTCCAATAAACTGAACCACATTAGGATGCCGAACCTTTTCTAACAAGGTTAATTCATGTCTGAACACATTTCTGCAGAGTAGAGTACAACACATTAATCCAGTTCATGAAGTGAAACGCGAATAGAAAAATAAAATAACTAGGTGGTATAATAAAATAAATACAATAATATCAGATTTCATGGCATAAACACTAAGTAGTTTTTCCAGCATACTCACAACAGAGTGCAGTAATTGGTAATGAAAATGATGTCAAATATACAAGATTATGGAATTATTACTCATTTTTCAGTCACAAAACAAACAGATGCCCTCTAACAAAATGTAAAAATTTATCGACATGGCCCTTTTTCATGCCAATAAACAAAAGTGAAGTTAGAGTTACTAAACTTCATACTGATGGGATTTCCTAAAATATAACTTCAGATGAATTGGGAACTTGCATCATGATTGGGTATGGTTAACACAAACATATACACTCAGGTTATCAGAGAACATATAAAAATTATTATGCATCAATGTGCTACAAGTAATACAATTACCTAACAAAATATGGCTAGTGAGATCAACAGACAATGATCATAGATAGATCAAAACTTTCTAGAGAACGGCAGAATATAGAAATAAGAATAATCTAAGCATTCCAGTTTAAATCATGTTAGACATCCCAAAAACATCCATGCATATGTAACCAGAAAATCTGCATAAAAAGTTCGCGGTACTGGAATTACCAAGAGATTTCATTCTTAGCAGGTAAATAAAGTTGCCAATGGTACACTTCAGTGAAACATTTCATTTGTTCAATCTAGCTCGCATTATGGATTCTAAGAGTTAGCTCATTTCTCTTTCAACATATAAATTGGCCAACAGTGCACTAGGTTGGCGCAATAGTATTTGGCATTAAGATGTAGAGAACATACGAAGTAAGGAACAAAAAGCTAGAAATGAAAAACTGAAATGAATGAAGCATACATCGAGTCATGATCTGCATGGCCATCCTTGTCAAGTATATTTACTGAAACTCTAGTACCATTCCATTTAGCAACTTGATAAGATCCCTGTCCATAATTACCACACAAATTTCAGCCTATCAAATTAATTAAGAGATGTTGATATGTAATATCATCTATATCATATTCTTCCATGAAAACATTTTGAGGCATTTGCAAAATAAACCAAGAGAAGTCATAATAACTCTTTGTGCTCAATTATCAGAAATAGAATATGCCATACCTTAGATATGCCATCACCTCTCCTTATTTGAATGTCCAACGGGATGAGCTCGTATTCTGGAACTTCACGAGGATTCGCAACCGTCATTGGTGTCTTTTTGGTTTTCTAGGAATATGAAAACATATTTTAGAAGCAGTAAAAAATATATATATATAAGCTTCTCCACAAAGTGACATTCATACTTACTGGAACTTTAGCCCCACGAGCTTTCAATAGATTATAAACTTCCACATTTCCATAATATTTGGCATCAGCAGTAGCGTGTCATGATCAATAAATCTACCAAAATTAATGCATTGACAATCTTATCAAGTTTCATAAGAACATACACGGTACCCGAGTGCTACATTAAGAAAGAACCCTTCCACAAAAGCAAAGCAAAACAAAGAAGCATTATAATATCAATGCAGTTGAACAGCCTCACAAGATATAAGAAGAGAAAATGAACTTTTTCTTCTTGATATATTGCTTTTTCTTAAAATAAAAAATAAAATAAAATAAGAAAGCCAAATCAACACATACCAATCTCCACCCATTTTCTGCAACACAGAAGAACTCAAGAACCAACACAGACAAAAAAAATACTAAAAGAAAACCAAAAAATGCAGAACTCGACAAGATAAACCAAGAACAGAACAGCAAATAGTAATAAAAAAAATAAAATAAGAAAGCCAAATTAACACATAGTACCAGTCTCCACCCATTTTCTGCAATTCTTCTCCCAAACACACAGAAGAAGTCAAGAACCAACACAGACAAAAAAAAATACTAAAAAAAACAAAAAATGCAGAACACAACAAGATAAACCAAAGAACAGAACAGCTAATAGTAATAAAAAAATAAAATAAAAAAAAGAAATTGAAAGAAGATAATTACAGTGCTGCCCCATCGATCCCGAGCATCAATATTGGCCAGGCCTTCCTAGTTCCTACTCAAGAGAAGCTTGACGACGTCCACGTGTCCCTCACAGGCGGCGATGTGCAGCGCCGTCTGTAGAAATCGAAAGTAGGAAACACCATGAAGAATGTAGAGAAAACAAGCTTTATTTCATTTCATCAAATCATCTCAAACTATTACATTGAAGTAAGCTGGTATATATATGCTTACGTACGGAATAAAGAAACTACAGCCGTTAGATCTATATAATCTGATCAACGGCTCTGATTTATTTATTACTTAACCTAGCCATATAAGCATGACACCTCAGTATACCAACTAACCCACTTCATCCTCCTTTGCCAAGTCATCATCTTCAACCTTTCGCTCTGTATCTTCTTCAATCAATCCACATTCTTGCTTCCTACAGCCCCCCTCAAGATGAGCCGTGTGAAGATCCAAGAGGCTCATCTTGGACAAGAAATGACGAAACAAGGATGGTGGCAGTGCCTTAGTGAATATATCAGCCAACTGGGAATGAGAAGGTGTATAGGATGGCAAAACAAAACCGGAGAGATACAAGTTTCTCACAATATGGCAATCTATTTCTAAGTGCTTTGTCCTTTCATGGAATACAGGATTCTTCGTAATATGCAAAGCAGCCATATTATCACAGAAAAGTGGAAGAGGCAAAGCAACTGGGATACCAAAATCTTGCATTAGATATGAAAACCACTGAAGTTCACGTACCGTGCTACCCATGGCGCGGTATTCAGCTTCTGCAGAGGAAGCAGACACAGTGTCTTGCTTCTTACATCTCCAAGATACAAGAGATGTGCCCAAGAAAACACAAAAGCCTGTAAGTGATTTCCTTGTGTCGAGACACGAGCCCCAATCTGCATCGCTGTACGCTCTAATCTGCAGTGGTGTTGAAGAGGAAAAGAACAAGCCAAGAGAAGGTTTGCCTTTTAGATATTTGATCACATGAAGTGCAGCAGCTAGATGTGATGAGGCTGGCTTGGACACAAATTGACTCAGCTGCTGTACAGCATAGGTGATATCAGGTCTGGTCAAATTAAGATACAAAAGTCTTCCCACCAATCTGCGATAGACATTAGGATCAGCAATGTATTGCTTATCCTTGCTAGAAAGATGAAGCCCGGAAGGAAGAGGTGTGGACACTGATACACAACCAGACAAACCAGCTGAATTCACCAGATCAAGCACATATTTTCTTTGGTTCAAAATGATCCCGGAAGAACCTCTTGCTATTTCCATCCCTAGAAAGTAATGTGCTGGCCCTAAATCCTTGACAGTAAAAGCAGCATCTAAGGTTGATTTCAGCTCATCTATCAAAGCATCATTCGGTCCAGTCAGCAAAACATCATCAACATAGACCAACACTCCTACAAATTGACTATCTGCACCTCTAGTAAACAGACAGTGGTCATGAGGAGATTGCACAAACCCTTGAGCTATCAACACCCTGCTAAACTCATGATTCCACTCCCTTGATGCCTGTTTCAACCCATATAAACTCTTCACTAACTTGCAGACTTGCCCAGGCTGAGCTTTTGTGTATCCCTGTGGTGGCTTCATGTATATATCATCATGAAGAAACCCGTGCAAAAAAGCATTATTAACATCTACTTGATGTACTGACCAGTTGTAAGAAGCAACCACTGCAAACAAAACCCTAATAGTCACCATCTTAGCTACAGGAGAGAAAACTTCTGTATAGTCAACACCCTCTTCTTGGTTGAATCCCTTTGCTACCAGTCTGGCTTTGCACCTTTCTACTTCTCCATTTGCCTTTAATTTCACCTTGTACACCCACTTATTTCCTATAGGCTTCTTCCCAGCTGGTAGAGACACCAAATCCCATGTGTGATTAGCCTCTAGTGCTTCTAGTTCTGTCTGCATTGCTCTAACCCATTCTATGTGACCACTAGCTTCTTGATAGCTAGTTGGCTCAAGTATAGTAGAAACATTGAGGAGATACTGAACATAAGGTGGACTGAGACCAGGTGAAATAGTATAAGGAAAAGTAAGGATAGTGGCTGAAATGCCATTCTCAGTACCTAGGTTAGATTGCAGATGCCCCACATAATCCTCCATCCACCTAGGTGGATTATGTGCTCTTGTACTCCTTCTTAATGGAACCAACTCTGCAGGATTAACAGAATCTATCCCAGGAACTTCAGTGACACCATCTGCAGCTACCTCTGCAGTTGAATTATCCACATTATCCACCTCCATTGCTTCTTCATCACCCACCATCTCTACGAAAGGTAATTGTGGCTCTGCAGCTGGTTCTCTCACTGCAGCAGCAGAGAAAGGATAAGTGTCTGTAAAGAACTTAACATCCCTAGATGTAAACACTGTATGAGTTTCTAGATTATAAAGCAAATAACCTTTTCTTTGAACATCATAGCCTACAAAGGCACATCTGTGGCTCCTTGCATCAAACTTTCTCTTTTTTGGTGACACATTAGCTGCATAGGCTAAGCAACCAAAAGGCCTTAAGATACTCATATCTGGTTTAATCCCAAACAACATCTCATAAGGAGTCTTCCAATTTAACACTCTGCTAGGTAATCTATTTATCATCCAAGTGGCAGTCATGATAGAGTAAGGCCAGAATCTAGAAGGCATAGAGCTATTAAACATCAATGCTCTTGCAGAATCTAAGAGAGTTCTGTGCTTTCTCTCCACTATACCATTCTGTTGTGGTGAATAGACACAAGATTTCTGATGTAGAATTCCCATTGATTCCAACAACTCAGAAAATCTATGGCTCAGAAATTCACTCCCATTGTCAGATCTTACCACCTTGATAGTTTTATCAAACTGTGTCTGCACCATCTTTACAAATGCAGTGAACACTCTAAACACCTCCCCTTTATTATCAAGCATAAAAGTCCAAGTAACACGACTGAAATCCTCAACTATGGTAAGCATAAATTTAGTGCTGCAGATATTGTCCTCAGAATAGGAACCCCAAATATCAACATGTACCAAGTCAAAAATATTCTCAGTCCTTCTTTCTAGAACTGGAAATGGATCTCTGCATTGTTTTGCTTTCAAGCAAACATCACATTGCTCTATTTCTTTGATCACTGCTTCTGTAAATTGTGATGTTACTCCTTCAATATGTTTCATCGTTGTTAAAGATGGGTGACCAAGGAAAACATGCCATTGCTTCACTGTCATTCTTCTAGGATCAAATATGTTGCAGTAGTGATTTTCCACCACACCTTCTATCACATACAGATTTCTCACCATCTTTGCAATTCCAAGTATTTTATCATTATCCTGTCCTTGAATAAGACAATAAGTAGGCATGAAGGTGCACTTTGCTGCTGAATCTGCGTTCAACTGAGCAACTGATATGAGATTATGTGTGAAGCCTGGTACCAGCAAAACATCCTTCAGAAACAAGTACTTGCTGATCCTAGCATTTCCTGCATAGCTAACAATCTTAGTGCTACCATCTGGTAAGTGTACACTTACTGGATCTTGCAGTTTATAAGAAGAAACAAGCAAATCCATATCATAGCACACATGTGAGCTAGCACCAGAATCAAGTATCCAGCCTTCCCTTTCCATACTGGGCACTATAGTGAAAGCATAATGTCCCTCAAAAGGAGTTTGTTTATCCTTTCCTTTCTGCAGCATATTAACATCAGATCCTTGTCCAATTCCCTGCTCTTTATGTGTGAATTGACTCAAACATTTGGCTATTTCATTTTGTATCAGCTTTGCTATATCTGATGTCACCTCTCCTCCACTGTTCCTTCCACTTTCTGACCTTGTATCTATTTCTTCCTCTAGATAATTAACCCTTTCTCCAGCTCTATTTTCTCTTAATCTCTTGTACCAATCCGGGTATCCATGAAGCTTGAAGCATTCATAAGCTTCATGCCCATTTTCCTGACAATGAGTGCACTTTAGCCTCCTTCTCTCCTCTTTAGTAAGTCTCCTTTTGAATCCTCCTTGACCATATCCTGCTGTTGGCCCTTGATTGTAAGTATTTTGCTGTCCTCTAGGTGCTGGTTGTCTACCTATCTGCATCGCCATTCTAAGATCACCATCAACTCTACCATTCTGTAAAATCAACTGATCTTCCACCTGTGTTACCATGCTATAAGCCTTTTCCAAACCAGGCAATGGCTCAATCAGCAAAATCTGTTGTCTAGCTTGCTCATACTCGTCCCTCAAACCAACAAGGAACTGCAACATGCGTTGCTGACCTTCCCTCTCGATATAAATCCTTTCAGCATCACACTTACAACTCACGGTAGGCAACAACATGTCAAGCTCATTCCATAATGCAGTCAAATTAGTGAAGTACAGCAAAACAGACTGTTCTCCTTGCCTATACCCGAATATTTCCTTTTGTAACTTGTATATCCTTGGACCATTACACCTACCCATCCTTTGATTTAAAGCTTCCCAAAGCTTCTCAGTAGTATCTAGATTATTAAATGCATTGACTAATTCCTTAGAGATCGAGTTAATGATCCAGTTAAAAATCATATAATCTACCTTCAACCATGATTTATAGTATTTGCTACCCAGAGATTGTTCAGGAAACCTACCGTCTAGAATTTCCATCTTTCCTCGAGCTCCTAATGCTCGCTTAATGGATCTACTCCACTGATTGAAGTTCGTACTAGTTAATTGATCCGAAACGAGCTTCATACCTGGATGATCCGAGGTGTGCAGTCGCAGAATTTCGCGAATCTCTCTTCCTGTGAGCTGCAGCTCTTCGTCATCCTCGAACCACTCTGATTCCTCTTCACTGGTCTCATCTCCTGCTCTATCATGCTTTGTTCCTGATCCCTCAGCTTCATTGCGGAACAAATCATTCCACCTTCGTTCCTTTTTCTGCCTAGCCATAGCTCACAATCGAGATCGAAATAAAGGAAAATACTAAAATTTTGCACGCAAAATCAAAGCCCTAGCTACAGATCCAGGATCGAATCTGCTCTAGATACCATGTAGAAATCGAAAGTAGGAAACACCATGAAGAATGTAGAGAAAACAAGCTTTATTTCATTTCATCAAATCATCTCAAACTATTACATTGAAGTAAGCTGGTATATATATGCTTACGTACGGAATAAAGAAACTACAGCCGTTAGATCTATATAATCTGATCAACGGCTCTGATTTATTTATTACTTAACCTAGCCATATAAGCATGACACCTCAGTATACCAACTAACCCACTTCATCCTCCTTTGCCAAGTCATCATCTTCAACCTTTCGCTCTGTATCTTCTTCAATCAATCCACATTCTTGCTTCCTACACCGTCCTCCCATCCAAGTCGATGTTGTTCACATCAATCCCTTCATCCAGCAACTCCTGCACCCCCCCCCCCCCGCGTCGGCCTTGCACGCCATGAACAGCAGCTGCATTGTGCTGTCGAGGTTCCCCGGCACCGTGAGCCCCTCCTCGTCGCCGTCGTCCTCCGCCGGCGTCCGCCGTATGGGGTCCATCGACGACTGCCGCCCGAAGCTGAACCGGAAATTGTTCCGCCGCGGGTCCAGCGAATTCTGCCGCTGGAAACTGAACCTCCGGCTCATATTCATCGATCCCGTCGAGAACTGGCGCGAGATCCCACACTTCAATTGCGACGCAATATCCATCTCCCTCTCTCTCTCACAGTTTCCACCACACCAATAATACCATAAACCCCCTTAATTAATGCCAGGGCCCAGAAATCCCCCTCGCTTTTACGTTAACGAAGATTCAATTTTGCTCCGAAATCAACCGCAATTACTTACAATTCCGGTGGAATTCAAGCGATGTATACAATTCCGTTGATGACTTTTAACGTTTTGAAATGGAGAAGAGGTATGGAATTGTTTTTTGAAGCTCTGTTAATGGAGTATTTTGGAGGGAATTTTGGAGAGTCGATCATTAGAGAACTGGAGAAGAGAAGCCTCAAAGGAAAAGGAGAGATGAAAGAAGGAATGGAAAAAGGAATGGATCTGAGTGAGAGTGGCCATACAAATGGAGGATCATAAATTAAGGTAAATGAAAGAACTGCAATTTGTTTTTTATTCCACTCGATCAACCGCAAAACACGTTAATAATTGGGAAAAATCTTCACTTTAATAATTAATTAATTAAAATGCATTTTGGGAAATAAAAAATATAATTGTAATAATAAAAAAAAAAGTAGCTACGAAAGCTACATATGGTAAGTTCGGTTCATTAAATTCATGCATTTATATACATTTATGTCAATTACTAATTATATAAGTATATAATAGTATTAGTCTACAAAATTTTTCAGTTCATTAATTACGTAGCATTATATACATTTATGTCAATAAAAAATATAATAAATAATGATATAATATTAGTGTACATATAATTGTATACACATTTGTATATTATTTATTGTTCAATACTCGCAGTTTCATATGCGTATTTTTTATATTATTTATTTTGATTTATATTATACATTATTTATTCTACCACTATTTCTTTTTACTATAAATAGTAAATTATATATTAATTATTTTTATTTATATTATATTTATTTTCAATCTTTCTTTTTAATATGAATAATCTATTATATAAAAGCGAATTACACATCGCTAATTTTAATAACTTTTTGCATTCCATAATTAGCGATTTTTTGTTTTAATAAATTTTAAATGTAATTTATGCAAATTAAATATATAAATTTCATACTACCTCCATCTCATTAACATAGGTACAGTTACTGTACATTCAATAACCAATGCAAAACAGTAAAAGTGTAAATTAGCAAAAAGTAAGCTGAAAATTAGAAATCTGTGTTACTGTAGCAAATACACTGTAGCGGGATTACTGTACATTCATTTAACTGTTCATATAATAAAATAATATTAAAAAATCAAAAAATTTAAATATTACAGAAATGGAGCCAAAATATACAGATTTTCCCTCAAAATTTTGGGATTTCCCCCCAAAGCTTATAAAGCTACTCTATAAAGGCAGATGCAATGTGAATTTCACATTCATCAAAGACAAAATTTTAAAATTTCAGAGGAGAGAAGACCGACTGCCATGGGGAAGAAAGATGATCTTTCAGACTTAACAAGGAAGACCATCATGCAGTTCTTGCTCAGCTGCTTGAAGGAGGGTAAGCTTCCATATGGAAAGATAAAGGAAGCTGCTGTGTTATTCAATGTTGGGAGGCAAACTGTGAGCAGAATCTGGAAATCTACAAAACAACAAAGATCAGTCAGTGAGGTTGTTAATCTTGAGAGGAAAAGTACACCCAGAATCAGGAAAAAAAAACATGAGATAGATTATGCAAGAATTGAGCAAATTCCAAAGGAAGAAAGAGGTACAATCACTGCCATGTCAGAGGCTCTTGGACCTCTTATATCCAGGGCTACAGTGGGAAGATGGGCTAAGCTTCTGCTCAGACATCATTCAAGTGCAATGAAACCTCTATTGACAGCTCATCACATGATTTCCAGGTTAAAGTATTGCCTACAAGCCTTACACTATGATCATGCAGTCAATACTCTGAAATTCAGGGCCATGGAAAACACAATTCACATTGATGAAAAATGGTTTATGTTAACAAGGAAGAACTGCAGATATTATCTCACACCAATGGAAGCAGATCCACTCAGAGTTGGTGAGTCAAAACAGTTTATACCTAAGGTGATGTTTCTATGTGCTGTTAGCAGACCTGTGTTTCATGTGGATGGCACGGTTTTATTTGATGGAAAGATTGGAATGTGGCCTCTTGTTGAAGAGGTTCAGGCAAAGAGGAATAGCAAAAAAAGACTCAGAGGGACTATAGAAATAAAACCTATACAATGCATCACATGCATCACAAGGCAGGTGATAAGGGATTATATAATCAAAGAGGTACAATGTTTACATTTCCATAATTTAGGCAGTTGATTGTACACACCCTATGCTTTAATTAATTTAAAATGCACATAATGGTTATCTCATTTTCAGATTATCCCATCAATCAAGCAGAAGTGGCCTACCTGTTTAAGCAAGAACATCAAAATTCAACAGGATAATGCTAAGCCACACATCAAAAACACAGATGCAGAGTTTCAAGAAGCAGCACATTCAGATGGCTTTCATATTGAACTAGTTCAACAGCCAGCAAAGTCCCCTGACTGCAATGCAAATGATTTAGGGCTTTTCTGTGCAATTCAATCACTACAACAAAGAAAGAATTGCAGGACTGCTGATCAACTAATAGAGACAGTGATTAGCAGTTTCAATGAATTGGATGCAGTAACATTAAATAAGGTTTTCTTATCACTTCAGCAGGTTATGATAGAAATCATGAAGGCCAAGGGTACTAACAATTTCAAGCAGCCACATATGAAGAAAGATGCTTTAATTAGGCAGGGAATGCTACCTACAAACCTTGAAGTGCCTGAATTTTTGGTGAGGGAGACAATTGACTACTTGATTGGAGAAGAATGTCATGAAGGAGTTGAAGAACTTATGGAATCTATGGGAATCAGTGTGCCACAGATTGGAACTGGTGTTCCAGACTTGAATGCATAGCAAAACAACATGCAAAATGAATTTGTGCAGTTTCAGTTAATATTGGATGGTCATTTTTTGGGGCAGATGCCACGAAGTGCAACTTTTTGAAGCAAACAGGGCATGTCAAACAAGCAGTAGATTCAGGGAGATGATTAGTGTGATTATTTTGTGAAGAACTCATGTACATGCAGAATGAATTCAGTTTTTTTGTAAAGTGTAATTTGACACATGACAAGCTATAAGTTAATGAAATGCAGTTTCCATTTATCTCTGAGTATAACATGCTCATGTAGTTTGTAGTGTAGGCACAGACAAGGAATAACCTATCACAGCACATGAGAACCACTCCAAATAGAGGTTTCAACACTAATTACATATAATAAGGTTGTCATTATCGCAGATTATAATTAGCCAAATTCCCACAGTAGCCAAATTCCGACAGTAGCCAAATTCCAACAATGAATTCAACAAATTCTAACAAAATTGAAATTCCAACAAATTCATTCAACAGATTCATCAGGTTGTTAATCATAGAGCATAATCAACTGATATTCAGCCCAAACAAAAAACCAAGATCAGCAGGATTCAATCATCCAATCACCACTACTAGAAACTAGAAACTAGAAAAAGAGACAGAGGGCAAAGAAGTGATGATAGAGTAGAAGTCACCGAATTGAGAGGCTTCAGAGCCTCTCACTGCATGTGAAGCCCAGTAGGGTTTTCAGGGCCGGCACTGCCCTCCGCCGGCGTCGCCTCGGACCTCCCTGCGGCAGCATCTCCGACATGCATCCACGCCGGAAGCACTCTGTACTTGAACCAGGAAGGCGGCAGCCGTCGGTAGATCTTGGGGTCACCTCTGTCTGGAGATTCGCCCACAGAGAGGGGCAACGCCGGCGGAGAAGGCGGAGCTACCGATGGCGGCGGCAGAGGCACAGATCTGGGGGTGTCGGGGCTCAGATCTTCGTCCTCCGCCAGCTTCGCCCCCGTCGGCCGTGGCCTTACACGGTAAGGCTTGTACTGCCGTCGGGAGATGGAATTAGGGTTGCGAGGGCCATTTTTAGAGCTTTTCCGCGGAATATTAGCCGTCGGCTTCAAAACAATGAGGGTTTTCCGGCGCGGGGGAGGTGGCGGCGTGATAGATCTAGGGTTTTCACTTTCGGAATCTTCATAATCCGCCAGCTTCGCCCCCATCCGGCCTTCGTAGATCGGACATCCTAATTTCATGTTCGGAAATGAAGGGGAGAAGGGAGGGTGAAGACGATGATCGGTGAAGAGATCGGCAGTTTGTAGAGAGAGAGAGAGAGAGGAATCGCGTAGGTAGAGAGAGAGACACCAATGATTCTATGAGTGGGAGGCTAGGGTTTAGGGTAGAAAATGGGTTAGGGTTAACTAAAGGCTAATTGGGTCAGGGGGTTTTTGGGCCTAATTAATTGGGCTTAATTGTTGATGGGATGGGTTGAATTGAAAGAAAGTTGTTTCCTTATTAGGAAATGGGTATAACAAACGTTACAAACGCATAACTATGGCAACAAATTAATCTATTTTCCTTTTTTTATGCTATATAATGTCTCATTTGCATGCTTTTACAAATCGTCATTTTCTAACCAAGAGGAGCATCATTTGTATGAAAAAATGACACTGCATCAAGAGTTTGCTTCTTCTTCTTCTTCTTCAATTGAAATCAAAACTTATTAATTTTGCATTTCATGGTTAGTAATCTAATTTATATATGTCAAAATAGGTAACTCAATTTGACCATAGAACTATATATGTGTGTATTCAATTCTATTAACCCTTTTAATTTAGTAATTTAATTTTTGGTGATAACAACATCAATCCGTTAGAATGCAACAATCATAGCAAAAATGTATAAAAGTTAATGTTCAATCTAATTTATCTCTTATTCTCCTACTATATACGTTCTTAATATTCCCAAAATCTATCAGATTGTGGCTTCATATGCTCGATACGTATGGTGGAGATGCATCATCATTTTTTTCTTTTTATCAATGTATAGATCTATGGAGCTAATCGTCGCCGGCAACATACTTCATATCTTCAACAACACCTACACTTTACCATCCATTTCAGATAATTATATATTCAACTGTGGAGGAGGAATAAAGAGTTTGAAGTTTGAAGAATTCTCATAAATTAATTACAAGAGATGGGTGGAATGCGAAATGGTTGCAACGTTGCATTCATCGTGTACTAACGATTGCAAATACAAATAAAGAATTTTATCGTTGTTAATAACTTATTTTCAAAAAAATTTCCTAGGAGATTATAATTAAGCTTTGCTCTGGCTTTTCATTTATTTATTTTATATATCACGATCATATATGTCACATTGCATACTTATACAAATATTATAACTTTAACATTAATGTGGTGACTGATAGGATGCGGCCCAATGGCCCAGATCAGCTCGGCCCATTCAGAGTGAAGCCCAATAAGCACCAGTCAACAAATCCATCTACCTGCCCCACGATTTCTCAACCACCCGCCATGGTCAGAGTGCGACGGGACGTGTGAAGACAGCACCCACGATTTCTCTGCCACCCATAACCTCAATTCTCTATAAATAGAATTATCTGGGAAGATAAGAGGAGGCCACTGTATTTACTAGCTAAAAAAGACTTCAATATAAGCATTCTCTTTTTCCTCCGTGGACGTAGATCTACCCATAGATCGAACCACGTAAATTCTTGTGTTCTTAGCTTTCTATAAATCTCACCATCACAAAAACACTCTAAAATCCACGATCGATCACTGGCGCCGTCTGTGGGAAACTGAAATTTTGTGAAACCGATCAGCGCATTTTGAGTAAAGATACGATGGTGAGACCAACCCGCTCCGCCACCACTGCCGCCGCTGCCGCCAAAGCAAAACAGAAGCAAGCTGACCCCTTCACCAATCCGCCTTACACTCCAGTCAACGAGGAAGAGGGTGACGTTAGTCAAGCTCAGAAAACTGCTTCCCAAATCCAACGTGACCAACAGCCTATTCGCCGAACTCCTGAAGGCCACCTGGAAGATGTTCCGTCTGGAGATTCAGCTAGCAGCGACAGGCCCGATCAGGGTGGCAACCGACGCGGCAACGCCGAACTCCAACCCGAGCTTGGAGACGCACTAAAGGCGTACCTGGACCTCCACGAGCAGGACTTTCATAAGTTCGTCGATCAACACCGACAGCAAAGTCAAAACAGAGAAGACGGAGTCGAACCGTCACAAAGACGATCCCCAAGTCTCCAGATCATTGGAGACAGGGAGGCCGAACTTCCCCGAAGGCGACATAACAATCGCCGTGGGAACGACCGCGCTTCACCTCGGCGCGGATCAACGTCACCTCGTCAGAACGCCATTCCACCTCGGCGTGACGAAGGAAACGCCTACCAGGGAAGATTCACCGTGTACGGTCGAATCTCGACTCCCTTCACTAATAAGATACTCTATACTCCCCTCCCGTTGACGTATAGAGTGCCTCCTATCCCGCCTTACAACGGGTCACAAGACCCCAGCAACTTTCTATCCCGGTTCCAATACAACATGATGAACCAGGGATTGGCCGAAGACATTTACATGTGTAAAGTCTTCCCCGAGCTGCTAGTGGACAACGCTAGGAGCTGGTTTGATAGCCTCCCTAATTGCAGCATAGGGTCGTATGCCGACCTACTTGACGCTTTTGAACGCTGTTTTTTTCAAAAAGCAGAGGCGAAAATAAGCCCAACCCAGCTCCTAACCTTAAGGCAGGGGCGGGGAGAAACGATTAGTGACTTTCTAGCCCGTTTTTATAACGAAAGCCTTAAAGTCGATCGTCTCTCCAATGACGTGCTTATCTCGGCATTCCAAAATGCTATTCAGTCCGGAACTCTCTTCAGAGAGCTCGTAAAGGCACGCCCAACGACCTCCAGGCAGCTATGGAGGATTGCCGATGCATTCGCGGAGGCGGACGAGGCCGATGGGAAAAAACGGGCTGCAGATCGGCCCGAAAACAACGATAAGAGGAAAAAAGAGGAGCGCGCCGACCTTGGCAAGGCCGCCGAAGTGCCCTCGAAAGGTTACAGCGAGGACCTTTCGAGTCCCGCTTAGGACCTCGGCCCAACCAAGACCGAAGTCAGTATACACCACTGACGAAGTCCAGGGCTAAAATATATGAGCTTCACTCAAACTTGTTCGAGAAGCCACCGCCCTTATCCCGAGGTGGGTCGAAACGCCGATCCAAGGAGAAATACTGCAAGCTCCATAATGACTACGGTCATGAAACCGAGGACTGCAGGGACCTCGCCTCGGACATAGAACACATGGTACGCGACGGTACCCTTAAATTGTACCAAAGTCGCAACCAGAAAGAGGCCCGACCTCAAGGGAAGGGCAAGAGAAAGAAAAATAGGGGAGGCAATAACTGTACCCCCCAAAACGACAAAAGGCCAAAGCACGACGACGAGGATGAGGATGAAGATCAGCCTCAATATGATACAGTCATCACGGCCATCACCAGACTGCCCGAAGGCACGACGAGGTCATCGTTGAAAGCCGAGGCCTGAAGTCAACAGCGGGAAGAACCCACCCAAAAAAGGTTCAAAAGGGACGAGGTTGTCACCTTTTCTAGCAATGACCCGGTTCCCCATGCGGTACCTCATCAAGATGCCACCATAATCGAGGCCGTAGTGGCCAACAAATTGGTCCACCGCGTATTTATTGATAGTGGGGCCTATGTGAGTGTGCTCTTTAAAGACTGCTTCGATAAGCTCGATATTGAAGAAGCACGTCTAAGGCCAGCACCCATGCCGCTAAAGAACTTCACGCAACAAGAGACGACGACGGAAGGCATAATTTCACTACCCGTGACAGTTGGAAAGAGCCCGTTGTCCACTACGAAGATAATCCACTTCTTCATCGTAAAAGCCAGCTCCTCCTATAACATCATCTTAGGAAGGGATTGGCTAATAGCAACGAAGGCGATCTGCTCAGCCTACCACCTGACGATTAAAATTCCGTCTAGAAATGGAGTGATCACGCTTCGGGGAAACCAGCAACAGGCTAAGGAGTGCATGCAGGTCGCACTCCGAGGTGTTAGGAATCAACACCCCCAAGCATAGCAACTACAGAAACCCGAAGAGGTGGAGCCGACGTCGCCTCCATCCGTCGAGCCGGTAGAAGACGTCGCATTATACGAAGATGACCCTGCCAAGGTCGTCAAAGTAGGGTTCGTCGGCAAAAACGAGCTCCGAAGTCAACTTATCCGGCTACTTCGGGAGTATAGAGATGTCTTCGCTTGGTCGCCGCTAGACATGACCGGGGTGGCACCAAGCGTCATCACTCATCACCTCAACATCGATCTTGAGGTGAAACCAGTTCGGCAGAAGCAGCGAGCCTTCGCAGCTGAAAGGAATCAAGTGATCCATGACGAGGTTCGCCAACTACAGAAGACCGATATTTTATTCGAAGTAAAATATCGGACCTGGTTGGCCAACCCCGTGATGGTGAAGAAGCAAGGAGGCGGGTGGCGGATGTGTATTGATTACACCGACCTTAATAAGCACTGCCTAAAAGACTGCTACCCCCTCCCCAACATTGATAAGAAGGTCGAAGCTCTCGTAGGCCACAAGGTGTTCAGTTTCTTGGACCTATACAAGGGATACCACCAAGTCCTCATGAATGTCGAGGACGCGCCGAAGACCGCCTTCGTCACAGACTTCGGCGTCTACGAGTACAAAAAGATGCCCTTCGGACTGAAAAATGCTGGGGCTACATACCAAAGGATGGTCAACAAGATTTTTGAAGCGCACATCGGTAGTATTGTCGAAGTGTATGTAGACGATATAGTCATAAAGAGCAAGGAAATCGCCACTTGTGTAAACGACCTTAAAGTTGTTTTTAGCCTACTTCGTAAAGTGAACCTAAAATTAAACCCAGAAAAGTGTACTTTCATAGTCCGGTCTGGAAAATTTCTAGGGTGTTGGGTTTCACGCGAAGGGTTAAAAGCTAACCCATCAAAAGTCCGAGCTATCCAAGAAATGCGAGCGCCGAAGTCAATTCATGATGTACACAGACTGACGGGCTGCCTAGCCGCCCTAAGTCGTTTCCTATCCAAAGCCGCTGAAAAATAGCTCCCATTCTTCAAAATACTAAAGAAGGCGCCGAACTTTGAATGGAACGACGAGCACAGGGGAGCTTTCGATGGCTTAAAGACGTACCTCGCAAATCTCCCCACATTATCTGTACCAAAAGAGGGCGAGGACCTCTCCCTATACCTCGCCGCTTCGGACGAGGCAATCAGTGCGGTCCTGGTACGAGAAGAAAAATGTCATCAGCTACCCGTCTATTTCATAAGCCGAGCCCTAAAAGGACCGGAGACGAGGTATCAACCTCTGGAAAAGGTCGCACTTGCATTGGTGAATGCGGCAAGGAGGCTCTGACCGTACTTCCACGCACATCCGATACAAGTGCTGACCAACCTCCCACTTCGGCAAGTGCTTACAAAACTATAAGCGTCCGGGCGAATCGCTAAATGGGCTGTAGAATTCGGCGAGCACACGATTTCCTTTGTACCTCGCCAAGCCATTAAAGGGCAATCTTTGGCTGATTTCTTAGTGGAAGCCAAGTTCACGGACGCACAACAATCCGTTGAACCCACTAAGGATAAATCAAAGGCTGAGGCGCCGAAGCCACCACCACAAGATTGTTGGAAGGTCTACGTGGATGGGGCATCAGGTCACAAAGGAAGCGGAGCCGGGGTCTTACTCATCAGCTCTGAAGGAAAGGAGATCACCCACGCACTCCGGTTCAACTTCCCGACCACAAATAACGAAGTGGAGTACGAAGCTCTAATCGCTGGACTTCGTCTAGCCCAAGCTCTCCAAGTAAGGGCCGTTCAAATTCACAGCGACTCCCAAGTCATAGTGAACCATATACTAGGCAAATACGAAGCCAAAGGAGAACGAATGAAGAAATACCTCCATAAGGCCAAGATCCTACAACAAAGCTTCTCGTACTTCGAGTTGGTACGAATCCCAAGAGGAGATAATGAGCGAGCTGAAGCACTAAGCAAACTCGCATCATCATCAACGATCCCTCCAGTGGAAGAAGTACAGCTCCGAAGCATTGATGACGCCGAAGTTAATGTAGTAAACGAAGATGGACCGAACTGGATGACTCCACTTCGCAACTACTTAGGAAATGGCGAACTCCCAACTGATAAGGTCGAGGCTAGGAAGCTCCTGGCCAAATCCACGAAGTACGTCCTGGAGCAGGGAATACTGTATAGAAAATCCATCTCCAACCTCTCCTAAGATGTGTGGGGCCCGACCAAGCGAACTACGCATTGCGCAAAGTCCATGAAGGCTCCTGTGGCAGTCACATCGGAGCCCGGCCCCTGTCCAAAAAGGTCATGAGGTGGGGATACTATTGGCCCACTATGTTCCAAGACGCTACCGACCTCGTCAAATAATGCCCGAAGTGCCAAATCCATGCGACGGTTCCGATATTGCCACAGACCGAACTGGCCAGCATGCAAAGCCCTTAGCCGTTCATGTAGTGGCGAATTGACATCGTCGGCCCGTTTGAAAAAGCTCCCGGCCAACTACAGTTCCTCATTGTAGCAATCGACTACTTTACGAAGTGGGTCGAAGCCGAACCATTAGCACGAATCACAAGTAAAAATGCCCTAAACTTCGTTTGGAAGAACATAGTTTGTCACTTCGGCATACCTCACGTCCTCGTCTCAGATAACGGAACCCAGTTCACAAACAGGACATTCAGAGAATGGTGTGACGAACTCCACATCCAACAGAAGTTCACCTCGGTAGCCCATCCTCAAGCAAATGGCCAAACCGAGGTTACGAACCGAACAATAGTCAAGGGATTAAAAACCCGACTCGATAAAGCCAAAGGAGACTGGGCAGTGAACTTACCCCATGTCCTATGGTCGTACCGAACCACCCTGCGAACATCACACGGTGAAACACCATACAGCTTGGTGTATGGAACCGAAGCGGTGATTCCGGTGGAGATCGGTTTGCCGAGCCCCCGAACGCTTAACTTCGCGGCCCAAGACAACGAAGACGGACTTCGAACTAACTTGGATTTGCTAGAAGAAAAATGGGAACAAGCCTACATACAAGAAGCTCGATACAAACAGCAAGTAGCTCGGTATTATAACAGCCGGGTGAAGCATCAGCAGCTCCAAGTAGGCGACTTCGTACTTTGGAATAACGAGGTCAGCAAGGCGGAGAAGCTCGGCAAATTAGAAGCCACCTGGGAAAGACCATACCGAGTTCAAGAAGTCCTCGGAAAAGGGTCGTACAAGCTCGCCCGCCTATCTGGTGAGCCCATACCCCGTACGTGGCACATTACTCACTTGAAAAGGTACTTTGTATAAACAGAGAGTGATGTCCAAGTTCATTTAGGTCGTAGGAATCATGTTGTCTTGGTAAAATTTTGTCTTATTTTGACTTCATTCAATTAAAAAAAAATTAGCTTTCACTTACTCGCTTAAATAATTTGCATGCATTTTGCACCTCTCTCTCTCGTTTATATTAAGTATCTCGATTTTAAAATCCTGACGAGGATATGCAAATAAACTCCGCTTCGGAGTAACACCTAAACGCGCGTAAGGGGACCACCCTTATCGATAAATTCGACAAATAAGGAACTAAAAGCCAAAACTTCGTCTTCAAACGAAGTGGCTAACTGAAAGCCAAAACTTCGTCTCCGGACGAAGTGGCTAACTGAAAGCCAAAACTTCGTCTTCAGACGAAGTGGCTAACTGAAAGCCAAAACTTCATCTTCGGACGAAGTGGCTAACTGTAAGCCAAAACTTCATCTCTAGACAAAGTGGCTGACCGAAAGTCCAAACTTCGTCACCCAACGAAGTGGCTACGAGAAAGCTGCCTTCGTTGAAAATAAGGGAATCTACCTCAGTTAAAGACAAGGATGGAAAGCTTAAACACAAATGCAAAAATTTCTGTTTTATTTGAATGGAAATAAATGTACAATTGTTACATTAAGAAGACGAGGAACCCGGAGGTTTTGGCTGACTAAAGCTAAGCCAATCTCTAGCAAAATCCCTGTCGGAATTAAAGTTCAAAATATCATCTACGTTAAACCTGCCTCGACCTCGCCTAGGAGCCGAACTTCGACCTCTACCTCAAACATTTTGGCTCGCCCGACCCCGGCCCCGTCCAGACGCCGATCGCCGCTCTTGACTATAAATTTCTCGAGAATGACGTGTCACTATCTTCGGGTCCGGGTCAACAGACCTCGAAGATTCACCTTCTAAAAATTCTCTAGAAGTACGATCGAGCAACCTCGGATCCAGATCGGGGGAAATTGAAGTCGCAGATCCAGCCTCTAAAGACAGACGTCGCTTCAACTTCGGAAAGCGATCAAGGACCGTCTCATAAATGCTCGCCACACGAATGAGCTCTTCAAACTCACCCCTAACCTGCCAGGATTCATTCCCATATTGCTCCCTATAGCTTCGGCATCGGGCCTGGATCTCCTTGACCTTATCATAAGTCTCGGAGATCATGGATCCCCCAGCTCGGTGAATTATGGTCTCGTACTCCATATGCTCCTCGACGATCTCTTTGCAAGTCTTGATGTCGTCCCGAGCTCGTTGGTACTGGTCTTCAAGCTCCATATATCTGGCATGCATCTCATCAAGTTTTTCCAGAGCGGCCCGAAGTTTCACCTCGGCCTCGACCTCGATGTTATCTGCTCGCTTCTTCCAGTCCGAAGCATCGAGCTCGGCTACTTCTATAGCTCGGCGAAGCTCGGATATTTCTTTAACAAGGTGGGAAGCATCGTAAAACTCAGGGCATGCTACAAAATAAAATACAAGCAAGGTTTAACAGAAAGCCTTTTTTATTTATAGCCGAACACGGCAAATAAAACGCCACCCTAATGGCGACGAAGTACAAGGCTAAAAAAAAAAGAAAAAAAAGGGGGGGGAGAGAAGGAATGCATGGAAGGAGTCAGTTAAACTCCACCACGGTTCCCTTCCTCCCTGCCGACCTCTTCGTCGCCGACGGCCTCTCCCGACCTCCCTCCTGCAGCGTCCGGGGCTCGGTCCCTCAAAAGCCCGGCGATGGTAGCCTCCAGCTTGTTGTCCCTGTCGACAGGGCAATTTCAAACTGACGCCTCTGACAGAAGGGATTTCTGCTGGGCCAGCCTTTCCACCACCGGTACATTTGAGGTGGCCTCCACAAGCACCTCGGCATACTCCTGCAGCATCGCCTCCTCGGTCATCGCCTCATACCCATACTTCACCTTATCAAGGTCCGGGTAATCCTGGGCGATCAGGTCGATGACTGTCGCGGAGATCGAACTGCTCATGGCACCCACAAGCTGCGTCACGATCCCGCCGAAGTGCTTGGATCGAAAGATCCGCTCGGCAAAGGTCCGAAGCATACCACCCTGCTCGGCTGCCGCACGAGCGGTCTTCTCCCTCTCGCCTACGAGCTGGGCTTTCAGCTCTGCCACCTCGACCTCCAGGTCGGCCGCCTTTTTCGTCATTTCTTCGGTGGCGGCGATAGCGTTAGACTCCCGCTTCGCCGCCATCTTGGCTTTGGACTCGGCCGCGACCACCTTCGCCGTAAGATCGGCCCTAGCTGCCTCGACCTCGGCAGAGAGTTTCCGGAACTTAACGACTCCGTCAGTAACGAAGTTCGCCAGGCTTTTCATTCCGGCCACAGCCACTTCGGCCTCCTGCACAGATAATAGTGTCAGAACAAACACATGGCATCAATATCTAATATACCGAATTCTACTTACCTCGGGAAAAGACATTTCCCTGTATGCGCCTTGGCCCACAAGCCGATTGCCTTCTTGCACTCCCACTTCGTCAATTGAGGGAAGCCGAACTCCCTCAATCTGGTGGCCCACAATAAGAGGTGGAGGCGAGCTTGCCCGAACTACATCATGCGGAGAATTTTCTGAAACTGACCTGGTCAGGTCGGTCGTTTCCTCAGCCGAAGTACCAGACATCGTCTGCACCACGGTAGGAGAGGTCCTGGCCCTCTTCTTTTTCTGCTGCACCGCGGCCTGAAGCTCTTGAGGATTCACTACAAAAACATCATATATTAAATAACGGATACATAACATCTCATTAAATAGGTGAAGCAGGGCCTCACCCAAATCCGCAGACATATTGCTGTCATATGGGCTCAGCCCGTACTCCGAAAGCTCGGCCTCAGAGTAATTCCTCTCAATAAGGCCGAGGTTCACCAAACTCACTTCGAGTTCGCTGATGGGTTTTTCAGCAACAGGAAGTGCGAACTTACCCCTGGACCAAGGGTACAGAGGCACTCCTTCAGTCCGGCAGAAGAAAAATTTCTTCTGCCAGTTCGGCACTTTGGAAGGTGTATCCAGTTTAAACCTATTGAGGGGTGAAAGGTAAACCCACCCAGTTGGACCCCGCTTAGGTCTAAAAAACTTAAGCAGCAATTCTAAGTTAACAGAACCACCAAGGCGACCGACCTCAACGCAAAATCCGACGATCTGTTTTACTGAGGGCGGCGCCAACTGTCCTAAAGAAAGTTCGAGCTTCTCTAGAAGCTCGACAAAAATGCGATTCAACAGAAAACGAAGACCGAAGTGGAGATAGTCTTCGTATACAGTGAAAAATCCTACGGGAGGAGAACTCCCCCTATCATCTATACGTGGTAGCACAAACTCCGCCGACTCCGGAAACAAAAAATTCTGAGCCAAATTCTGCATATGCGACTCACTCATTGTGGAGGCAGTTTCAAGGGCAGAATCTGACCCAACTAGGGGTAAGAATTCGATTTCCCTAAGCCTGGGAGGGACTAGCGCACGGGTGTACACATTCAACCAAACCCTCGCCGGAAAAACCCTAGACGGCGAGGGCGAAACCCCAGTGTCCACCCTATCCATATCTAACGGGAGAGAAGATGAAGAAGACGACATTACGAAAAGAAATTTTTTACTTGTTGCGGGATTCACAAAAAATTCGCGGAATATGGTGCGAATAGCGGCGGCGAATACAGAACTCGGACTTAGGGTTTTTCTCTCTCTAAAAGTCGGAACAGTAATTTGGGGGAAATTATTTGAATGCGTACGCTGGAAGTTTTTATAAGCAAATCTTCCGCCCTTTCAAATCCCGCCTTTTCATCTACCCAGTAAGGACGCGACACGTGCCCTATGCGAGCTGTACTCCAACAGTCGCGACTTTTCAAATCCCGCCCATTCCGATTTCGTCAACTTCGACCTCGTATAAACAAGGCGGTATGCTTTTTGACTTCGTCAAAATCTTAATTTTGACGGGGCAGTGCAATTCGAGCTCGACCTCGTCAAAACGAGGCGGTATGCAATTCGACTTCGTCGAAATCTTAATTTCGACGGAGCAATGCAATTCGAGCTCGACCTCGTCAAAACAAGGCATTTTGACTTCGTCGAAATCTTAATTTTGACGGGGCAGTGCAATTCGAGCTCGACCTCGTCAAAACGAGGCGGTATGCAATTCGACTTCGTCGAAATCTTAATTTCGACGGGGCAGTGCAATTCGAGCTCGACCTCGTCAAAACGAGGCGGTATGCAATTCGACTTCGTCGAAATCTCAATTTCAACAGGACGAAGCAATTCACACCTCTCCACAAGGACCTCGCTTCTCCGACCTTTTGGGGGGGATGTGATAGGATGCGGCCCAATGGCCCAGATCAGCTCGGCCCATCTAGAGTGAAGCCCAATAAGCACCAGTCAACAAATCCATCTACCTGCCCCACGATTTCTCAACCACCCGCCATGGTCAGAGTGCGACGGGACGTGTGAAGACAGCACCCACGATTTCTCTGCCACCCATAACCTCAATTCTCTATAAATAGAACTATCTGGGAAGATAAGAGGAGGCCACTGTATTTACTAGCTAAAAAAGACTTCAATATAAGCATTCTCTTTTTCCTCCGTGGACGTAGATCTACCCATAGATCGAACCACGTAAATTCTTGTGTTCTTAGCTTTCTATAAATCTCACCATCACAAAAACACTCTAAAATCCACGATCGATCAGTGACTAAAGATATATATGATCACAGCTATCTATATATCTATATGTATTTCAATAATTATTGTATATTAGTGTAGTAATTAAATTGATCAATTTAACTGCTAAATGCACAAATTGCGTTGAATGCAATAACTTATTCATAACAATAGTCAATCAGTTAGCAATTGAATGTTACAATTAAATATTTATAAAATTAAAAGGTAGATAAATCTAAACTAAGAATCCAACAAATCTAAACTAAGAATCCAACACTTTTTGTATATAAAAAATTTATTAAATAATTGTTTGGTTAAACCCATTCGATATTTGAACATGTTGATGTATCAGATAAATGTGTGCGCATTATAACAAAACTACGTGATATCAATAATTTACCAATTTTCATATATTTTGTTTTGTGGGCCCGGCCACGGAATAAGGTACGTGCATGCGTAAGAATTATTGATCTATATATTAATTACCTCAGATCCAATTCTAATTAATCTGCTATGTAAAATTTATGATCGTGACACTAATCAAAATTCACGGCTTGATTCGACTAGAGAAGAAATAAAAATTCGTTAGATATTGACTTTTGATAATATATTAATAATTCAAAAAACGCAACATGCATGGTTAAGGTCACATGGGTGATGCATGCATGTAGCTCGATATATATGAGCATTTTACATTAAAAAAAAAAAAAAAAAAAACACTCTAAAATATTCTGATCAAATTTCTTGATTTAATATATATATATATATTCTTTCCTTTTGCAGTATTGGAAGTCTAGGATGGGAAATGAACGAAGCCGGAGTTCAGAACGTGACCGTAAAAATGGCTACATTCACCGGAACTCAAAACGGACTGAGAGTGAAGACATGGGCAAGGCCAAGCAATGGATTTGTAAGAGATATTCTTTTCCAGCATGTGGTAATGAACAACTTCGAAAACCCGGTAATTATCGACCAAAATTACTGCCCCAACCACGAAAATTGTCCCCATCAGGTACCCTTTCCACAGCAGTAAAATCTCAAAGTTACTGCACTCTCCAGAATATAGAATTTTCTAACTTTTTTTTTTTTGCCATATTAGGGTTCTGGTGTAAAAATTAGTGACATTAAATATGAAGACGTGCATGGAACATCAGCCACAGAAGTTGCAGTGAAATTTGACTGCAGTAAAACCAAGCCATGCAGTGGAATTACCTTAGATGGGGTTAACCTCACTTATAAAAACAAACCGGCCACGGCGTCGTGTGCGAACGCCGGAGGCACTGCCGACTGAGTCGTGAAGCCGAGCAGCTGCTTATAAGATGGAAAAATAAGTTATGCTATAGATTAGAAAGAGAATTATTTGTGACTGATATGGGAAATTGGACTTGATTGATTTCCTTGTTAGTCATCAATTTATATATATGATATATATAAATATATGTATATGTTTGAGGAAAATAAAATGGCTTTGGCTAAAAGGGGTTCTTAGTTAGTGCCGGAGCTCGGCTGCTGTTGGCGGCGTAGAATTTTTAGTCATTGTAGTATATATAGTAATACTACCCCCATCCCATCATATTAGTCTTACTTTGATTTTTGACTTTTCGGCACACGTTTCCACCGAAAATTGGTACGGGTTTTAAAATATAATTTTGAAATATTTTTTTCTGTTACAGAATACTAGGCACGCGTTTCCACCGAAACATAATACGAATTTTAAAATATTTTTTCTTTTACGAGAATTGAAATTAAATGAGCCACAGAGAAGCAATAAAAGTTTCTGCAAAGGAGAAGATATTAAAGCCGATGCTAGATCTAAATTTTTGAGAATTGATTGGTACATTTTATTACTACTAACAGTGATTACGTGTGTTGCACGTATAATCTCTCAATTTATATATATATATATTTTTTATGAAAGAGCAATATATTTTGAATGCTGACAAAAATTATAATAGTGCCGCCATATATTTAATTTTTAATCGATGAGGAATCATTTGAATATGATTATATCTAAATAACTCAAACTTTAAAATAAATTAGATACTTAGCTCATATATATCTGATAAGATTATGATCATGTATGCATTTTTGTGCAGTATCTCATCTACAACGTCCAATTTAAAATAAAGTCAATTGTGTAAGTTATTGATGTAAAAATATCCTTCTGTTTCCTGTCTAAAAACATAGTTTTGTAGTTGTATATTGAATTCAATACTAACATGAAATTGGTTTTTCTTCTTTAATATTCATATTCAAAGTAACGAAAAATAGATTTTTGTAAGCTAAAAAATAAAAATAAGGACATAATTAATTCGAGTAAGAAAATAAAATATTGTAAATTTACCAATAAAATTTATCCCTAGATCCAAGCTAGGAATTGTGAAATATGAATATCACCCTAATATATGGAATAACTCTAATCCTATCTCATCAAATATTTTTTTTTTAAACTTCCATCAACTATATAAATTAAATTAAAATAATTAAACTTATTCATTACCTCTATAATTTACTAAACATGAAGTTATAATTATATAGCTAGAATGAGAGATTAAAACCTATTATGGAAGAAAACAAAAGTTACGCATATTATAGAACATATAAACAAATCCTAATTAATTATTAATATATAATTCAAATTTAGACTTTTAATATTATAAAATCATTTGAGATATTAGATATATACTAATAAATAAAAGGGCGTATAATATAGAAAATATGAAGAAATCCTAATAAATTATGAATATATCACTGAACATTTGAGTTCACGTAGTACAAAATAATTTAAGATAACTATAATAATATTATATGTTAAATTACAATATTGTCTTTAAAATTAAATATATAAGAGGGACATAATAGGCAAACCAAATTTTGTAAACAAGACACTTTTTATAATAGTATAGATTTCGTATGCTTTGCCCTTTTCAATCTAGCTATTTATTTATAATCAAATTTAAAATAATTTAATACGAAAAGGTACGCTATGAATTAAGTTTACCTAACCTGACGAATCTTATTTGGAGTGCTATTGTTGCTGAACTTAGAACATTTTACTACTCCCTAGCTCCGTTTCTTCTGATCTAGCTCGTTTGTTGAATATGTGAGTAATATTAAATAGTGAAACGAGCCAAATGAAACGAAACAGAGAGAGTAAAATATAAGAAGTCATGGTATTTGTTTTAGTTGAATTAAATATTATTTCGTCCGTCTAGAAAAAAGTGAGTATTTCCATTTTTAGTCGTGAACTCCATATTCATAATTCATTTCCACACTCAAAAATCAACTAAAATCCATTATCATATCCATATTACTTTATAGGTCTCTATTTTATGTCAAATCTAAAAATCAATTTATTATCCAATTATTACAAATATAAAATTTTGTTGCGGAATACTCCATCCGCGTTTTGTCGCGGACGGAGAAAGTATAAAATATTTTTTTTGTCCACAAACAAACATGTTTCCGGTGGTAAATGCTATGAAGCAAGACAATAAAATTATGTGGGGGTGGGATCGATCCCTCGATCGTGAGGGGGCTGGTGGGTGTGAAA
Source organism: Mentha longifolia (assembly GCA_001642375.2). Taxonomy (NCBI): domain Eukaryota; kingdom Viridiplantae; phylum Streptophyta; class Magnoliopsida; order Lamiales; family Lamiaceae; genus Mentha; species Mentha longifolia. The sequence goes on from CM038111.1 coordinate 33,004,083, forward strand.
AATTAGATTTTATTTTATTTTTTTAATTTTTTATTAGTTTAGTGTTAATATCATTAAAGACAATTCGGTTCTTTAACATATAATTAAATGGCTATATTTTTTTTATTTTTTATTTTTTTTGGTCTAAATAGCTACTATATCGTTATATGAAATTGGTTATTTTTTCTTATTTCCTTTTTTTTTAATGGTTATAAAGTGCTAGTGTTTATTATTAGAGCTTATAAGCTGTGAAACAACTTAATTATTTTATCAAAGTCGAACAAATACGTGCAAATTCGTAAGAGTTATAGTTGTTGGTTTTCGCAGAAGTTATGACAGGATACGAACTGAATTTGATAGGATGTAAAAGTATTTCAAACAGTATAAGTTTGGGATGAAATAAGAGTAGATGTTGTTCACTCGTTTTGATATTAAGTTTCTGATATTTCTTGATAAATTCCTTGATTACTTGATTGATTATAAAAGACAACACCATTTATAGTGTGCATAAGATGATTCTAAATAACAAAGAACTAAAGATCAAATTAAAGATACAGTTGGTGATTTGAATACTCCTAAGGTGATGTTTCATATTCCAAAATTAACAACTGCTTCATTAAATATTAATGTAATGCACCTAGACTACTCTGCAAATTGCAAATTAACCTTTTAACAATTATGAATGTAAACAACAACAAAAATATATGTAGCCTTTACTGCAACTACCGCCACTTGCTAGCAGTAAACAGTGCCGTGCACAATTTATTATTTATTTTAGAGACACCTATTTTAAATTTTAGTTTGATCCATTACGTATAACTAACCACAGAATTAATATTCTACACACACATGGGGATTAGAATGTGTAGAAGCTAAAAAGTTAGTTAAATGCCAAAAGATATTTATAAATTCTAATTCATAATTGTAAAGTTGAACAAAAATACAAGAGATTGCAGCTGAAATAATTAATGTAAAATGAGAAATTGATGCCAAGATTTCCAATTTGCCTATAAAAGAATCTCTGCTTTACTTAACATATGCATCAGAAAGTAGAAGCAAAACTCAAGCATTTTTTACACCTTAAGACAAAATGATAACTAAAATCCCTCACCAATTTGAGCCATGGTCTCAACTCGAGGGCAAAATCGTCATGGTCACTGGCGCATCCTCCGGCCTCGGCCTCGAATTCTGCCTTGACCTTGCCGAGGCCGGCTGCAGAATCGTTGCCGCCGCTCGTAGAACTGACCGGCTTGGCTCCCTTTGCGACCGAATCAACGGAACCGGTCCGAATCGAGCTATAGAGGTGGAGCTCGACGTCATGGCCGACTGCCCGGCCGTCGAGGCGTGAGTGGAGAAAGCGTGGCATGCGTTCGGGCGCATTGACGACTTGATCAACAACGCCGGTGTCATTGGTAGAAATTTTTATTTTTAAAAATACATACATTGATTTCTTGAAATGCTAATATACTTATTTTTGATAATATTCCATCCGTCTTCCAAATTTGTGGCCCATTTAACATAATCAAGATGCATAAATGAGGCACAGATTTAAGGGACAGAAGGAGTATCATATAAAATTAAATAGTGAATAAATGTACGCACGGCCAAAGAGCATATCACTAGAGCTCCCCGAAGAGGAATGGGAAAGAGTGGTGAAAACAAACTTATAAGGCTCTTGGCTCGTCACAAAATTCACCTGGGCACGGACGCGCGTCGGCTCGATTATCAACATCTCGTCGACTTTTGGCCTAAGTCGACCCCAACAACGCAATAGCGTTGCCTATAGTTCCTCAAAGTTGGGCATCGATTCTATGACTAGGGTAAGATCGAAATTTTCTAGTCCACAATTCGCATCAATAATATTTATAATATATTTAATGTTATACTAATTAAATGGAATATATTATATTTAAATAGGTAATGGCACTATAGCTTGGAGATTACAATATTAGAGCATCCACATGGGAGCCCTCCAAAATGGAGGGCTCCCAATAAAATAGTAATATATATATTAATTTTATAATCAAATAGGAAGGCTCCCAAAAATGCTGCACGGGAGCCCTCCGAGGGCTCTCTTTATTTTATTATTATTTATTATTTAATTATATATTTTTTTTTAATTTTTAATTTTTTTAATTAATCACAAATTGTAGAAATAGGAATTATTTGCGAAAATTCGATTGTATTGCACATTTGGAAAATTACAATACAATTGAAACAAAATAAAAAAAATACAAAGTGAAAAATACAATTCAAAACACAATAAAAAAAAATACAAATTAAAAAAAATCTAATCGTCGGAAGGCTTGGGGAGGTCGAGCTTTTCGGAAATGTAATTTACCATTACTAGGTGCTTTTTCTTCGTCCTCGGAGACATTTGGGAGGTATCTTTCATGTAGACCTCGTACATGGTCCCAAACTCAAGTTGTTTTGATATATTTTGAAGAGCCTCCGCCGCCTTGTCCTTCGCACTCGCCGAGCCCGCCTCGTCGTCCTCGGACATTCTCGACTTCCCTCTTGCATTTGCCTTGGCCGCTTTTGAACCCTCAGGCCGGGGTCGGTATCCGCTCATCCTTGTCGAACCCCCCATCTCCGTCGAAGGAGTCGACTCCCTACTACTCTCAGTGGAGTATGAGCCATCGATGCTATTTTTGCATCGTTTCACAGAGTCGAGGGAGCCGGTGGCCGTTAAGAATTTTGGAGTTTCTTTGACCTCGTCCCAAGCCTTGAAGTATTTGAACGGCTTTCCAGTCGACCCTTGAAATTGCCGGTATGCGTCAGTTACGACATCCTCCGCGCCTCTCCCGCTCCCCAAGTTCATCGAGCATGAATGGTAGTGCGCACTAAACAACTTCATATCTTTCATTGCGCGTTTCCAATGATGGCGCAATTTCTCCGAGTTGCGAGCATAAGTACGACTTGGGCGAAGTCGGTTGTAGGTGTTGGCGATACGAATCCACAAAGCTCCCTCCTTTTGCTTGTTGCTAGAGATTGGATGGTGGGATATATCTACCCAAACACGAGCAAGGCATAGGGTCTCTTCCTCGGAATATGGGGCGGCCCCGTCGGCTTCTTCGTCCTAATCGCCGAGCTCCTCATGAACCTCGATCGGTATTGCGCCTCGAGCTCTTCCTCCCCCTCGAGCTCGTCCTCCGCCTCGAGCTCTTCCTCCGCCTCGTGCTCGGCGTCCTTGAGGTGGTTGAACCGGCGGAGGCACCTCCTCGACCTCGACCTCGTCGCCCGGTGGATCGGACTCGTCGGCCAAACTCACAGCCCGAATTGAGTCGTCGTCATCTTCGTCGAATGAAGACATGCGACTTATAGGCGAATGCCTCGATCTTGAAGGGCCCGTCGGCGAGGAAAACAACGGCCTCGGTGATGACGCCGCTTGAAAGCCGCCTCGGTTTGAGAAATTTATCAAGTTCGACCTCGAGGCGTAAGGAAGAAAACCTTGGGGGCGGGTAGGTGTTGGAGTGTAGATGAGAGGTGTTGGATAATTAGGATAAGTTGGGAAATTTGGATGATTTGGGTAATTTGGATAATTTGGGTTATTTGGATAATTTGGGTTATTTTGGTTTGGATCGTTGTAGTCGTTTCCAAACCAAGAATAGGGGTCGTTGGGATCGCCCATTTGAAAAAATTGAAGAAAATATAGAGATTATAGAAGTTGGATTTGAAGAAAATAGAGAGAGTTTGATGGAGAAAATGGTGTGAAAAAATGAGGAATGTGGTGTGGTATTTATAGGAAATTTTAAAAAAAATAAAAAATAAAAAAAAATAAAAAATATTTCGTCAGTCAACGGTCAACGACCGTTGACCAACCGCAGCGTGACACGTGGCGGGCTGTGTCAGGGGAGAAACGGGCGAGAATGCGCCCGTATGAGCCATGCCCTCCACGGGCTCCAGCGCGCGAGCCTGGGAGCAAGTGATGACGAGGCGGCGGGCGGGAGGGCTTGCGCCCTCCCTCTGCGAATGCTCTTAGAGTGAATTCAATTGCGCCAGCACTCTTTAGAGCTGAGATGACAGAAAATATATTCCGAAAAAGTTATAATTTGTTAAAAAAATTGGAGGAAAAAACAGTTCCAAAAAAAATATAGGAACGATAAATCCAGCAATTACATCTGTTGTCCGTTATTTGATTCAGGACTCTTCCACTTACGTTTCTGGAAATATCTTCATTGTTGATTCTGGTTATACTCTCCCTGCCTTTCCCATTTTTTCTTCCCTTTGAAACGTGAGTGGTGCCTACGAAAAATAGTACAAGAAAATGATTATATATATATATAGGGGTGAGATCCCGTACAAATGAGGTTTTCCGTAAAAAGTACAAAATGATGCACTATATGCACAATTATAATGCACGATATGTACAATTATAATGCATTGTGCTCATAATGCATTGTCAATACTATCATAATGCATCAGTCATCATAATGCATTTTCAGTACAATTATAATGCACCAGTTAATCTGGGCCATAGATCACACCAAGATCAATGGTGCAGATTACTTCTCATTTCTTACGGAACTAGTCTTTTGTACGTGATCTCTTCACTATATATATATATATATATATATATATATATATATATATCTATATAGGGGTGAGATCTCATACAAATGTCATCTTATGTAAGAAATAAGAAGGATATTGGACCCTTGATTATTGCTAATCTAACCACCCAGATTTAATGTAAATAAATATATTTAATTTTTATAAATAAACGAATTGAAGGGGGTTTAATACGAAAAGGGCTAAAAGGTAAAATAAACATATCTTATTTTGGTAGTGGCGGTAATCATGGATTTGGATGAAACCATTCAAATCAAAAATGAAATCTTCCAAATTTTAAAACATTATACACGTACAATCATGCCAAATTCGATCTAAAAATCGGAAGAAAAATAATTACCATAATTTTATGCATTTCAAGCAGTATCATAATGCATTTCATGTGAATTTATAATGCATTTGACTATGTACAATAATGCATTTTTTTTAAAGGAACTACTATAATGCATAAAAAATCAGAAAAATTGTAATAAAAATAATTATCTTAATTTTTTGCATTTGAATTAGTATAATAATAATGCACTTCATGCTAAATTATAATGCATTTGACTTTGTATTATTATGCCTTGTACTTTATAAGTATATGTTTATCCTACGTACGTGAGGAAAACTAGTGACACGTATGCATTTATAATGCACCGATTGTTAATCATAATGCATTAATTGCAGTATTATAATGCACTAGTTATATAAATTAACCTTTATACATACAATATTGATTTATATGTAGTGTGTGAGAAAGATAAATTATACATATGCACATTCATATAATGCATTGATATTTTTTTAACACATTCATTGTATTAATATAATGCACAAAAATTCTAAAATATTAGTTTACGTATAATGTTGCTCAATGAAGATACGCACTCATAATGCACAAAATGACTATTTGTAATGCATTTATACTATTGACGTAATGCATAAAGCTCCAAACAAAGAAGGAAATTGTAAATTGTCTCAACTAATTAAATTATCAAAATGAATACAAAAATCAGTGAAAATCTGGAAAAAAAAAAAATCAACATCATTATATCAAAACTTAAAATAAAAATAAAAATAAAAATAAAAAAATCGATTGTGATGATACATAAACTCCAACTAAGGAAAAAATCTCTCCATCAAATCATCTCCTCCCATTCATAACTCTCAAATCTCAATACTGATATCAAAATCAATGGCGAAGAAACCATGTCTACTGCTTTACTCTTCATTCACTTTTCATCCTCTTCTTTTCTCCATGGGGTTTGCCTTAGTTAGAACCCCATCGATTTAGTGATATCCGGCGGAATATGAAAAAGATGGATGCTCCATTAATAGCTTTAATTTTTCTGATTATGAGCAGTGTGAGGATATTGGAAGAGTGATACAAGAAAAGATGAATGAATTTAGAGGAGATGGCGGTTACCATTAAATTAGAAAAAAAATATAACAAATATAAAAACGTAAACAATCCCAAGATATAAGGGGATGTCGGTTACCATTAAAATAATATTACCAATTTATCCCTATCCCAACAAAAACGTGTGCAATTAATTAAGAAATATGCATTAATTAATAACCGTAGATGAATGGATATGGACGTATAAGATTGCTTCTTACTTCTCACGGAATTAGTTTTTTGTACACGATCTCCCCTATATATATATATATATATATATTTGATTCATGACTCTTCCACTTACGTTTCGGGAAATATCTTCATTGTTGATTGATAAGGCATAGATTTAGAAAATACTCTAGAATATTCTATTATAATTGTTTTGTGTAATTAGGCCTCTAGAAAATTCTCCTCTACACATTTACTTATATAAATAGTGAAACCCTAATCACTCTTTCCAAGAGGTGATTAACTAAAACCTCTCTATATGGTATCAGCCATCCACGCCGCCAACCTTTCTTTGTCTTCTTGCTGCTAAATCTTTTTCTCCTCTCCTTCTTGTCTCTTCTTCCTCATTCATGGCAGGTGATTCTATTCCTATGGCAACTCTAATCCCAGTGGCGGATCTACCCACAAGCCACAAGGGGCTTAAGCCCCTACCCAAAAAAAAAGTTCTTCTATTTTTAACCTAAAAACTTACAAAAATATTGATAATTTTATTGATTTTTTATACTAAAGCCCCTACCAACGAGTTGAATTTTAGGAGTGCTGTGTCGGCGTTGAAAATTTAAAAATCTCAGCCCCTATTGAGCAATTTTTCTGGATCCGCCCCTGTCTAATCCACATGATAACTATTAAATTATCTTCTTCAAATTACCTTCTTTGGAAAAATCAAGTCGTCCCTGTTCTTGCTGGCCACGACTTGCTTGGCTTCGTCGACGGTACTGTTCCCCCTCCTCCAGCGACTCTTACAGATGAGTCTGGAAAAGTATCACCTAATCCTGATTATACTACGTGGTATGCTAAAGACCAACGTATTCTTAGTCTTCTTCAATCTTCTCTCACAGAGGAATCAATGGCTGAAGTTATTGGCGCTTCTTCATCCCGAGCTGTATGGCTGGCCCTTGAAGCTGCTTTTAGCCACGATTCCGAATCTCGTGCACACCAATTACGTGAAGAGTTACAAATGCTCAAAAAGGGGACGCTTTCGGTTGCTGAATATGGTCGAAAATTTAAGCTATTATGCGACCAACTTGCTGCAATTGGCCGTCCGGTTGACAACTCTGATAAAACTCACTGGTTTCTACGAGGGCTGGGCTCTCAATTCACTAGCTTTTCAGATGTTCGAATGGCCTTGACGCCGCGACCTGCGCTTCGTGATCTCATTCATCAAGCTCAAAGTTTTGAGTTGTTCTCACGCTCAACTGAATCTTCAGAACCTGTGCAGGCTGCTTTCACTGTCCAGAATCGTGGTGCCGATGGCCGTGGTAGCAGAACATCTCACAGCTCAAATCGTGGTGGTGGTCGCAATGGCAGCCGCGGTCGAGGTCGGCGCAATTATGTTCCTAAATGCCAAATGTGTGGCATTGAAGGCCACTTTGCTGACAGATGCCCAAACCGTTTTGATCGTACCTTCTTCCGGAATAATGGAGCTGCTGCAAATTTGGCTCAAGCTTTTGGTGCAAACTGCAATATTTCATCTGAACGCACTTCTGACTGGTTTCTCGACACAGGTGCATCCGCTCATATAACCTCTGATACATCCACCTTGGATTCTTGTGTGCCCTATTCTGGTAACGACCATGTTGTTGTCGGCAATGGTGCGTCTCTTTCTATTTCTCACACTGGTAAATGCCAATTAACTAATAATCTTTGTTTATTAGACGTGTTGGTCGTTCCACATATCACCAAAAATTTACTCTCAATAAGCAAGCTCACGTCTGATTATCCGATTGATGTGTTATTCTCTAATAAATCATTTGCTATTCAGAATCGGGCAACAAAGGACATAATAGCTCGCGGCAAGTGTGATCAGGGACTTTATATTCTGGAACAGGGACATCCTACTTTCGTGGCAGCTCTTCACTCCAAAGTTTTGCAAGCTTCCTTTGAGTTATGGCACTCTCGTTTGGGTCATGTTAATTTTAGCATCATTGAGTTATTAAATAAATTGGGACATTTATCTGTTACTTCGGTGTTGCCTACACCGCGTATTTGTTCTCCTTGTCAACTGGCAAAGAGCAAACGATTATCTTTTGATTTAAATGAGAAACGTGCTTCTACGGTTTTGGAATTGGTTCATTGTGATTTATGGGGGCATGCTCCTATACGCAGTTTTGATGGGTTTCTCTATTATGTCATTTTTGTTGATGATTTTTCTCGTTTTACTTGGTTATATCCATTGCGTGCTAAGTCGGATTTCTATGATGTTCTCGTTCAATTTCACGCTTTTGTTTGTAACCAGTTTTCCTGCACTATAAAGAGTTTCCAAAGCGATGGAGGAACGGAATTTACAAATACTCGAGTCAAAGAATTCTTTGCACGCCATGGCATTCACCATCGTATCTCATGCCCTTATACGCCAGAACAAAATGGTCGTGCAGAGCGCAAACATCGTCATATTACTGAGACAGGACTCTCTATGATGTTTCACGCTCATATTCCAGGTACTTTCTGGCTCGATGCTTTTTCCACAGCCGCTTACATTATTAATCGCTTGCCGTCACCGTTGTTGAATAACAAGTCTCCCTTTGAGCTTCTATACAACATCACACCCAACTATAAAAATTTCAAGACTTTTGGGTGTCGTGTTTTTCCTTATCTAAGGAATTATGCTTCAAACAAGCTCGAACCACGGAGTCGACCATATATTTTTCTGGGTTATAGCAGCAGTTATAAAGGGTTCCGGTGTTACGATCCTCACACTTCACGAGTTCTTATCACACGACATGCCCAATTTGATGAATGCTCGTTCCCTTTCTCTGGTAATTCGAACAATTCATCATCTTCGCAGCTGGATCTATCATCCTTTTTTGAACCCCAATATACTCCACGCATGCTACCCCAAGCCACACCAATGCCTACATCAACTCCATCTCCTGTCTCAAAACAGCCCACCACTTCCGAACCATGTTCGATCTGTGAAAACTCTAGAGGGGACCCTACTTCTCCAGCTGCATGTACTCCATCCCCGCCAAGCTCTCCACCACAATCAGCTGCCAATTTGCAGCCCAATCCACCACCGATATCCACTCATCCTATGACGACCCGTTCCAAAGCTGGCATTTCCAAGCGCAAGTATTTTGTGGACATTGCCTCCACCAAATTACTTACAGCCCTTCCTACTTCTACTATACCCAAAGGCTTCAAGTCTGCAACTAAACATCCTGAATGGGTTGCTGCCATGGAAGAAGAAATAAAAGCACTTCATAACAACGATACTTGGGATCTCGTACCGTGTCCGAAAAATGCAAATGTTGTCGGCTCCAAATGGGTTTTTCGGATCAAATATCACTCGGATGGTTCTATTGAGTGTCATAAAGCTCGCCTTGTCGCTCAAGGCTTCACTCAACTTCCCGAAGTTGATTTTTCTCACACTTTTAGTCCCGTTGTTAAAGCCGCAACAGTTCAAATTATTCTTGCCTTAGCGGTTCAATATAACTGGGCTCTTCATCAACTAGATGTTAAGAATGCTTTTCTTAATGGCCTCTTGACGAAACCAGTTTTCATGGCTCAACCTCCCGGATTCGTGGATCCTCGATTTCCACACCATGTTTGTCGTCTGAAAAAGGCATTATATGGCTTAAAGCAGGCTCCCCTTGCTTGGTTCCAACGTTTTAGCACCTTTCTCTATACTCTTGGCTTTTGTTGTAGCCGTGCTGATACATCGCTCTTCAACTATACTCGTGGCTCATCAACCATTAATCTTCTTGTTTATGTTGATGATATCATTATCACTGGTAATGATAACACTCTCATTAGCCGGCTTATTTCTCGTGTGCACAAGGAATTTGCTATAAAAGATTTGGGCCGTCTCAATTATTTTTTAGGCCTCGAGGTGACGCATACGGACAACGGTCTATTCTTGGGCCAAGCAAAATATGCTCAAGAAATCCTCTCACGGGCAAATCTTCTAGAATCAAAACCTATAGCTACTCCACTTGCTACTGGTGAATCTTTGATGAGTAATGGTTCTGCATTTAATGATCCAACTTTGTATCGCTCCCTTGTTGGCGCGTTACAATATCTCACCATCACTAGCCCAGATTTATCCTATGCCGTTAATTATGTGAGCCAATATCTTCAGTCTCCCACCGATGATCATTTCTAAGCTGTCAAACGAATACTTCGCTATGTCAAAGGCACAATTCATTTCGGGCTTACCTTTACTCGGTCTGATGATCCCTCACTTATTGGCTATTCTGATGCCGACTGGGCACGTTGCACCGAGACTCGTCGATCTACTTATGGGTATTCCATTTTCTTAGGAGGTAACTTAGTTTCATGGAGTGCTAAGAAAACAACCCACTGTAGCACGTTCTAGTTGTGAATCGGAGTACCGTGCCCTTGCAAATGCGGCTGCGGAAGTTGTTTGGGTTTCTCACTTGCTTCAGGAAATTCGGGCTTTGCCCCGTGCACGTCCGCTTCTCTTATGTGATAATAAGAGCGCAATTTTTCTCAGTCAAAATCCCATTGCACATAAACGAGCCAAACATATTGACCTTGATTACCATTTCGTTTGGGAACTTGTTTTTGTAGAAAAGTTGATTACACAATTTGTTCCTTCACATCTACAAGTGGCTGATATTTTTACTAGGAGTTTAGCACGTCCATCTTTTGAGTTTCTACGTTCCAAGCTTCGCATTGGTCCTAATCCCACGCTTTGCTTGAGGGGGGTGATAAGGCATAGATTTAGAAAATTCTCTAGAATATTCTATTATAATTGTTTTGTGTAATTAGGCCTCTAGAAAATTCTCCTGTACACATTTACTTATATAAATAGTGAAACCCTAATCACTCTTTTCAAGAGGTGATTAACTAAAACCTCTATATAATTCTGGTTATACTCTCCCTGCCTTTCCCATTTTTTCTTCCCTTTGAAATTATTCCGTCGAAACGTGAGTGGTGCTTACGAAAAATAGTACAAGAAAATAATTATATATATATATATATAGAGAGAGAGAGAGTTTGGTTCATATAGATTTAAACCCTAGTGTGAGAAGTGCGAATTATGCTTAAAGCTATACAAGATCATGTTTACAGCTATAAGCACAATTATGTACCATAAGCATAATTTTGTATAGCTGTAAGCATGATCTTGTATAGCTTTAAGCATAATTCGCACTTCTCACACTATGATTTATTTGTATGTGAACTCTTCTCTATATAATACTATATATATATATATATATATATATATATATATATATATATATATATATATATATATATATATATATATGCAATAGTTTACATGACATGCAATAAAATTCAGACCCTTTGCGGGAAAATGAGATGGCCATATAATCTTCTGAGGAATACTCCAATGCCCACGGCCCACCGATGATGTGGCAATACTATAAATAAGGAAATTATTTTAAATATATACCATAATAACTATACCCTACCAAAAAAAACTCAACCCTAAATAGAAAATATTACTGACGTGACATTGCTACATCACCGGTGGGCACATTAAGTGTGCCCACGGTGGGTAGGAGATCTTTTCTAATAATCTTCTTAGTGTTTCGTTTGTATGACTGATACGAGCTTGGATTAGTAATATTTTGATTATTTAGCTATTTAATTGACTCAGTTAGTAAGACGCTTTCCCTCCAACTAAGAGGTTGGGGGTTCGAGTCACCCCGGGTGCGTGTGTGTGTGAGTGTGTTATGTTTGCCTGATAAAAATAAAATAAAAAAATTGAGTACTTTTATATTTTATACTATTAGGGTGTGTTTGGTGGATATGATGAATCAAGATGAGGTGAATCATCTTGGTTCATCTAAGTGTTTGGTACCGAAATGAAATAAACTGGATGACTCGAGATGAAGCCCAATCCCGCTGCTATTTTTCTGTTTTCGCTTGTTAACTCATCCGACGTTTTTGGTCGGATGACTTCAACTCATTCGAACAATAACACAATACTTTCTCTCTTTTACCATTTTACCCTTATATATTTATACGATTTCAAATAATAATAATAATAATAATAATAATAATAATAATAATAATAATAATAATAATAATAATAATAATAATAATAATAATAATAATAATAATAATAATGTAATAAAATAATAATAATAATAATAATAAATAAATAATAACAATAATAGTAATAATTATAATAATAACAATAATAATAATAATAATAATAATAAATAATAATAATAATAATAATAATAATAATAATGTAATACTGTAAAATAATAGTAATAATAATAAATAAAAACAATAATGGCAATACTTATAATAATAACAAGAATAAAAATAATAATAATAATAATAATAAAATAATGATAATAATAATAATAATAGTAATAATTATAATAATAATAAGAATACTACTACTACTACTACTACTACTACTAATAATAATAATAATAATAATAATAATAATAATAATAATAATAATAATAATAATAATAATAATAATGTAATAAAATAATAATAATAAATAATAACAATAATAGTAATAATTATAATAATAATAACAATAATAATAATAATAATAATAATAAATAATAAATGGTACTATTTAATCCCAACGATAAAAAGTGAAATCGGTAGGGATATTTAATAAGGGTAATTTGGTCAATCTAAATTTTAATCTAGAGTTTTAACAATTTGTACCAAACACAATATGATATCATCCGAGTCTGAATTTTTTGCTACCAAATGGAGAGATGAATGATTCATCTTGACACTATTTATATGGGTCATCTTGAGATGTATCATCATTCCTCATCTTGAGATGATTACCAAATCCAGGCTTATTCATCTGAGCTAATTACTATTAATCCCTTAGATTAGGCCTATTATGCACGTGAGTAATACTTAATATAAATAGTGGTGAACTCTCCTCGTTATTTCATTATTTAAGTCGATAATATATATGTATCTGTTTAGCTTGCTTCCGATAAGCCCTTCCCCCTAATATTTTAATTCTCTTTTTCATCACAATCACCAAAAGGATTTAGGTTATCTAAAGGTAATACTCTATATAGAAATACTCCAACATTATACTTAATGTGTTCACTATTAATATGATATTGATATGCATGCTGACAATTTTGTAAATGCAATTTAAACTTCTTTGATAAAATTTAATTTTGAATTATATTTTTATAGTAATTTTCTCACTACAAAAAAAAAAAAAAAACAGTAGCAAATGCAACGATTTTTTTCGTTGCAAAAGGTTAAATTTTCGTCACAATAGGTTTTTTGTGAGGAAAAAAAAAATCATCACAGGGTCGTCATATTAAGGTCCTCGCATATGACATAATGTGAGGAAAATATAGTTTCCTCACATATGACATAATGTGAGGAAAAGAATTCCTCACAATAGTCCTATTTTTTTCGTCACATTAGCTCATATTATATGTTATGAAAAAAAATCCTCACAATTGTCTTATTTTTGTCACAAAAACTCGTAGTTATCACAAGCTATACAACCTTTATTTTTGCGCAAACACCTCTGATTATGTTCACTAATATGTATGGTATTCCAAACCTTGCAGAGTGACAAAAATTTCACTCAAAATCACATGTTTTCATAATAGCATAGCTGCACAGCAATAATATTTATTTACAATGTCACATAATTCCACCCTAACACAATAACATCAATCTAATTCTAAAATCAAACACAACCACTAACTATAATACACTAAAATTCCAAGAGCTTTCATAATCATGGCCAAATCATTGAAGCCTTACTTCAATTAGTCCTATACACCATGGCTTCTTACATCAACAACGTGGTGTAAGAAGAAAGTAGGCTTGCGACATTGCTGTGTTGCATCAATGTTAGATACACATTATTGTGTTGAATAAACACGTAGCTTACGCCATTTTCGTAGCACATAGGACCATGAGACTCCATATCTCCCTACAATGGGCAGAAACTAATCAAGAAATCTATAATTTATTTTGCATAATATGATAAGAATACTAAAAATATTTACCAGCTGAAATTAAGTCTATTTTCACAGAGAAAGGAATGCCAGTTTCATGATAAGTATCAGCAATTCAGAACTTAGATGTATCAGCCGAAGTTTGATCATCATCACAGCAACTAAAGGAAACTTCTCCACTATTTGGCCCTTTCCACACACCAGATTGCGGACGATGGTCCTCCCCATAATATTGTGTTGAATTAATGGCTTGCTGCCTTCGAGTACAACTAATAAATGGAGAAATGGCACATTTTCATTCAAGTATGAGACTCAATTTGCACAAACTGTTGCAACAATTGTCATAAAGGTCTTCAATCAAACCAGAAAGTCATAACCACCTGTACTCTGGTGCAGAAGTTTGATTTGATCTTGAGTTTGTCCAAATTGTTGAATTGCTTTATCAGCACTCCAAGGTAGTTCCAGAGTTAAATGAAATCTTCTTTTCTGCTCGTAGAACAAAATTATTAATCTTAAATGGAAAAGAAAATGGCACGGAAATAACAAAGCATGAGCTAAAGGCACAATCACAAAAACCAATAGAAAGAAAATTCAAACTACAATACCTGATTGACTGCTCTTCTATCTGCTTTGCAAGGAAACACCAGCAGATCCAGCCTCAGAAATTATGGCTACCAGTTTTTTACCACCCATGAAGAGCTGTTTTTTCATGCATATTGACCATTTCCATGATCACATCTTTCCTGATGTATACAGCAAATGAGTTAGCAACTTCAAACGCAACTCAAAATGATGATACAGAGACATGTCCGAGCTCACCTTTTCCGCCTGAAGCCCTGACTAGCATTCCTCACCTCCCTATTATTTCTGCTACTTTATCGGGGCCTCCAAGCTGCACCAGTATCACATAGCCAATAGAATAAGGCGTCCAGGTAAAATTTTCTGTTTATAATGTATGCTTACTGATATTACCTGATCGACAATATCATCTAATGGATTATTGTTCAGCAGATCCTTCATATCTAGTCAGTCAGGTGTCGTCATTAAAACAAATGCCTCAAGAATCACATAAAGACGAATATGAGATACTATTTTTCAACAAGGGAACCTTTTCATCAGTTCTTTGTAGTAGATTTGTCTAGCTCGTTTATACTCCTCTGTTTTCTCCGTGCCTGAGTAACAAGACCAATTCCCAGATGTTTTCTCCTCCAAGAAGCAAGGAAAAATAACTAATATTCATTTACCTTCACATAGAGTAACCACATAAAACACAATTATTCACATTATTCACAGACATTTCCAAATGTGTCCAATAGGCAAGAATGACGCCCCAAAAAAAAAAAAAATTTTGCACCAGAAAACATGACTTACCTCTGAGATATTATCTATTTTCCAAAAAATAAAATTACCCAAAAATAATCTATTTTCCAGTAAACTCACAATCATTTTCCACCGAAAACATAGAATTACCTTTGAGAAATGTAGAGTAGAAATTCATGGGTACCAAAATGCTCAATACTGATATCATATTGTTGGACGTGGCTGCGATCGACTGAAAAAGATAAATCATTTATAGATCACATTTCCAAAGAAAGTAAAACGGCCTGGAAAGGGAAATGTGAGCCTTTTAGAGATTATGAGTAGAAATTTCTCAAGTATATAATTCAGGTGGGTTATAGTCAATTGTGACTAACCAGGCTCCAAGCAACAATAGTATTGAAATTATCATTAGAACAATGTATGTTTTAGTGTCTATCAAAAATTGTCCTGTTTCATTATATGATTAAAAAAATGCTATGTTTCCCACCTTCCCCTTCGTTTTGGTGAAAGGTTTGAGAGAATTATTCATAGCTTCAGCTGCAGCGTCCATTTTCACCGAAAAGTCCAAAAGCTAGAAAAAGTAACAGTAGTTCAAACATTCAAATCCAGGAGAAATTCTGAAAATACAATAATCACACCTTCAAAAGCTTCCACAAGAAAAGTAAAATCCTAAGCACCAGCAAGAAACTCAAGATTAGAAGCAATAATTTTCCTATGGATATAGCATCACTAACTCAAAGAAGCACCCTACTTGCAGCTAAAGCTCTACCACAATCATACAAAAGCAACGGCACTAACACCTAACTGTCCCAACTTAAAGAAGCTGCTTGAAATTTTAAATCAAAAGGATAAAATTGCATAGTTGATTATAGGGATGCAACTGATTTCTACCTTTGCTATGTAATCAGGAAAAGGTAACAAATCAATAAACACTGCAATGGACAAGCAAATCACGAAATATGAAAAAAAATTAATTAGAAAAAATCAAACAATTATTCATCAATCGAAAAGATTATCTAAGGAGCTAATAGATAGAAAAAATACTTGGCAGGAGCCGAACTCAGTTACCTCGTCTCTTAGGCCTTCTATCAAACACTTCGATTAATTACTAAACATTAAAACAATCATTCGAGATCAATTAGCATACAAATGTTAAAAATTGAACCTGAATATGGTCTTCAACACCAACTCTCATCTGCACAATTTTTAGGAGATTTAAAGCTTCTCACCATCTCCGGCTGAACCAAATCTTCACACGAACAGAGATTGAGAGTGTTAGGGCAAATTGGAGATAGTGTTCGGCACCAACTCTCATCTGCAGAGATTTAGGAGATTTCGAACCAAATCTTCTCGCCGTCTCCCAGCTGAACCAAATCTTCACATTGAACTACGATTGAGAGTGTTAGGGCAAATTGATTGGAAATTAGTATCGGATTTTGGAGAATATTTTAGCAGAGTGAGGCAGCGGTTACGCCGCAAGTTCAGCGAGGAGGAGGAAAACAGGGGTGGAGAGAGACGGTGCCCGGTGGTGAGAGGCGGTGGAATTTTTTTTTCTTTTCCGGCGAAGAAGCCTAGGATTGGAATAGAGAGAGACGATAATGTTCTTTAATCACAGATATGACACCGCTTTTTTTCTTTTGTGATAAAAGT
This sequence comes from Mentha longifolia, assembly GCA_001642375.2. Taxonomy (NCBI): domain Eukaryota; kingdom Viridiplantae; phylum Streptophyta; class Magnoliopsida; order Lamiales; family Lamiaceae; genus Mentha; species Mentha longifolia. Next base: position 33,021,123 of record CM038111.1, read on the forward strand.
AAATTTCGTTACATATGATATGCTAGGTAAATCTCTGTAAATTAATACTCTATAAATTAATAATCTCTCTAAAATAATAAAATTTTTCGGTCGTGGCTTAAGCCTTTGTAAAAAATTATCAAATTTGATAAAATAATAAGATAATAACTTTTCGAAAAATCCCTTTATAAATATTAGGTCCCAGTAAAACTCTAAATTAATAATTGATAAATACTCCCTCCGTCCCTGATATTAGTGTAAATATTTTCCGTTTGGGACATCCCCCATATTAATGTGCAATCCAAAAATAGAAAGATTCCCTAGGCAAAAATACATATTTACCCTTCCACTTTATTCTTTATTTCAATACTTACTACACTGGCACCTTTTTCCCACTATTTCTACTTTTTTCCACTATTGGTGTGGGCCCCTTATTCCACTATCTCCACATTTTTCCACTTTATACTATTTTCGTCTAAAATTACGTGTCGTTTCTCTCAGCACGCTAATATCAGGGACGAAGGGAGTATTACAACTATAAATATTACAGTAATTTGCTAAAATATGAATCAATTGTTACTTGATTTTTCTTAAACTTTAAATCTAATAATTTACTATTGTAAATCTTTTTGAGTGCATGTGAGATGGTCTCTATTATACCTATATAATGCTTTACGCATTTGATCATTTATGGATGATTTTGCGATGCCTTTTGATGAGAAGATATGGTTGGGTGTTATGAATTATTTTATTTCCATATTGAGATTTATTTAGTACATGTTTCA
>CM038111.1:33021986-33311484 GCA_001642375.2 Mentha longifolia
ATAGTTATTTAAGTACAATAAATTAATGTAAACATGTATATTTAAGTAATTCAAATGAATTGATACATGAATATAATAGTTAATTGTATACAATAAATTGATATTATACATGAATATATTTAATTAGTTATAAAGAATTAGTCGATGCATGAATCAATGAAACATATATGAATTCATTTATTTTCAATAAATATGTACTAAATTTGCTGAATTTAAAAATTCTCTCTTTTAATTAATAAAATATTAATTTATTGATATATTAATATCTCTCTTAATTAATAAAATTCTATAGTCCCAAGATTATTAATTTATAGAGGTTTTACTGTACAACAAAAAAAAGTTCGTTACATATACTTATCGCATATACTATATTTTTTTGTAATGTCTTAATACGTGACATTACTAAGTCAGCTTATCGATAGTTGATCATTGTGGACTGTGGAGCATTCCGAATACTCTATGATAATGAATTGTTTCTTCAATTAAAGTACGGATGCCACACTGCGAATTGAACCCAAATCAGTAATTTGAAGTTCTAACTAGTTTGGACTTCGTAAATTATATACTATTTTTTTTCACAAGTATGTCCTATACTATTAATAATATCAATTGTATAAAAACTTAAATTATGAATAATGTACTCCCTCCGTCTCACTATAATTGATTCATTTTTCTTATTGGGCCGTCTTACTATGATTGACGCATTTCATTTTTGAGAAATAATTAACTCTTAAAAGGTACAATTAGTAAATCCCTTATTACACTTAATTTTCTATAATTAAATCTCACCATTCACTCACTTTTCACTTTTCAACACGTATCCCAATATAATTTAAATACTAAAACTTTAAATTATCATAACTTAATCGTTTGTTCTTGGATTTTTATAATTTTCATACTAAATTAAAGATCTTGATACAATCTTTCATTTAAGATCAGACATCAATATGTTTTTATGCATCTATGATGCTCTGGTTAATACATAAACAGCACTACATCCCATCACACAATACACTTTACACACTAATCACTTCCGTTTTAAATCTTGTGCCGAAATCATAGTGAGACGGAGGGAGTAATAAATATGTCATAGGATTTAATTTTCCGGAGATGAAACAAAGATAGGCCTAACCAATTAATTTCCATTGTGTATTTTTTAAAAATAAAATAAAAATTTCCATATCAACACCTTACCATTAAATTATATAATTTTCATGGAGAGAGAAATTAAAATAGAGTCATTTCTAACAACTAATTTTCCAAATCCGATTTTCGTATTTCAGATTTTCTTCAATTAGTGAATGGATTGTATTGCAATTATGCAATACTATTATAGACGTATATAATTAACTAACGGAAATGATTAACTAATTAATTCATGTATTGATTATAATTGTACTTGTCTAATGATTACTTTGTCATAATGATAACTAATAAAAAAATGACTTATTTTGGTATTAACCAATATTTTAAAAACCGAACTGGAGGTCGATCGGCAAGACCTCCGATCAAAACCGGATAAAACTGGACAAAACCGCAAATCAAAACCATATCCTATTCACGGTTCAACCGTCCGGTTTGGTCCAGTTTTTAAAACACTGATATTAACCCTAGCTACATCTACATTCCAAATACAACAATTTGGATCAAGTCCAAATTTCTCTTAGAAGTACTTCTATTACTATTTTTTTAAGAGAAAATGCCCCTTTCTACCCACTCTTAAATAGTTTTTACAATATATATCACTAGGATATTTTTTTAACAAATCTACCCAATTTTCACATGTATGCCCTAAAATACCTTTCACTTTTGTTTTATATGTATTCTCTCTCCCCCTCCCACCAACCTCCCCATTTCAAAGTTTGAAAAAAAGAACACTTACTCTCTCTATCCCTCTCTCTCTCTCTCTCTCTCTCTCTCTCTCTCTCTCTCTCTCTCTCTCTCTATCTATCTCTCTGCCTCTCTCTATCTCTCTCTCTCCATGCTCTCTTGCCACAACCTCCGCAATGTTCCCATCAACGGCGGCTGTTGGAAAACCGAGAAGACTATGTCCTCCCCCAGCCTCTCCACCGACTCCAAGGACTCCAGCGGATCCTCCGACTCCGGTGCCGCCTTCAAATACTTCCAGGGCCTCTCGCCGGCAACGACAACATGCCGAAGCTCCACACGCCGACGTCCAACATCGTGCTTCCGACGACGCCAGCGCCGATGGTACGAAATGTTTTCGTTCGGGCTTCTTCAGACTGATTGTTGGTACGAAATATGATTTCTGTTTATATTTAGAAAATATGAAATCGTACCATTGCACTTTGAGTTGGTACGATTTTAGGGTTTGGGTCTAAGTTTGGTTCGAATTTAGGGTTGAACTTTCAGTTTTTTTTTTGTTTTTCTTGTTTTTCTGTTGTCTTTTGACAAATAGATGGTACGAATTCGTATTTTGTAATATATCATAGGTGTTCGTAACTTGTTTTTTAGTTGTTTTTAGTAATTCTATTGTGTGGTACGAAATATGCTTTCTATTTATTATAGTTGGTACGATTTTAGGGTTTGGATCTAAGTTTGGTTCGAATTTAGTAATATACAGTTCTTGTTGGTACGAAATGTCTCATATTCGTACCTCCTTACTGTTCGTAAAAAATATAAATTTCGTATTTTCTAACATTTAGAAAAACAAAAAAGAAAGAAAAAAACCGAAAAAAAAAAAAGAAAAAAAATCTGCAAAGAGACAAGTTTAGTCATAGGTAGATGGTACGAATTGCACAAGTTCAGTCATAGGTAAATGATACGAATTGCACATTTCGTGATAAATAGATGGTATGAATTTGTAGTTTTCATATATCATAGGTAATAGTAATTCGTAATTCATTTTTCTATTATTTTTCTCGTAATTCGTAATATATCATATGTAAATGGTACGAATTGACTCATATTCGTACTTAGAACTTCATACTCACTTATGCAATTCATACTATATTTGGTACAAATGATACCTATAGTTAATGACATAACTATATAATAATTATGTAAATGTAAAATTCTTATTCGATTTTGGTATGAATTTCACATTTCGTACCTCATTGAAAGCAGTAGGAGAAAATATTTCAACAATTCAAAACATGGTATGAATTGAACAAATTCGTACCTCCTTACTATTCGTAAAAAATATGAATTTCGTATTTTCTAACATTTAGAAAAACAAAAAAGAAAGGAAAAAAACGGAAAAAAAAAATCTGCAAAGAGACAAAATCTGGAAAGAGACAAAAAAGTAGGTGGGGAAAGCGAAATGTGTCATAAGGGTATATTTGTCTCACCACCTCAAATTTGGGTAGTTTTGTTAAAAAACTATCATAATGATAGATATTGTAAAAACTATCCTATAGTGGGTAGAAAAGTCACTGCCTCTTTTTTTAATTGGATCTAGTTATGAAGAGAGCGGCCCATTTTGGCCCTTACTAGTCCAACTCGGAATTCAGGTTTTTCTAAGATATAGAAAGCCCACGTAAATGAACTTCCTTTTATAAACGTGGTTAAGAAAGTATTTTACTTATTTTAAATGGCTATTTTTGTGTTTATCTCTTGAAAACATATAATTTTAAACAAAATGGCTATTTTTGTTTCAAAATAAACATAAACTTACCAAAAAGCAGAACATGTTATACTATGAAATTTACTTTAAATTAAGTGTAAAGGAATATCATTAAAAGAACAAAAGAAAAACCTAAAAAAAAACATCAATATCGACTCTCTTTAATAACTTCCACAACAATTTATTTGAAACGTGAGCGAAAGAATTTATTTGAAACGCGGGCGACGAAGATTTTTCCAAGTCGGGATTCAGTTGCTAAGCTACACTAATGACCGATTTTTTTCATTTTAGAAACTGAAATTTCAGTCGTTAAAATGCGTATTTATTGTAGTGATGATGCAAAGGAACAAAATAGTCATACAACTCGACATTTTCGGATATTCTAAGCATGCGCATCCATTACTATACCATCAATTTGTTTAAGAGACAGTGACTTTTCTACCCACTATAGGATAATTTTTACAATATTTATCACTAGGATAGTTTTTTAACAATACTACCCAAATTTGAGGTGGTGAGACAAATATACCCTTATGCCACATTTCTCTTTCCCCACCTACTTTTTTTGTCTATTTCCAGATTTTGTCTCTTTGCAGATTTTTTATTTTTTCCATTTTTTTCCTTTCTTTTTTGTTTTTCTAAATGTTAGAAAATACAAAATTTATATTTTTTTACGAACAGTAAGGAGGTACGAATTTGTTCAATTCGTACAATGTTTTGAATTATTGAAATATTTTCTCCTACTACTTTCAATGAGGTATGAAATGTGAAATTCGTACCAAAATTGAATAAAAATTTTACATTTACATAATTATTATATAGTTATGTCATTAACTATAGGTACCATTTGTACCAAATATACTACGAATTGCATAAGTGAGTATGAAGTTCTAGGTACGAATATGAGTCAATTCGTACCATTTACATATGATATATTACGAATTACGAGAAAAACAATAGAAAAATGAATTATGAATTACTATTACCTATGATATATGAAAACTACAAATTCATACCATCTATTTATCACGAAATGTGCAATTCGTACCATTTACCTATGACTAAACTTGTGTAATTCGTACCATCTACCTATGACTAAACTTGTCTCTTTGCAGATTTTTTTTTTCTTTCTTTTTTGTTTTTCTAAATGTTAGAAAATACGAAATTTATATTTTTTTACGAACAGTAAGGAGGTACGAATATGAGACATTTCGTACCAACAACAACAGCATATTACTAAATTTGAACCACACTTAGATCCAAACCCTAAAATCGTACCAACTATAATCAATAGAAAGCATATTTTGTACTACACAATAGAATTACTAAAAACAACTGAAAAACAAGTTACGAACACCTATGATATTTTACAAAATACGAATTCGTACCATCTATTTGTCAAAAGACAACAGAAAAACAAGAAAAACAAAAAAAAAAACTGAAAGTTCAACCCTAAATCCGAACCAAACTTAGACCTAAACCCTAACATCGTACCAACTCAAAGTGTAATGGTACGATTTCTTATTTTCTAAATATAAACAGAAAGCATATTTCGTACCAATGATCAGTCTGAAGAAGCCCGAACGAAAGCATTTCATACCATCGGCGCCGGCGTCATCGGAAGCACGATGTTGGACGTTGGCGTGTAGAGCTTCGGCATGTTGTCATTGCCGACGAGAGGCCCTGGAAGTATTTGAAGGCGGCGCCGGCATCGGAGGAGCCGCTGGAGTCCATGGAGTCGGCGGAGAGGTTGGGGGAGGACATAGTCTTCTCGGTTTTCCAATAGCCGCCGTTGATGGGAACATTGCAGAGGGCCCCGCCCTTGGCCGGCGACGTGGAGGTGGCGTCGGTGGTGAGGCTGCCGGCGAGAGGTTGTGGCAAGAGAGCATGGAGAGAGAGAGAGATAGAGAGAGAGAGAGAGGGATAGAGAGAGAGATGATTAACACGTATTATATGTGTATGTCAAGTGTATTTTGCATGTGTTTGAGTCTCGATTTATGTGCTTAAATGTTAGAAATGCTAGGGTTTTTTAACTTGTAGCATACTTTATATTTTTTCTCATTTTTTCCCGGTTTTCGATCCATTTTTGTAAGAATTTGAAAGAGCATTCAAGTAGCTAAGGATCGAGGGCCGGAAACGAGAAAGAATTGAGCTCTATTAGAGTGAAACTTGTGTTTAAAATGTAGAATTTCAAGTTCTATAGATAGGGTTTCACTAGTTTGATTTCATTTATGTTTTCCTCATTCTCTCGAGTCTCTTTATGCTTTTTGCAGGAATAATGGATAACTTACTTGGCCAAATTAATCATTCCATGACGAAGAGGAGCTCGTTAGGAAGCCATAGCAAAAATCGGATCGAAATCAGAGTTCGGACGAGAGAGAACGAGCGAAAATGGTAAAGTTGCGCAAGAGAAGGAAAATCGGCGGGTTGGCCGGCAGTTTGCGAAACAGCCGGGAATCTTCATCAAACCGCCGGTTCCCCTTCACATTGGACAGCATAGATGGTGGTCTAGCCAGCGGTTTGCCAGACCGCCGGTTCCCCTTCCCACAGACCGCCGGTCAAGCGTGGATTACACTTTTTGACCGAGTTTGGTTCGTCCAAACTTGGTCCAACTCGTTCCAAACTCGGTTTTTGATGTATTTAATCCCTAAATCACCTATTTGTGTATCTTTTTCATACTTTAATATTCTTAGAACCCTAAATACATTTTCCCTCTTTCTACTTTAGTAATTTGAAGATTGTTGGAACTATATTTTGTGGATTTGAAATTCAAGACCATCTTCTTCTTCCTTATTGAATTCTCTATCTTTTAAGCATGATTTTATTTACTTTTTATGGCTCACTTCTTTTAATTATGTCTAGCTAAGCTTTTTTTGGTTTTAAATATATGAAGATATGATCTAGATTAATAGGTTTTTGGGTATTGTAGTTGGATTTGCCTTCTAATTCATATGTCTTGTGGTTTGGGACTTGATTTTATTGCATGATTGATTGGGCATCATTGAGTGCATACAAGGTGTTTGGTTAAATGCTTAGTAGGCTTTAGTTCATAACACTTGGCATCAAATCACAACATATTAGTAAATCTTGCTAATATGAGATTCTAGATAATTAATTGAGCTACTTGGAGTTGATTTATGCATCTTGAGACCTAGCGGAGATAGATGTCATAGGTTAATCCACTTACATTGATTGCTTTGAGAAAAGAGTTGATGTATATCTTATAAAGAACTCCCATATGAATTAGATTAAATCGGTTCATCCTTACAAATCCCAAAACCTATGCTTCTAGTGAATGTCGGATTATATTTAGAACCATATTTCCTCTTATTGATTGTTATCGTTTGTTACTTGTTTGCTAGTTAATTTTGTCATTTTAATTTGTCATTAATCTTTGGGAAAGCACAAAAACATGATATCTTGTTGCTTGGATAGTAGTTAAATAGCTCGATTACTAGTTGAATTCTTATGCCATAGCATTCCCTGTGGATTCGACTCGAATATACTATTCGATATCATTGCATTTCTCACCCTCAAAAAGTGAGCGATCAATTTTTAGTGCCGTTGCCAGGGAATGTTTAGTTTGAGCTTTAATAGTCGATTTGGTTATTGAGTTACTAATTCAAGCATTTTTCTCTTTTGATTTTTGTTTTGTAGGTTTATACACACAAGGTCTAAGGGAAGACTTGTTCAACCTTTGATCTTGCACTTTGAAAGAAGACATAGAAGACGGAATTCTATTGAAGAAGAAGCTATGGAAGGCAACAATCAAAATATGGAAGCTCTTATGAGAGAGATGAAAGAATTTCGTGCTTGGAAGGAAGATCAGGAGAGGAGAGCCAATGAGGCACAACAACCTCCACTCAATCAAATGTTCGAGGCTCCTACTCAACAATTTCAAGGAGGTGAGTGGGGAACGATAAATGCTAACAACTTCGAGTTGAAATCTGGGCTTATTCAAATGATAAAGAGTGAGCAATTTGGGGGATCACCTATGGAAGACCCAAACACTCACCTTAGCATATTCTTAGATATGTGTGACACCGTGAAGCTCAATGGTGTCTCCAACGATGCAATTAGGATGAGGATGTTTGGCTTCTCATTGAGAGATCGAGCTAAAGATTGGTATAAGAGTTTGAATAAGGTGGATATTCACACATGGGATGAGCTATGCAAGGCGTTTCTCAGCAAATACTTTCCTCCTTCCAAGGCGTAAAAGCTTATATCCAAAATATCGCACTTTTCTCAACAAGGCGATGAATCATTGTTTGAGGCTTGGGAGCGTTATAGAGAGCTCTTGAGGAAGTGTCCCCAACATGGTTTCAATGAGGGTCAACAAATCACTAATTTTTATAGTGGTTTGACGCCTCACACAAGAAGCATAGTGGATGCGACTTTCAGAGGATGTTTGGTGAACCGGAATACAAGGGAAGCTTTGAGGATAATCGAAGAAATGACGGCTAATAGCTATCAATGGCCAATGAAAAGGACTCATCCGAGGAAAGTTTCTTCTATTGTTGATGAGAAATATGAAGTCATGGCAAAGGAATTGGCCACTATGAAGAAGAAGTGTGATGAAGCACAAGCTTAACTCAAAGTTGTTCAATCTCAAGAGATGTTAGAATCCGAGGTGATTGAGGATGCAAATTTTGTGAATCAACGGAATTATGGGAACTATAGGCAAGGGTATCAAGGAAACACTCAAGGGAACTATCAAGGAGGCCATTCTTATGGAACTCAAGGAGGGAACTTAGCCTATCATCCCAACAATCGTCCCCATCCCAACTTATCCTATGAGAATCCAAATAATGCCCAAAATCCACCTCCGGGATTCTCTACTTCTCAAGGGAATATTGAAGAGCAAAGGAAGACACCTTCTTCTATGGAGCAATTACTTCAACAACTTGTTGCAAATCAAGGACAAATGGCTACTCAACAAAATAACATGGCCAACCAACAAACTCAAATGGCGAATCAACAAAGCACTTTCATCCAACAAACCGGAAAAAAGGTGGCTACCTTGGAGAATACTATAACTTCATTGTCTAAACAAGTGAAGATGTTGGAAGGGCAACTAAGTCAAATGACGAATCATGCCACCACTCAACATACTCCGGGCAAGTTTCCAAGTAACACGGAAGTGAACCCTAAAGGATGCAATGCTATCACGTTGAGAAGTGGGAAAGGGTATGAGAACCATGTTGCATCCGGAAGTGGGAAGGAGAAGGTGCTACTTGAAGATATACCTTATGAAGAAGAAATTTCAAAACATGAAGAGAAATTACCAATAGAGGTTCAAGCTCCATGTGCAAAAGATAAAGGTTCAAAAAAAGTCACTCTTCAAGAAAAATTTCAAGAGGATGATTTGGTAGAGGCACCTATTCCTACCAAAGATGTGATTGCTAAAGCTCCTTTCCCTCATCATTTGGCCAAGGCAAAAGTGGATGAGAAAATGAAGAGATTTTTAGAAATTTTCAACAAGGTATATGTAAACATTCCTTTACTTGATGCATTGAGGGATATGCCTAGCTATGCTAAGTTTTTGAAAGAGACCGTTGCCAACAAAAGGAAGTTTGGTCAATTTGAGACTATAAACTTGTCGGAGGAATGTAGTGCAATCTTGCAAAAGAAGGATATTCCTTCAAAATAAAAGGATCCCGGAAGTTTCACAATAGCTTGCTTGATTGGAGGTTCCAAATTTGGAAATGTTTTATGTGATTTGGGAGCAAGTATAAATCTCATGCCTCTATCCATTTTCAAGAGGTTGGAAATAGGCAATATCAAACCAATAGCCATAGCTCTCCAAATGGCGGATAGATCTATCACTTATGCAAATGGAGTGGTAGAAGATGTCCTTGTGAAGGTAGATGATTTCATATTCCCGGTCGACTTTGTAGTCCTAGATATGCCGGAGGACAAGAACATGGCTCTCATCCTTGGTCGTCCATTTCTTGCAACGGGACGGGCCCTTATTGATGTACAAGAAGGCAACCTCACTTTTAGAGTCAATGATGAATCCCTTACCCTTTCCATATTCGATGCTATGAAGAAGGTTGATGATTCTCAAGTTGAAGAATGTAAGATGATCATTACCTTGCCTACATCTATGGCTAAGGATCCGGTGGAACATGTCATCTCCAATTCTATCTATACCTATTCCAATTTGGATGATGCTTGTGATGATCTACTTGAATCACTTGCAAGGATTGATGCTAACCAAGGCTCTCCAAAGGATGAAGTGAAGTACCTTGATATCAAGAAACCGGGGGAAGTTGGAAGTTCAACTCAAGAGGAATCATCTTCAAACACTTCTCATTCAAACCATGAGTTGAAACCTCTTCCGGATCACCTAAGGTATGCTTTTCTTGGTGATAAAGACTCTTTTCCGGTTATCATATCACAACACCTTTCTACATCCGAAGTTGATAAATTCTTGAGGGTGCTTAGAAGGTATAATAATGTGATAGGTTGGACCATTGGTGATATTAAGGGAATTTGCCCATCGGTTTGTATGCATAGAATATTGATGGAGGATGGTTTTCATCCTAAGGTTCAACCTTAAAGGAGGTTGAACCCCGTATTGCAAGAGGTTGTTCGGAAAAAGGTATTGAAGTTGCTAGATGCGGGGATGATATATGCAATTTCCGATAGTGAGTGGGTTAACCCAACACAAGTGGTCCAAAGAAGGGTGGAATGACCGTGATCACCAATGAGAAAAATGAGATGACTGCTACAAGATTGGCCACTGGATGGTGAGTTTGCATAGACTATAGGGCATTGAATTTGGCTACAAGGAAGGACCACTTTCCTCTTCCTTTTATCGACCAAATGTTGGATAGATTGGCCGGGTACGAGTATTATTGCTTCCTTGATGGGTATTCGGGGTACAACCAAATCATGATAGCTCCCGAAGACCAACACAAGACGGTATTTACTTGTCCCTATGGAGTGTTCGCCTTTCGGATGATGCCTTTTGGTTTATGCAACGCCCCGGCTACATTTCAAAGGTGCATGATGTCGATTTTTGATGGTCTTATTGAAAACATAATGGAAGTGTTTATGGATGACTTTTCGGTGTTTGGCTCAAGTTTTGATACATGCTTAGATAATCTCTCAATTGTGTTACAAAGATGTGAAGAAAAGTCTTTAGTACTCAATTGGGAAAAATGCCACTTCATGGTCAAGGATGGAATTGTGCTTGGTCATAAGGTCTCTTGTGATGGATTAGAAGTTGATAGAGCCAAGATCATTGCAATTGAGAAGCTTCCTCCACCAACCAATGTGAAATCTATTCGAAGTTTTCTTGGTTATGCCGGGTTTTATCGAAGATTCATAAGGGATTTCTCAAAAATCACAAAACCTCTATGTTCTCTTTTGGAAAAGGATGCTAAGTTTGAGTTTGGTGACAAGTGTTTGAAAGTATTTGAGACTCTAAAGAAGGCTTTAATATCAACTCCCGTCTTGATTACCCTATGTTGGAGTGACCCATTCATATTGATGTGTGATGCTACTGATTGGGCGTTGGGAGTTGTGTTGGGTCAAATCCGGGACAAGGTATTTCGAGTTATTCATTATGCTAGTAAGACCTTGGATTTGGCTCAAAGGAACTACACAACAATGGAAAGGGAATTCTTGGCTATTGTCTTTGCATTTGACAAGTTTCGGGCTTAACTTGTTGGAAACAAAACAATTGTGTATTCGGATCACACGGCCATTTGTCAACTTATGGCCAAGAAGGATGCTAAACCTCACCTTATTCGTTGGATTCTTCTTCTACAAGAGTTTGATGTGGAGATTCGAGATCGAAAAGGTTATGAGAATGTCATAGCGGATCATCTATCTCGTCTTGAAGATCCAATTGAAGGTGAAAATGGCAAGTTGGAAATTGGTGAGTGTTTTCCAGATGAAAAACTCCTTTGCTTAACAATCTTTGTTTTGAAAGTTCATAAATGTTGGTTTGCCGATTATGCAAACTACTTGGTTCTTCATGAGTTACCTCCAACTCTTACTACGGATTATGCTAAGAAGAAGTTTTTCCGTGAAGTGAATTTCTATTATTGGAGTGATCCTCATTTGTGGAGAAGATGTGCTGATGGTGTGATTCGGAGATGCATTATGGAGGTTGATTGGCAAAAGATCATCAAGGAATGCCACAACGGACCAAGTGGTGGACATTTTGGAGCCAATCAAACGGCCATGAAGATTTTTCAAAGTGGTTTTTATTGGCCTTCGATATTTAGGGATTGTCAAGCTTATGTCAAGACATGTGATCATTGCCAAAGGATAGAAAATATCTCTAAGAGAGATGAGATGCCCCAAAATGTCATGATTGAGGTGGAGTTGTTTGACGTGTGGGGAATCAACTTTATGGGCCCTTTTCCAACTTCGTGTGGATTTTCTTATATTCTTCTTGCCATAGAATACGTGTCTAGATGGGTCGAGGCCATTCCAACCTCGACAAATGATGCAAAAGTGGTTATCAAGTTTCTCAAACAGAACATTTTGACTCAATTTGGAACTCCGAGGGCATTGCTTAGCGATGAGGGGTCTCATTTCAACAACAAATGGTTGGGAAGTGTGCTTGCCAAGTATGGAGTGAAGCACAAAGTCACTTCACCATATTACCCTCAAGCTAATGGTCAAGCCGAGCTCGCCAATCGAGAGATCAAGCAAATCTTGGAGAAGACGGTCACCACTCGAAAAGATTGGGCAAACAAGCTTGATGACGTTGTGGGCTTATAGGACTCCTTACAAGACTCTCATTGGTATGTCTCCTTTTCAACTCATATTTGGGAAGTCTTGTCATTTACCTTTGGAAATCGAGCATCAAGTATATTGGGCTACTCGAGCCATCAATTTTGATTTCAAAGGAGCCGGATATAGTCGCATTGATCATCTTGTTGAGTTGGAGGAATGGAAAAATGAGGCCTATGAGAATTCTCGAATCTATAAGGAAAGGGCGAAGAGATTCCATGATATGGGCATTCGGAGGAAGGAACTTGGTCCGGGAGATGAGGTGTTGCTCTTTAATTCTAAACATCATCTTTTTCCGGGAAAACTTAAGTCTCGATGGACCGGGCCTTATGTCATCTACAAAGTTAACAAAAATGGCACCTTCGAGCTCTTGAAGGAAGATGGTTCCAAGTTCCTTGTCAATGGCCATCGTCTCAAACCCTACTTCAAGTTGGAGAGGACTCGTGAGGAGTCGGTTTTCTACCTCAACGACCCTTGAAGAAAATGAGGTAATGTCGAGCTAACGACGTTAAACAAAGCGCTCGTTGGGAGGCACCCCAACAACTATCCTTTTCTTTTTCATTTTAGTTAGTTTCTTTAGTTTGATTTTGGTTTTTGTTTCTTATTTTTGATTTAATCGTTCCTTCTACATTTCCTTATTTCTATGCTAATACTTCCTATTTTTAAGTTCATTTCTACTTCACAAGTTCCATGTGTTTCATTGTCAATGCATGAGGTGGAATCATGATGGGAACGAGTGAAGGAAGAGAATCAAAGCAATCAAGCAAGCAAAGGATTGAATGACTTTCAAAACCACCTTCAACATAGCTTTGGACCTTTGTGAGTGTAATTTAAATTTCTTATTATTCTTCCCTCCAAACTCATTTTAGAATTTATTTTCTAAAATAAGTTTGGGGGAGGGGGTAGGATAAGGAATTTAAATTACTTTGCTCTTGGTTTTTCAAGTTTCTATTTGATGTGGTATCATTATGATTTCATTGATTATATGCTTAGGCTTGCTTGATGATTGTGGTTGATTGGGGTTAAATGAATGTTTCTTGTTTTTTTTGGTTTGGTCATGAGTTTGGGTCAATGAGCTTAATTGATGAAAATTCCTTCTTTCGTTGTTTGTTTTGTTTGTTTGAAGTTTCATTGGAGCTTATATGAATAATCTTTGGTGAAGATGATTTTGTTGATTGATTGGAGCTTGAGTACGAAATTTTTAAAAATTGAAAAGGTTAAATGAATGCTTGCATGTGTGAATGTGAAAGAATGTGTTTAATTGCTTGAGTGCATTTGGGTGAGATGCCAATGATTGATGCTAAAATGGTGACATTTTTGAAATTTCTCAATTTTAAGTCAAGCATGATTAGGGTTATTTCACTTGAATAGCTTGAGAGGATTGATCCTAGGCACTTAGACTCTAGACAAAAAGCTTAAGAGGATTTTTTAGCCTTAAACTATGCATTCTACATAGTAATTTCCTTTCTTGTGAGCTTGATCTTGCATTACATTCTCTGTGCTAGAACTTGCCTTAATACTCATGTTAGGAATACTACATGTTTGCATAATTAGGAGATGATCTTAGGCCATCATTTCATAGCCCATTTTCCCCAAACACTAACCTATCTTTCATTACCATTGTCGTCCCATTTTGAGCCTTAATTAGAGCTTTTTCTTCTTGAACCGGATAATAGGGGGTGAAGGATGGTTAAGGAAACCTTGGTGAATGTTGAAAATTCATGGTGAATGGTGTGTATTGATGAAGGGTCTTGAAATTTGTTTTGAGTTGAGAGAACGCTCCTATAAGCTCATGTAAGAAAAGAAAAGATTAAGAACGAAGTTCTTATAAGAAAAAAAGAAGAAAGAAAGAATAAGAGCATGAAGGAGTGTTTCTTTTGATAAGATAAGACTCGATAGGAGCTTGGGTTTCAGTTGATAAAAAGGGGTTGGATAAGGTGGAAGATGAAGGAATTCATACTTAGAAAGGTGAAGAAAAGGGGGTAAGGGTACTTAGATGAAAATTTAAGTCACTTAGCCTAAAATTCCCTACCTTAACCAATGTCCCTACATTGCAAGCTTTAGAAAGACTTTTTTTATCCTAATTTATGCATGCATTGTAGTGTTGGAAATTTGAGTTGATAGGCAAGCTTATGGTTAAAGTTATGTATCGCATGATTTCGATGAGTGCTTACCTTCTTTATATATTGAGGGATCGAGTGATACACATGTTCCTTGTGAGGTCTAGAGTTGAAAGTGTTTGAGTGATTGAATTCTAAGTTAAGAGAGTGAATGATTTTATGAAAGCTTGGCTTGACTTGAAAATTTCTTTGAATTAAAATGGTTTTTGAGGTGATATGAGGCATCGAGGAACTCAAAATGCACATCCCATACGTGTTAAGTGTTTTGATTATTCATTTCATTGTTCGGGAAGAACAATGGCTTAAGTTTGGGGGAGTGATTAACACGTATTTTATATGCATGTCAAGTGTATTTTGCATGTGTTTGAGTCTCGATTTATGTGCTTAAATGTTAGAAATGCTAGGGTTTTTTAACTTGTAGCATACTTTATATTTTTCTCGTTTTTTCCGGTTTTCGATCCATTTTTGTAAGAATTTGAAAGAGCATTCAAGTAGCTAAGGATCGAGGGCCGGAAACGAGGAAGAATCGAGCTCTATTAGAGTGAAACTTGTGTTTGAAATGTGGAATTTCAAGTTCTATAGTTAGGGTTTCACTAGTTTGATTTCATTTATGTTTTTCTCGTTCTCTCGAGTCTCTTTATGCTTTTTGCAGGAATAATGGAGAACTTATTTAGCCAAATTAATCATTCCATGAAAAAGAGGAGCTCGTTAGAAAGCCATAGCAAAAAGCGGATCGAGAATCGTAGTTCGGACAAGAGAGAACGAGCGAAAATGGCGAAGTTGCGCAAGAGAAGGAAAACCGGCGGGTTGGCCGGCGGTTTGCGAAACCGCCGGGAATCTTCATCAAACCGCCGGTTCCCCTTCACATTGGACAGCATAGATGGCGGTCTGGCCGGCGGTTTGCCAGACCGCCGGTTCCCCTTCCCACAGACCGCCGGTCAAGCGTGGATTACACTTATTTTTGACCGAGTTTGGTTCGTCCAAACTTGGTCCAACTCGTTCCAAACTCGGTTTTTGATGTATTTAATCCCTAAATTCACCCATTTGTGTATCTTTTTCATACTTTAATATTCTTAGAACCCTAAATACATTTTCCCTCTTTCTGCTTTAGTAATTTGAAGATTGTTGGAGCTATATTTTGTGGATTTGAAATTCAAGACCATCATCTTCTTCCTTATTGAATTCTCTATCTTTTAAGCATGATTTCATTTACTTTTTATGGTTCACTTCTTTTAATTATGTCTATCTAAGCTTCTTTTGGTTTCAAATATATGAAGATATGATCTAGATTAATAGGTTTTTGGGTATTGTAGTTGGATTTGCCTTCTAATTCATATGTCTTGTGGTTTGGGACTTGATTTTATTGCATGATTGATTGACCATCATTGAGTGCATACAAGGTGTTTGGTTAAATGCTTAGTAGGCTTTAGTTCATAACACTTGGCATCAAATCACAACATATTAGTAATTCTAGATAATTAATTAAGCTATTTGGAGTTGATTTATGCATCTTGAGACCTAGCGGAGATAGATGTCATAGGTTAATCCACTTACATTGATTGCTTTGAGAAAAGAGTTGATGTATATCCTATAAAGAACTCCCATATGAATTAGATTAAATCGGTTCACCCTTACAAATCCCAAAACCTATGCTTCTAGTGAATGTCAGATTATATTCGGAACCATATTTTCTCTTATTGATTGTTATCGTTTGTTACTTGTTTGCTAGTTGATTTTGTCATTTTAATTTGTCATTAATCTTTGGGAAAGCACAAAAACATGATATCTTGTTGCTTGGATAGTAGTTAAATAGCTAGATTACTAGTTGAAACTCTTACGCCATAGCATTCCCTGTGGATTCGACTCGAATATACTATTCGATATCATTGCATTTCTCACCCTCAAAAAGTGAGCGATCAAGAGAGTGTTCTTTTTTTCAAATTTTGAAATGGGGAGGATGGTGGGAGGGGGAGAGAGAATACATATAAAACAAAAGTGAGGGTATTTTTGGGCATACATGTGAAAATTGGGTAGATTTGTTAAAAAAACTATTCTAGTGATATATATTGTAAAAACTATCTAAGAGTGGGTAGAAATGGACATTTTCTCTTTGTTTAAAGGCTCATTTTTTGCCCTAAATCGTAACGCGCTCAAGAAAACCAAATAAGAAATAAACCAAAAGAAAATGAAAAATAATAAAATTATCCCATAATAGAAGGTCAGTTTTTTTTTTTTTTTTTTTTTTTTTGAGTTGCTGCTCTACATTTCTTAGAGGTAATTCTATGTTTTCGGTGGTAAATGTTGCAATTTTTATTACCATACCTACTATTTTTATAGTGCTTTTGTAGCTTATTTTTTCGTTTATTTGATTATAATTAGGTTCAAGGTGAAAATATTTAACTGCAGTGACATTGTTTTTGATTACCTTCCTTCATGATTACTTCACTGTAAAAGATGAAGATAGTTCACTGCTGAATGAAAGAACTTAACAGTGATTCAACTTCAATTTTTGTCATCAAGATTGCAACACTTGGTTTTAAAGAGAAGAGACTTGCATTTCTCTTTCTTTTTTGTAATGCAAGTAACTACTTGACGTTCGTCCTCGCTTTGCCAAAATGGTTAACCCAAGTTGCTAGAGAGTCCATTAAAATGGTTAACTCAAGTTGCTAGAGAGTCCATTGAGCTCATACTTATACTGTCTTGACATCCCATACTTATTTGATGTGGGATGTCACAATCTCACCCCGTTGAATACGCGACATCCTCTTCGCGACTGACATGCAGGACCACCCCCAGGGCCCATGAAGCTCACCTGGGGTCGGCTCTGATACCATTTGTACTGCCCGGCCCCATGGGGTTGGAGCCCGTTACGCTACGGTGGTACAATGGGCCCGCTGTCAACTACTTGGCGTTCGTCCTCACTTTTGCCAAAATTGTTAACCCAAGTTACTAAAGAGTTCATTGAGCTCATACTTATACTATCTTGACATCTCATACTTATTCGATGTTGGATGTCACATTTTTTATTGTACTATGATGGAATCTTTTGATATGGAAATAAAATATTATTGTTGTGCTATCACGGATTTAAGATTGGGAATGAAATGGAATGTTATTGTCTGGGTTTAAAGGTATAAAGAAGTATTTGTATAAGAATAAATATAAGCTTTTAATAGATATGACTTTATGTGACAAAAACATAGGGCTATATAATATATATTATCAGGAATTTTTTCCTCACATATCGATATAGTTTTATGTGAGAAAATTACATTTTCCTAACATTATTATATGTAAGGACCCTAATGTGATGATGTTGTGACAAATTTTTTTCCACACATATAACCTATTGTGATGAGCTCGACAGCGGTAGAGCTCAACACAATGGCCCACAAGCCGTTCTATGAGAAGGCGTCGAAAAGAGAGGGGGAAGAGATAATGATGGGTATAGAAGTTAATTCTCCAATCACATTAATATCAATTGTAATTGAGAATTAATATATGTCCTTAAAGTTAATTATAGGATGTAATCACCGCCGCTCTATAAGAAGGCATGGAAAAGAGAGAGGAAAGAGTTTGTGGGTATAACAGTTAATTCTTCGATCACAATAATATTAGTTGTAATTGAGAATTAGTATGTGTCCCTAAAGTTGATTATATCAAAATTGTCAACCAAATTGAAAATTAATTAAATGCTAAAAGTGTAGTTGATTATAGTTGCAAAATTGAACTAAAATTCAAGAGATCGCAGCTGAAAAAATTAATGAAAAAATGTAAAAGAAATAGATACCAAGATTTCCAATTAAAAGATTATTTTTTCTTTTTGCTTATAAAAGAATCTCTGCTTTCCTTAAAATATGTATAAGAAAAGTAAAAGTAAAACATAAGCCCTTTCTACACATTAAGGTAAAATGACAACTAAAATTCCTTACCAATTTGAGTCATGGTCTCAACTAGAGGGCAAAATCGTCATGGTCATTGGCACATCATCCGGCCTCGGCCTCGAGTTCTGCCTCGACCTCACCGAGGCCGGCTGTAGAATCATCGCCGCCGCTCGTAGAACAGAGCGGCCGACTCCCTTTGCGACCGAATCAACGGAACCGGTCCGAGGCGAGCTATTGTGGTGGAGCTCGACGTCACGGCTGACGGCCCGATTGTCAAGGCGTACGTGGAGAAAGCGTGGCATGCGTTCGGACGGATTGACGTCTTGACCAACAACGCCGGTGTCAATGGTAGAGATTTTTTATTTTTCAAAATACACACATTAATGTCTTGAAATGCTACTATGTTTTTTTTTTCTTCAATCAATAATAATAGTATATAAAATTATATAGTAAACAAATGTACATAGGGCCAAAGAGCATATCACTAGAGCTCCCCGAAGAGGAATGGGAAAAAGTGGTGAAAACAAACTTAAAAGGCTCTAGGCTCGTCGCAAAATTCGTAAGGGCACGTATGCGCGACGCGTGTCGGGGCGGCTCGATCATCAACGTCTCGTCAACCGTCGGCCTAAGTCGAGTCCAGCAACACAATAGCGTTGCCTATAGTGCCTCAAAATCGGGTCTCGATTCTATGACTAGGGTAAGATCGGAATTATCTAGTCCACAATTCGCATTAATAGTAATTTTAATTTATATAATGTAATACTAATTAATTAATGGAATATAATTATTTAAATAGGTAATGGCACTAGAGCTTGGAGATTACAACATTCGAGTGAATTCAATTGCGCCAGGACTGTTCAGAGCTGAGATGACAGAAAATATATTCCGAAAAAGTATTAACGTGGCAATAAATCCAGCAATGACATATGTTGTTCGTTATCTAATTCATGATTCTTCCACCTATGTTTTGGGAAATATCTTCATTGTTGATTCTGGTTTCACTCTCCCTGCTTTTCCCATTTTTTCTTCACTTTAATATTATTATGTCGAAACGTGATTGATGCCACAAAAAATAGTACAAAGAAAATAATTATATATATATATATATATATATATATATATTATGGGTTGCATTCCGGTGGAAACTATTACTAGTGTGGAAACTAAAAACTTCTAGTAGCCATAGATTAAATGTATTTGTACGATCCAGAATAAGACATGTGGAAGAAATATTTAATTTATTTATACATTTTTCGTATTTTTATAATCATAATAAGGGTAATAATGTTTAAATTTTATACTATTTGAACTCGGTCAATTAATGTACGCCTATTATTATTATTGTGGGATTTTGTATCCCACCATTATTATATCCCCATTAAATTATTTTATATTTAAGAAAGTGACTGCATTTTTTTCCATTCTATCATGCATTAGTATATTATTATACGAATATACTAAATATACTATTTTTGGTATATGAATAATTCATTTATAAAATTGATTCTATCCACCAAATGCTCCAATATTTTTGCGATAGGCCAACGTAAACTTTATGCATCATACTAATGAAATTATGACGATTTTTTTATACGACAAGTATTTGTATGCATAGAATACACATTTCTTCGTGCATATTTCGCTAAATTGTTATGCATTTTCATATATATTGTTGTGCACTCTTGCATGTATCAATATTATTTATTATATCATGCATTTACTTAATAAAACAATGCACATTTATCTAATGCATTGATTTGATAATCACATTTTAGTTGTGATGTATTTCCTAATTATATATGCATTAGTATACAAATAATTATATACGCATTAGTATTCGGGTTATTCATTTTTTTACGATCGATGTGGCAGACATGGAATTTCAATTATGCATTTTTTTTTCTATCGCTATTGCATATATAATATTTTAGTTATGCATATTTTGCAATTAATATTGCATATATGGCATTTTGATTAAGCATGTTTAATAATATTGTATGTGTTTCTTAAACCCTAGTTGAGGAAACTAAACCATAGTCAAGAATACTAAACCCTAGTAGAAAAAACTAAACCCTAGAAAAAAAACTAAACTATAGTTAAATAAAAATAAAACTCTATTTGAAATAAAACTTAACACCCTAGTCGAGGAAGTACTATAATACATGGAAGTTGGAATATTCCATGGAAACTTACGACCTCATAATAATGCATTTTTCTATTTTTAACTCTGCATATATGGTATTTTGATTATGCATTTTTTTTTATTGGTGTTGCATATATGTTGTTTTGGTTATGCATTTTTTTCAATCGGTGTGGCAGATATGGAATTTTGGTTATGCATTTTTTTGATCGATATTGCATATATGATATTTTGGTTAATGTATTTTTTGCCATCCGTATTTCATATATGGTGTATTGATTATGCATTTTTTACAATATTGTATGTGTTTCTTAAATATTTAGTTATGCTTATTGATGATGTTGTTTATGTTTGTATTTAATGTATTTATGCATATTGAACAACAGTACGAAAACTGAAAACCAGCCAAAAATCATATTGAACAATAATATTGTTAAAAAATATTACGAATCATAAAATTTCATAACAAAAAAAAAAATCGGACATAATGGATACCACTTAATTAAAAAAATTAAATAAGTGAAAAGTTATTAATATTGATTAAAATAAAATCATCATGGTGATAATATTATTATATACGTTGCACATGAAACAAAACAAAAAGGTTGAAAATTGTGTGGAGAAGAGGGATGCTTATGTATATATAGTGTGTATAATGTGTAGTGTGTATAATGTGTGCGAAAGAGTAAAACATTGATAATCAATGAATTGGAGTAAATAGAAATGTGCAATCCCATAAAATACGGAAGCAGACGGTTACATTTTAAACTAAATGACATTATTACCCCAAATATAAGTAAATCACGTTTAAATAATAACCGCCAACAATTAAAATAATAAATCTGTGAATTAATATACACCATTAGATGATCTAGATTAACGGTCTAAAATAGTTTCTAGATTTCACATAATAAATAGTTTTCATGTGATCTAAATGAAAACTAAATATATGGTGAAATATAGAAACTATTATAGGCCATTGATCTAAGTAAATCTACGGTTATGATTGAGCATGATTTTTAATATATTTAATTTAATTTATTGGATTAAGGGGGCGTTTATGTCATTAAAACATAATTATAACCGATATGTTTCCTGATATTACAGGATTCTTAAATAGGATATGCGTTACTCTTCAAAAGCCAACGTGTGGCTTTTATATTTTTTTTAAGTGCCTTTGACTTTTTCTTTCATTATTATCTTTCATCCTTTGCTACTTTTATTTAATTAAGTGATTTCATTATTCTAATTGTTATTTTATTTCATTATGCATGATTATGAATTGATTTTTTATAAAAATAATTAGTAGCATAAATAATTGTGTTGATTAGAATAGCTGATTATTACGTAATTTTTGGACTAGAAATGTGTTTTTTAGCTATTTATGTTTAACATGCATTTACTTCTTATTCTTCATAATATTACCATATTGTATCATTTATGCATAATATTTTGCAGTTAAATGCATATTCATAAATGTCAAAATGCAAGATGCATTATTATTATTATTTTAAACAAAATGGATATCCTTTTAGGTTTATACCAACGATTTGTTGTGTTATTTTATGAAATGCATAATATTGTAAATAAAATACATTAACATATTGTTTTTTTCATAATAATACATAAGCAAGCCTTTCAAAAACTATTATACGAAATGTATCATGGTTATGAGCAAAATGCATTCTATAAGTAAAGAAATGCATAATAATTGTACAAAATATGCATAACAAATATTTTGATAATGCATATTGTATAACAATTTTTAAAAGATGTGCTTATATAATGTTATTAAAAAGAATAGAAATAATAATCTCTACACCTTAATTGAGATTAACCACAATTGGCTAATAATAAAAATATTAGATATATATTTATAATTGTTATTAGGAAATAGATTATGTGTTTAAGTGAATGCATAATGATTGTTCAAAATATGCATCACAAATGATAAAAAAAAAAATGCATGTGTAAGGTTTAGTTGTCCGCTAGCTAGGATTTAGTTTTCATGACTAAGGTTTAATTTTTTTCGGCTGGGTTAGATTCCCTATAATGGTTTAGTTTTCACCACCTAAAGCTTAGTTTCCCCAACTAGTATTTAGGGTTTAGGGTTTAGATTCCCCAACAAGGGTTTAGGGTACAGTTGCGCATATAGGGTTTAGTTTTCATTGACTAGGGTTTAGTTGTCAACGACTAGAGTTTAGTTTTCTTAAGTTGGATTTAATTTTCATCGACTAAGGTTTAATTTTTCATAACTAGGGATGTAATAGAAAAATAAGATAATAAAGAATCATGATTTTGAAGTTGTTATATGAGATGCATTACTATTATACACATAATGCATTATCAATTTAAATTTATACAACCTATTTATTGTATTATTTTAAGAAATGTATGATTTTTGTAAATTAAATATATTAACACCTCATTTGTTTTCATGATAATACATATGCAACTCTTTTTAATACGAAATGCATAATGATTGTAAGCATAATGCATTATGATTGTATCTAAAATGCATTATGATTGTCAATAATAAAAATAATATACCGTTTAATACACTTATAATATATGCACTATTGAGAAACAAAAATGTACCATAAGTACATTATATATGCATCATAAGATATTAATTTACTCACTTTGTTTTTATTTTAATTTCTACACATAAAAATATAAAGCTAATGTAATATGCGTTTACAAGATATGGACATCGAAGATAAAAAAAATGTGATGTCCAATTTCTGAAACAATACTGTAATTATGCATATTGTAAAACTAAATGCAACATATTATAAAACTAAACGCATCACTACTATATAATGCATACTAAAATATTGCATACATTGTTAAAGATAATATAAGCAAAAAAATAGCAATGATGCATATTTATTATAATATAAGATGCATAATAATATATTGAAAAAATGCATAGTAATATAGTAAAAAAAAATACATGGCAATATAAATTCGATTTATAGGAATATTTTCCATAAAAAAAATGAAAAAAAATTATCCGGATATGATTATTTATATATTACGGTGAATGAAAACTGAATTTTTGTAAAAATGTATATACAAATAATTTAACCAAGCATGCATAATTATACAAATAACAATGTAGTACAATTAATTAAAAAAATATAATACGAAATGTATGTTATATATAGATTATATTTAAATTTTCTTTTATGCATGTTATAATGCAATCATATGCATCATGTTAGGATAGGCATTTGAATTGATGCATGAATTGTCATACATAATAGTTTAGGTAATATAGACTCAATCCCTAAAAAACCGCACTACGTGATTGTGTGGATTATTTTTTATCTTCAATTTGACTTAATTGCCCTTAAATACACTGTTAACGAAACATAAAAAATTCTAATTAATTGGATAGTAACTAATCTAATTTCAATCTTATCCATTGATTGCATCTACATCAATGGTATATAATAGTTTTTAGTTTTCACATTAAGGGAAGTTTTCACCAGAATCAATCCATATATATATATATATATATACTATTTGTAAAAATTTACATGACATGCAATAAAATTCAGACCCTTTGTGGGAAAATGAGAATCGAGTAATGAGCCAATGGCCATATAATCTTCTTACCTTGTTTAGTAGCCCAGTAAATCAAGTTAAGATAACTTTTGTATATTTAATTAAGCCTAGAAAAATTATCTTAGCTTATTTATGAGGGCAACTATACAAACCCACTAGTGTCTCGTTTGTATGACAAATACAAACTTGGATTAGGAATATTTTAATAATATCTAGCTATTTAAATATTGAGTACTTTTTTATTTTATATTATTAGTTTGAGTTTAATTATTAAGCACTTAGACTATTTCTATTACGCACTTGAGCAATAGTTAGTATTTATAGTGCTGAACTCTCCTTGCGTCCCACTTCATTAGTCTCATTTGTTTTTGCCACAATAATCAAGGACATGTGAGAGAAAGAGTTACAAAAGGTTTTATCCACCACTAATTCCTTTCCTTTTATGATAATAGGACTAATAAATAAAACATACAAGAAAGAAAATTGAGACTCATGCAATTATTAATGTAAATCGTAAATTATATTCCCTTTTTTCACAAGTGTGTCCTAAACTATAGATAACATCTATTAAAAACTTAAACTATGAATAACGCAACAAAGGTAATCTACAATTTAATTGTCAAACTACATATGTCATGGAATTTAACTTCCCGGGATGTACATTTGACAGGTCAACCAATTTCCATAATGTATTTTCTTAAAAATAAAATAAAAACTCCACATCAACACCTTACCAGTATATCATATAATTTTCATGGAGATAATTTAAATAGAGTAGTTTTTAACAACTAATATACCAAGATATAAAAATATTATCTATTAATATATTAAAACAAAATGAAAATTCAGTTATTTTTTCCCTCCAATTTAAGGTTAGATTTGTAATTTTAATGCTCAACAGTTATTTTTGAAAAATCAGTTATAGGCCTAATTTAATTTGATTAAATATAAATATCGAAAACAACTTGCAACGTCCCACTAACCCACATCATTTTTACAATAACTGCAAATCTGTAATCCACTAACTCTAATAAGAAGCTGAAGAAATGAGAAAAGTCACCATTTATATTCAATTTTTAGGGATTATTTTAATAATACTTCATGTTTTATTTGTTTAACATTAAGCCAATTTTCATACGTACTTAGCTGGAAGCCCAAACAGAAACGATAGTATGGATTTTTTATTCATAAGTTAAATACATTAACACATGAACTATTTATACTTTATTGTTAAATATATGGACAAACTTTAAAATAGTCAATTCGATTAATAAATCCACTTTTTTAGTAATTTTTATGAAAAACCATCTTTTTTAGCCATTTTTGTCTAACGTAAGCTTCATTAATTATTAATGTAATTTATGCAACGACGATCAATATATAAAAGTTAAGGACAATTATTTTTTTCATGTTTTTATTCTTATAAAAATCAGTTTTTATACATGGGTAATTGTACATTGTTGCATAAAGAGTACAGAGTTATTATGGATTAAAAATAATAATTTATGAGGAATATATAAATGATGGTACTAACATGACAAATATTGTACTCTCTCTGTCCATGATTTAGTGAGACTATACTATATTGAGACGTCCACGATTTACTGAGTCTTTCCATTTTAGGTAGTAGGCCACACAATCACTTCAATACTTTAACATTTTATCACTCTACTTTTTAACACTTTAACACTTTTATACAATTAAAATATTAGATGAGCCCACAAATATATCACTTTAACACTTTAATTTATTAAAATATCCTCAAAATACATTAAACTTTGTGCTCAAAATATATAAATATAACACTATGTATTTTTATTTTTTTACAATGGCCTAATGTATTGTTTTCTAAAAATATATAATTGTGACTTTATCTATAATGCTTATATTTATTTGCTTTAGATTTTTGTTATATTTTATTGTTGCCGTGCATCGCACGGGTGCATATACTAGTAAATTAAAACACAAAAATCTTTCTTCTAATTTATTGCAAGTTGTCATGTATCTGCAGATTTGTTCTTTATTTTAAATACTCACTAACTTCATCGCTTAATAAAAATCAAAAATTATAATAGCCATTTTTAATAACAAAAATAATCCCTCCATCCTCCATTTCTTGATCCAAAATTTTTCGGCACGCGTTTCCACCGAAACCTAGGACGAGTTTTAAAATAAAATTTTGAAATATTTTGTCTTTTAGGGTATAGTACGAGTGTCATACTATTCCATAAAAGAAAAAATATTTCAAAATTTTACTTTAAAACCCTTCCTAGGTTTCTGTTGGTCCCAAAAGTGACTAACACATGTAGAGGGGGGGGGGGGAGGTGAATACGTGTGTTGAGAAGTGTTTAACTTCTCTTTCGTTTTTCAGCCTTTCTTCGAGTAGACGCTTCGAATGCTAGTATAGCTTTCGAAGCTTCTCGCTCGTGTGAGTACGGTGCGGAATGTGGTGAGACTTAAAGTTTTTCTTGCAAATTAAAGCCTTGTTGGTGTTTAAAGCGTGTGTGTGTGCATGCAAATAATCAAAGCAATAAATAACTTAAATGTACATAGAGACAAACAAATTATAGTGGTTCGGAGCACCTCTCCTACATCCACTCTATCCACGACGGGATGAATACCTTCACTCGGTATCCTTTGTTTTATACTTCCAAGGGAAAGTGATTCAAGGCTGGTAACAAACTTGCACTTGAATCCTCAGATATTTCAAGGGCTCTCGAGAAGCCTCCTTACAACTCAATCTAACACAATAGACTAGGTTTTGGGTTTTTTGGGTTTTCGTAAATGAGAATCCTTTACAATGAAGGATTAGGATTCTCGAAGCTAGGCTTTCGATATATGCGATTGAACCTAGAAAGAAAGTAGTTGCTATACTCAAGAAAAATGGATTTCTTGAGGACACACTAATGTAAAGCGGTTTGGAAGAACTATAAATTTGAATGTAGATTTGTTGAGTTCTTGCAAAAATAGTATACTTGAATTGTTTGTACGTGTGTCCTCTTTTAGTGTGTGTGCAACTCCTTCTATTTATAGTAAGGAACCCTACTTCCCGTTGAGAGAGAAGAGGTTACGTGTTCCTTAATTTTCGGATAATTTGGCGTGTCAGTCTGCAAGAATTAGGAAGGGATGTCCGCCTTCACCTAACTTTGACTTCTTGGACTGTAGCCGTTTCTGTTGTGCAATAGTGTGATGACACGTAGGCTTCATTCTGTGAGATGTCAGACATCCGAGAGTTTGAAATTCAAACTTGGATTCTGTGTCAACCTTGTCACACCTGCACTGATTGACGCTTTGATTACAGCTCTATATCAGAGACGCTTTGGGTGAGCTGACTTGAGAGCGCTTTGCTTCCACTGATCGGAAGCTCGCTCTTAGCATCTTTATCTAAAGCATCTCCATGACGCTTTGTCTGGTATGTGCTGCTGGCGCTTTCACTGCTGGAGCCGCTTCGCTAACTGACGCTTCGCGAACTCTGACTGCTTCATCCTTAATGCTTCTAGACTTAAAATGAAAGCTTCCTAACATGTAAGCTTTGCTATGAGATAACTTGTCTAGATTCATCAATAACAAGGGAAATATTCTACTTAGGGTTTTAGAATCGAAACAAAATAAATTGTTTATTCAACTTGATTCAAGTTCCCCCTTAACATTATATCCTAACAATTTCCCCCTTTTTGATGATGCCAAAACCCGACGTCAAGTGCTTACACTGTTCTAGATAATTTCTAGGCTAAGTATAAGAAAGAGAGTTGGTTAGGCAAAGTGCAAAGGTAATGCAGTTATAGCAGTTGATATGAAAGCGTAACCGAAGTAAAGACAATGAGATATTGTCTTAAAGCAGTAAAGGATATCATTGTATTAGTGACAAGGAATTGATACAGATACAATGAGATCTATTTGAAGCGTCTTCGAGGGGCAGGAGGGATCATGCCATAAGCTTTGTAGACTCTATCCTTGATGGCAGCGAGAGAGCGGTTAGGACGATCGTTCTTTTCAAGCCATTCAGCACATTCATCGATCTCCTTTCTGATTGCTTCCTCATCAGGGATAGTGCCTCCAATGAGTGGAAGCTTGTAGTTCTCTTGCTTCGGAGGTTAGAGAGTCACTCCATCTGCCAACTCTAAAAATTTTATTGAAAAGAGAGTCTTCGCAATGATCCATGTAAGCAATGAAGCAATCCATGACGTATTCAGTGCGAAAGCCTTGCCAATTTTAGAATCATTTGACGAACTTCACCTTGGCAACATTCCACTCCTCCTTGAGGTCAGCTGGAATGATCTCATCAACAAACTTGGCATTGAGAGCCTCATCCCTTAGCCTCTTCCTTTTGTACTCTTCCCTGGCGAACATCTGCTTCCTGCACGCTTCAAAATCAGGTGTCCGCAGGCCCTCGATAGACTCTCTTCTCTTCAATCGCTTCCATCTTCAACAGATGAAGCGCCTTCTGCAAGTCAGTTGCCACTTCTTCACCAAAAACTTCTTCCCTGCACTCCGCCACCACTTTGTATTTTGCCATCACTTCCAGGCATTCCTTTTCTGTGGCGTTGGTCAGAGTGTACTTCAACAGATACCTTCGGAGGTGGGATTTCTATTTGTGGAGCAAAATCGCATCCATCTAATCCTGGAATTCGCGTAGTGCTCCCGCCTCCTTGGTCATCGTTGCCGGAGTCAGTTTTGGCTTCTTTGGGTTGGTGCCAGCAGGCCCTTTGTTCTTGCGCATCTTTTCTTTCTCCGGCGCTGCTGACACGGCTTGAATCGGAGTGGCATCAATAGGCTCATCCAACAGGATTACCTCCCGCTCTGATTCCCCCTTCTTGGGTGCTTCCAACTTCTTGGAAGCTTCGTCCTTTGCCTTGGCCGTTGTGGGTTGACCACTTGGCGTCCCAGTCGCTTCCCCCTTTTTGGCAGCATCAAAGACAGGTTAGGAGGGAGTAGACTGTACGTTGGCACTTTGGCTGGCGGCTCTGTTTAGGTCGATGTTTGGCTGATTCGGCTTCAAGAGGCCTTGTGCCAGGAGAGCGCCGAAGACTTGGGCAGAAAGGATTGGAGCTGGAGAGCACTCATTGGTCAGAATGACCGACCGTTCCAAGGTTGCGCGATACACGCGAAACTCAGATTGGACGAAAGCCGCTAGTGCCTCCATTTTGTTGGGGACGTCCTCCAGTGCGGTGGTTGACATAACCTGGCTCGATCTGCTTTGCGCTCCAGCCACTGCTTGGCCCACCATGGGCACTGCCTGCTTCCTTTATTTTTAGGAATCCGTGAGTTTCCTCTCCACGGATTCTAGCTTCTCATTGAGCTGTCGGGTGACAGAAGCGGCTTCAAAATTTTCTGCTCTTGCCGCTTTAAGCTCTCTCTCCAGTTGAGCGACCTTGTCATTGGTCATGGAGAGTTCAGCTTCGGCAGCTTCGAGCTCTCTGTGGACAGGCTCCCTGTCATCCAACTCCGTAGACATCTTCAGCACTTCCGAACGTAAGGCTGGAATTTCCAGAAGCCGTGCCTTAACGGTCGAAAGCTCATCATGAGCTAAGTCTACGTGCTCTCTCTCCTCAGCCAACTGCGAGTCCACAGCCGCTGATTTCACCTTCAACTCTTCCAATGATTTGGTAGCAGTGGAGAGCTCCTCTTCTTTCTTCACCATCTCCTCCTTCAGTACTTTCAACTCTATGGTAGCAGTTGAAAGCTCGTCATCCACCTGCTTCTTCTCCTCCTCAGCTTTAGAAAGCTGGCTCTCTTTCTCCTTAATCTCTCTCTTTAGCTGGGCGCACTCACGTTCCACTTCGTCGTGAGCGGTTTGAAGAGCCGAGAGTCGTTCTCCAAACGCACTGTCAGGGGCGCCAGCTAGTGTTAGTGGAGTAGTTGTGTAGGAGGGAACAAGCTTATTGACCTTTCTCTTGATGCGCCTCCACACCTCTGGCTCATCGATCAGGTCGTCAAAGCGTTCAAACTCAAAGCAGCTAAGGATCGAGGCCTCCTCCTCGACCAGCGCTTTGGGGTCGTTAGCTGTAATTGCCGTAAAAATCCGTATTTAGAAAAATTGGAATTTCGGAGGAGGAAATAAATTTTTCGAGTAATTGAGATCGAGCACGGACGAAAATGAGCTTATGGGAATTTTTATTATATGTTGGAATTATTCCAATGAAATCTCGAGAATTTTTGAGAATGAAGGAATTATGGCAAGGCAAGAAATTACCTGGAATGATTTCCGGAGAATGTTATTCTGTAAATATTTTACGAAAATAAGATGAGATGTGTGACTTAGTAGTAAAAGACTACATGTATTCATAATAGTGCAAGTGGGTGGAATTAAAAAGAAAAGAGGGAAGAAATTGTGTTGTGTGTGTGTGTTACGTGTAGAGAGAGAGAGAGAGAAGAGGGTGTTGTCCTCTCTCCTACCTCACAATTATACTTAGCACTCATCACCACCATTACCACCACACACCCACATCACCCTCCTCATAACTCACCACCCCAAACTTAGTGAGAGAGAGAGAAGCTCTCCCTTGTCTCTTCACCTTCAAACCCGCCGGCCACCTTCCCTCCTCCATTTCCGCCGCCGCCGGCAACACCTCCGGCCTCCGATCACTCCCAAAGTTCACCTCCCCCATATTTCGACCCATAGAACAAGAATCCGAGGTCGAAATCATGATCAAGAAGCTCTAAGTTTGACTTGCAAGGTTCAAAAGTTGGGTGATCAAACAAGTGTTCGAATTTCATCAAGCTTGAGGTAGTTCTTGTTTCCTCTTGTTGGTTCGAACTTGATTTCATGTTGTATGATATGATTCGAACTCCCCTCATCATGATTAAGATTCGGCCTTCTCAAGAAAAGTTCATGAATGATGATAATTCTTTCATATTTGTGTTCCTCTCATCATTTGAAGATCATCTATGTATGTATTGTTGAAGCTCCCTTCGATTTCCTTCATAACCAAATGAGTATAGCTATTATATGAACTTCCTTTATGATGTTCTTGACTAATCCTTGCTAAATTGATAGCTCAATGAGTGATAGAGTCGAATTCCTAAACATTGATCACGTTTTTTTTAAACTAGTCATTTTATCGAACAGTTGGCGTGCACGTTTTGTTCAGCATTTTCGAACCCTTTCCCGACTCTATCTCATTTCGAGTCCTAAATAAAAGTTGT
This sequence comes from Mentha longifolia, assembly GCA_001642375.2. Classification (NCBI taxonomy): domain Eukaryota; kingdom Viridiplantae; phylum Streptophyta; class Magnoliopsida; order Lamiales; family Lamiaceae; genus Mentha; species Mentha longifolia. Next base: position 33,053,190 of record CM038111.1, read on the forward strand.
AGCTCATGTTCTCAGCTATCCGTAGCCCAAATTTCATCTCGATCCGAGTTCATATGCATCCGTAGCGTCGTTTTTGAAGTTAGTATGTCAATCTGGAAAATCTGGAAAAAGTCAGCGAACTTTCGAGCTTGATTTGGAAACATCCTTAAACGATATGAGTTAAATTCTTTCACCATATTAAAGCTTATTGTCTCAGGTTTCCATAGCCATGTCATGTGCCCAAAACCAAGTTCGTATGCGAATACTGTGATGATTTGAAGTTGACACGTCTTAAAACCATTTTTGAGAAAAACAGCTTGAGTACCGATTTGTATCCTCATTTTTGGCCATGAACTCCAACCCCATTTCCGAAAATAAAAGCATGGTGTTGTAGCCTGTTAAGCAAGCTTTCAATTGATATTCTCTGTGTCCATATTGGTTGAGTATAGCTCGAGATATCTTAGCTCAAAATATGACCCTTGACAATGAGTTCATGCTTTTGAAATTCACATCCCATATCTTTTGAAATCTGGAAATCAGCCCACTTGCGGGCTAAATTGAGAACAGCTCGTTCGAAATTTGACATAAATTATTCTTCCATGTTGAAGTACGTTCCTTTCGCTTTCCATAGATATTTCGTTCACTCAAAACAGAGTTTGTATGAATTTACTACGATTTTTCAAAGTTTGTATCTCCAATCTGGAAATTCCGACGAACAACCTCTGTCCCGTTTTTCCAACCACGTTTTGACCACTTTCATTTGGTCGAATGAAGAAAAGTATAACTAGAAAGTTGTTCCTTGTTTTCTGAACTTCAGTTTTGATAGCTCATTCATTCGAATCCATCAAGAAACGAGTGAGAAATCCTCACTCAAAGTTGGTACCAGAATCTGCCAAATTCCCGATTTTCAGATTCTGAGTTCTGGAAATAAATACTTCAAAATCCCAGCTCACTCGTGGGAAAATTCTGAAATTTAAACATGTCATAGCCCTATGTGTTATCTTTCCAAATCAATATCATATGCTCTGTTTCTATTTATAATGAGTGAGAAACAATTATTTTCCTAGAGGGTCGCAGAATTTCCAAATTCTCTTAGAATGTTGAACTTGTGTTTTTCATATGACGGACCTTCTACTGCTTTGTTAAGCGTCTTGATCGAGTCTTGGGACTAGTTCGAATGGAGAAATTGAGTTCTCATTTGAATTACTCGACTTTAGCTGATTTTAGATAATTTAGAATTATCGAGTAGACTTATCGAACGTTGAGGCCATGCCGAATTTTCCGGGTGGACTTTTCTGTCTTCTCGATTAATATATTTCTAAGACGCGATACGAACTAGAAATAACATATTTCTCCAAAATTAGAATATCTATTAAGGCGATACTTTTTCCTAAAGGTCAATCGCAAGACGAGGGCCAAGGAACGTGAAGAAGAACCAAGAATCGCTCAATCATTTCTGTATAACCAGGTGGGCGTTCTAACAAAGAAAATTATATTGTTGATATAATAAAGCATGTTTTGAAAATAAAGCAAGTTGACTCAAAACCCTTTCATGCATAAAATGTTTTTGGTTTTATGTGTGATGCCTATCTGTGTGGGATTGCCAACGTTATATCGATCGAGCCTGAGTTAGACAAAGGTCGCTAGCCAGGTGATGTGTACACGAAGTCGTGACTGTGTGCTCCAGAGGTGGGCCGGTTATGCATGGAAACGTCCGGTGAGGTGGCCACCTTGCCGGCGTACTTACAGATATGGATAATACAGATGTGGAAGAAAATGGGGAGTGCACTCCAATTGTTTATGGAAATAAAGTTGTTTTAGTTACACAAGTATTTTGATAAAATCTTGTGATAACTGTGAAATGCATGATTGGTGATTATTTTCCTGAAATTATTTTTGGGCACAACCTCACGGAGTACATCAAGTACTCAGCCCTGCTCGTGTTTCCAAAAACTTGCAGGTTGAACGAGGTGGCAAAGGCGGCAGTGTTGAGAGGAGATTCGTTCATCTTTTGAATTTGGTTCAGAAAGAGATACATATCTTCATATATGTATCTATTTGGTTAAAGACTTCCGTTGTATGCTTCTATTATCTTATTTAGATAATTATGTATAACTGGCTTCATGAACCAGTAAATCGAGAACTACTCTACCTTTATTTCTTCATGCCTTCGGACTATGTTTGACTTTGCAAGGTTTCTTCTCTTGAATACTTGTATAACATTTAAGCCATGAGCTTTTCTCGTTAACTTCGTTCATCTCCCAAATCTCTATTAATCGATTCTATTCAATGGTTCATTTTGCTAATTACTGAGTTATAAGTCATTTCCCCTTTCTTTCCCGCTTCTTATATCCAACCCCTAGTCACGGTTTCCCATCTTAGCTATCTTTAGCAAAGTGCGGTCGTGACATTAGCCCGCACCAACTGGCAAACTTTGTACACGTTGGTACCGCGGCTTCGGACGTACTTCAAAAAGTGTGAAGTAACCTCCAGCACGGATGGAGGTAGAGAGAAATCACCAAAGAATTCTCTTATTTCGTCTTCAGCCCACAAGTGCTCTCTGTCAACAGCCTGCACTACCGGGCTGGACGCTTTGGGAGATTGAGGCGGGGGTGCGTCACCGTGGATCTCCTTATCTGCTGATGAACTTGACACCCCATCAAAACAATTGAGAGCGTCAGTGCGAGCTGCATCCGCTCCAAGGGCGTCAACTTCATCTTCTTCATCTTGTGCAGCTTGGGCACCGGCTTCCAGATCCTGACTTAAAGTCTTGTCAGAATCTGAAGCGTTATAGGAGGAAGCGGCGCTTTCCTCGTCATCTTCATCTATCAGTCCACGCTTCCTTGCCAGGGAAGGGACTGATTTCTCTGACACGGGGCGGCGCTTTGGATTCTTTTGGCCTTTTCAACCCGTCTTTCTCCTCTTTTACTCCTCCTTCTTCAATATCAGCAATTCGGCACTGGTATATTCAATGTCCGAAGCGGGAGGGGCGACAATTCCAAACTCGTCGCTTGGAAGCGCCTTCGTGAAAAGCACATGAGTGTACTTGCTTTCCACGGGCCATTCTTGAGCTGGCCAGGACGCCTCCAAGAAATAGGAGATTCTCATCCCATACTTGAGTTTGCCAAGAAAATCAAGTTGGCCTTTATGTTCCCCGTCCTACACTTCTCGGACGGCTTTGCTAGCCTCAACCAGCTGCTTTACAAACCACGCTCTCCAGTTGTAAAGCGTCCGGTTGATAGCGGTATCACAGAGCGCCAACAGAAGACGAATCTTCTATTCCGTGATGGTGGACCAGCTACCGGTGTGACAAAGTACGCACTTTGTCATAATGTTGATCATGTTGTCAAAGGGCGGTCGAAGTGATGTTGCCTTCAACTGCTTGCAGACGAAGATGGCGCGAGGATCCGTTGTGAAGCGCCTGAACTCTTTCTGGATATCCGGATCTCCAGCAGACTCCGGATCTTCCCTAGAGTTAGGAATGGGGACAAAATCCTCGAATAGAGCGTCGAGCTCTAGGGTTTCGGTCACCACCGAGCGAACCATGCCGTATTCATCGAGCTGTTGCAGTGAGATTTTGGTAGCTAGGGTTTCCGAGTTCAAGTTGTAGAGGAACTCGACGACCTCTACCAGATTAATGTACTTGGGATATTGGAAGAGAAGATTTTCCAGGCCAGAATTGAGGATTGCTTTCTTGATAATTCAACCATCGGTCAGTAAATCACGATCGACGTGAGCCTCCGTATATACAAACTCTCCGTAGCGGCTTCTAGGAGCAGGTTGCCATTTTGCATTAACCATTTTGAATTTTTGTAAGAAAAAGAGTATTCAGTAGAGAGAAAAGTTCTGTGAGTTGTAGAACTTGAAAATTTTGCAGAAATGGCGAAAATGATGAATAATGAAGGTGATGAGAGAAATAGTTCTAATATATGTATAGATAATAAGTATAAAGAGTATTAAAAGGTTAGTGGGGCGACGTGTCTTAGTGAGTGGCTAAGATCACGTTCCGGAAAAAGAGTGAGTGGCTCTGATCGTGTATAAATCGTGCTTGACAGTTATTTGATCGTGCGGTTAGGGAAAAAGTAATTCGAAACGCCCGACAACCAAGATTAAAAGGTTTTTGGCGGTTCGGTAGCGTGAGTGAAAAACACGCGCGAGTGGGTCTCGAATACTATTTCAGTAGCAGTCTTTGCATTAAATGCAAAGATTTCACACGCAATCTATACTTGATCGATATCCTACTTTATAGTTACAACATAATCTATATCTATTAATGAAATAAATTAATGAGAGATTAATCTTTCAAAAGATTCGAAATTTGGCTGATTGCCATGCTTCGGAAATTTGACGAGAGCGTCTATTTCGGAAAGCGTCTGTATCAGCACTTTAATATTTTTGGTAAGTTGCGCATAAGGTTCTTGAAGACGCTTTGCGTTAACTTACTTACTTGAATTGAAAGACGCAAAAGGAAGACTTACCAGTCAGTCAAAATTGTAATTGACTGATACCACGCTTTGACGATCCACATGCTCAAATGTTCAAGCGTTAGTTGAGAAACAAGAACGTTCACGCTTTGAAAGTGTGAAAGCGTCTGTTCTCATCTAAGCGCTTTCTCTCTTAGATAAAGTATTTTCCCCTTAAACATAGCTTTGGGCTATCTTTAACGAGAGTGTGAACTCCGTAGGAGAGGCGCTTTACTTATTTCGAGAGTTGAAATAATGTCAAGTCCTTTACTCTTACTAGGGTAGGTTTAACTCGTGAATTTCACAATATGGATGAGTATGAGATTACAAAATCCACAAGGGACCTGGTTGGGGATGAGTGTCTTTATAGATTTCAATGAGGTGATATGAGTTGCCTCATGCTTTACTAGGGATATACCGTTTGGGCACGAGAATCATATTATCCGTGAAAGAGCTATGAATGCACTTCCTTACTAGGGCAAGCTATCTCATAATTCCATGAAGCGAGATTCTTGAGTAGACACTAACCTTTTTAGAGTTGGTGCTTCACATTACTCAAAACAAGTGAGGCTTTCACAATCAGCACTGGTGACACGCTTTGCTCTTCTGGCTCTTCTTCCACCATGAAAGCTTGTGAAAGTTAAGTGAGAATCATTCAAGCTACTCCATACAATACGTCCCAAAAATTACGTACGCATATGTTAACTCAAAGAGGATCATCAACTCAACGCTTTCATGTTTCTTCAGCTGAAAGGGTTTTAAGGATTTGGGAGTGGAACATCAAGATTGTACCAAGCTCTAAACTTAAAAGCTGGACTCTCAAGAGATCCACAAGGTACCACTTGTGCACCGCTCTGACAAGACGGCACAAGTTTTACGAATACCGTGGCACGAGTAACAACCTTAATTAAGTTAATCCGAGATTAACTCATCAAGGATGAGCACTCAACCGCGCTTTCACATAAAGTGGAAGTGTGTAGAGATCGATACTCCAAAAGGGAACTCCATTCCTTCGGTTTAATTATCATCCTTGATTAGGGGAGATAAAGTCTTCTTTTTCACATCCTTTGCAAAGACCGGTTTCCCTTTAATCAATTATCCCAACTATCTTTCCCAGAAAGGAAACCGTGAGAGTAGGTAGGGAACACGCTTTGCCTTCGAGTACCTGTAAGAACTACCTGCATAGATGTGTATCCGATGGTGATGCCTTTTGCATCAGCACCGAAAATTACATCTGGACCCGGCTTTGTGACAAACTCATCGAGGAAGGATCGTTCACCCGTCATGTGATGTGAACATCCGCTGTCTAGGTACCAAACAACTTCTTCCTTCCTTTTGTCCGCATTTTTTGAGTTCGCCGCTTTGATCTAAGAGATCAACAATTTTTAGGTACCCAATTTGCATTGGGTTCCTTGATGTTAGTGGTTTTGGAAACTCGAGTTGGATTCACCGAGAGAGTGACTCCCTTCTCGAGATCCTGAACGAAATAAATAGGGTTTTGTTTAATAGGAAAACCCTTAGTGTAATCGTGTGTGTAATAGTAAAAGCGCTTACGGTTCCTCCTTCTCTGAGAGCGTGAAGGAGTGCTTTCACTTTGTATAAAATGATTGATGAGATTTCGATCATGAAAGTTATGTGAAGCGTCGGGGATAAAGCGTACTTGAGTTCCTCCATGAGATGTGAAGTTATTCAAGTCAGCTTTACGCTCTTGTTGACGCTTCAGAATTGTCAAAGACTGGACACGCTTTGAATTACGTTTAGAGCGTTTAGGCTTTCCAATCTTTGACTTTCTTAAAGCGTCGGGTTGAACCTTCGAAGGTGCTTTGGAAGCTTGCCTTGAAGTTTCAGCCACAAACCCGACTCTCTCTTTTCCTTTGCTAGTAGCGTGTTGATCAGCTTTGGAGCTTTTTATCAACATTTCGGTACTAGCATCGGATAAAGCTGTGAAGGTGGAACCAAAGCCGATTCCTTTCAAACTTTTTGAGGGTTTAAAAGAACTTTCAATTGTTTTAATAGCTACAGAGACACTCTTGAGACGATCGAGAGTGGCTTTGCGTTCCTTGGAAGTGGATATGGTACGTTGGTGACGTTCAAGAAGGTCATCGAACTTAGCTGTCAACTCGAATATGTCATTTTCTTTGGACTCGAGTGTATTGGCTAATCTGTTGTTCTCTTTTCTAAACCGAATGAGAACTTCCTACAAGGATTCGTGATTCTTGAGCAACTCTAAATAGTCATCAAATAGATCACTTTCCAAGCTGAAAGCCTCATCCTTACCGTCACCATATTCACTACCTAGTGATAATGGAAGAGTATTAGGTTCAGGAATATTTACCTCCTTCATTTCAGCTTCTATTGCCATGCAACCATAATCGTATTCATCATCAGTGAACTGATCTTCATCATGGTCGATGGACTTTTTGGATTTGACAGGAGCGTTAGCTACTAGAGCACAATGGTTATCTTCACAACGAGCTTTGACCTCATCCTACTCTTTTGTTGAGAGTTTCGGGCACTCGCTTCGATAGTGACCCATTTTGTGGCATTCGAAGCATTCGATATGTGCCTTATCTCTAGGGATGGCTGTGGCTTTCTCATCCCTCTTTCCATCTCGTGGGGCGAAGCGCGAGCCTTGGCCTTGAGCTTTATAGAACCTTATATATTTGGCCGCTCTAGCATTGGAGTTGTTGAACCCTCTAACGAGATAGAGAGTATACTCCTCCAGTTCCTCCCTTGACATCTCAACAACATCATTGTTAGAGACATCGGCTTCAGTGGTGGTGGTCTCTGAAGCGGCTTTGAAAGCCAGATTCTTTGGTTTTGTCGGAAGCTCCTCCTCATTTTCACGAAGTGCCTTTTTGGCTAGGTCGAACTCAATTGCCTTAAATTTGGAGAACATCATTTCTGGAGACATCGTCCCTAGTTCCTTTTGTGAAAGGAAGAGTTCCTTCATGGTCTGCCACTTTCCATACAGAGCTCGAACCACCTTTTGATTGATCTCCTTGAAGGTGAGATCTCTACCTAGGGAAGCCCCCGTAGTGGTGATCCCTAACACCTGAGTCTCGAAAGACTCCATGCTCTCATTGGGTTTCATCGTGAGAGCTTCAAACTCCTGCATTAGTACAGAGAGCTTGTTTTCCTTGATTTTCTTTGTACCCTGTGAGATTAGTGCAAGAGTTTCCCACATCTCCTTCGCCGTTTTGCATTTCATTATTCTTGGAAGATAGGCGTCAGAGATGGTTGACTGGATCACGTTGCGCGCCACACGATCTAGATTATCAACTTTGAAGTCGTTGGCCGTAAATTCTCCTCTTGGCTTCACGACATAGACATCGGTGGAGGCGCTTTCTTCCTCATCAACTGGGTTGCCGTCTAAGTCGACGGGTTTTTCCGTTTCACGGTTCCTCAATAGGCATTTTATGATTGTGATGGGTCCTTTCTCGATCACTTCATGCATGCGGTCATGAAGTGAAGCGAGATGGGACTCCACGCGGAAGCTCCACATGGTGTAGCCCTCGATCGAGAACTGAGGAAGCTGTAGTGAGGAAGACATCTTGAAAAAAGGGATTAGAAAAATACAATATGCAGTGAGTGGGGTTTTAATGCAAGGATTTTTAAAAAATAATCAGTTCAGGTAGACCTACTATAATGCTTTCGCGTTATCAGTACTCAAAAACAGAGGTCAGTTAGAACCCCTACTCTGATACCACTTGTTGGTCCCGAAAGTGACTAACACACGTAGAGGGGGGGTGAATACGTATGTTGAGAAGTGTTTAACTTCTCTTTCGTTTTTCAGCCTTTTTTCGAGTAGACGATTCGAATGCTAGTGTAGCTTTCGAAGCTTCTCGCTCGTGTGAGTACGGTGCGGAATGTGGTGAGACTTAAAGTTTTTATTGTAAATTAAAGCCTTGTTGGTGTTTAAAGCGTGTGTGTGTGCATGCAAATAATCAAAGCAATAAATAACTTAAATGTACATAGAGATAAACAAATTATAGTGGTTCGGAGCACCTCTCCTACATCCACTCTATCCAAGACGGGATGAATACCTTCACTCGGTATCCCTTGTTTTATACTTCCAAGGGGAAGTGATTCAAGGCTAGTAACAAACTTGCACTTGAATCCTCAGAGATTTCAAGGGCTCTCGAGAAGCCTTACAACAACAAACTTGCTACAAAAACTTTACAACCTTACAACTCAATCTAACACAATAGACTAGGTTTTGGGGTTTTTGGGTTTTCGTAAATGAGAATCCTTTACAATGAAGATCACTAGTAAAAGGATTAGGATTCTCGAAGCTAGGCTTTGGATATATGCGATTGAACCTAGAAAGAAAGTAGTTGCTATACTCAAGAAAAATGGATTTCTTGAGGACACACTAATGTAAAGCGCTTTGGAAGAACTATGAATTTGAATGTACATTTGTCGAGTTCTTGCAAAAATAGTATGCTTGAATTGTTTGTACATGCGTCCTCTTTTAGTGTTTGTGCAACTCCTTCTATTTATAGTAAGGAACCCTACTTCCCATTGAGAGAGAAGAGGTTGCGTGTTCCTTAATTTTTGGATAATTCGGCGTGTCAGTCTGCAAGAATTAGGAAGTGATGTCCGCCTTCACCTAACTTTGACTTCTTGGACTGTAGCCTTTTCCGTTGTGCAATAGTGTGATGACATGTAGGCTTCATTCTGTGAGATGTCAGACACCCGAGAGTTTGAAATTCAAACTTGGATTCTGTGTCAACCTTGTCACACCTGCACTGATTGACGCTTTGATTACAACTCTATATCAGAGACGCTTTGGGTGAGCTGACTTGAGAGCGCTTATGCTTCCACTGATCGGAAGCTCGCTCTTAGCATCTTTATCTGAAGCGTCTCCATGACGCTTTGTCTGGTATTTGCTACTGGCGCTTTCACTGCTGGAGCCGCTTCGCTAACTGACGTTTCGCGAACTCTGACTGCTTCATCCTTAACGCTTCTAGACTTAAAATGAAAGATTCCTAACATGTAAGCTTTGCTATGAGATAACTTGTCTAGATTCATCAATAACAAGAGAAATATTCTACTTAGGGTTTTGGAATCGAATCAAAACAAATTGTTTATTCAACTTGATTCAAGTTCCCCCTTAACATTATATCCCAACAGTTTCGGTGGAAACGCGTGCCGAAAAGTTTTTGGTCAAGAAATGGAGGACGGTGGGAATACTTTTTTAGCCACTTTTATAAAAACAAACTTATTTAGCCATTTTTGAGGTTTAATGTCTAAAATACTCGTAACTTTTATTTTCTTTTTGTTTTCGTTTCTATTTCTTTTCTTTTTGGTCCGGTTGCCATTGTTTGCCATTATCATCTCCTTCGTAAATATAAAATATTATTTTAGATCGAATGAGTTAACATTTCCCTTCAATAATTCATAAAAAATCCCCCAACCAGTTTTGAATTTGGTGACCTCATTAATAAAACAAAATAAAAAAGATTGGAGTTAAGAAAACTGCTGTATTTAAGAACATTTAGTACATAAAATTGGAAAACTCAAAAACAAGAATTTTCAACTGTTTGAACACAAAATTAAAATTTTTCATCACGCAGGAAACATTACGATTTGCGCATACACAAACACAACTAAAACTACAGGCAATAAAGGGAGACATTGGGGTTCCTTATATATTTGTTGTTATTGCTCTTTGTTAAAATAATATGGGAAAAATCGAAAAAAAAAAAGAGAAAAAAATAATAGTAAATGATATTTTGGGTAACATTAAAAGTGGCTAAAAAAATTGTATTTTATAAAGGTGGCCAAAAAAGATATTTTATTATCATGAGTTGGCTACTTTTATGTATTACCACTAAAGTTAGATTAGGCTTTTAATTAGTATTATTAATAGTTTATGACATATTTGAGAAAGAGATTTGGCCCAAAAAGCCCGGCTCGACCGGTAGTCTCGGCCCACCCGTAGTTAGGACGAGATTGGGCTATGAAATTTGAGGCCCACTGAGATTTTGGGTCAGTCCCCCAAGACACTTAAAAGCCTGATAGGCTCAGACTGCCTGATCGACCCGATTATTTTTACACTATAATTTTCTCATAGGCCAGGTTTGGGCATTAATTTTTGTAGCCTGATGGAATTTTGCCCAGCCTAGCCCGGCCCGATTTTGTCTCAAGCCCAACGGGCTCGGGCCAACCCGGCCCGGGCGTTTGACAACTCTACCCATTTGGATTCAATAGGGTCTCTAATTACCAATTAATTAAAAGAAAATGATTGTTAACATTATGTCTTTTATGCAATTCTTCGATTTTAAAATCGATCTCCCAAATCCGATTTTCATATTTCTGGTTTCTTCTATTATTGAATGGATTGTATTGCAATATTATTATATATGGACCTATATATTTTTATTAACTAATATTAATTAATGTCGCCATTATACTTGTCTAATGATTAATTTTTCATTATGGTAATAATCTATGGCCCGGTGGATTAAAATATCGTTGACCGATTTAACTATAGTATATGCCAAATGTTAATTAGTCCACTTGTTTAAGAAATAATTTGTTCATTTTGGAATGGATTACATTTCTATTCTAGTAACGATAGGTTTGACTCCCTAATTTGACTGGGTAAATAAATACCGTATATCAACTGAACCTAAATTAGTAACTTTAATTAAACATGTGATAAATTAGCAATTCATGATTAATTTAGTCTTAAGAATCGAAAATTTCTTTCATAAAATACAAGATCATTACACATTTACATACCTACACAGGGCACATTTAATTTAATGTGAGATATTATCATCTATCTCCAAAATGGTGTCCCAAATTTAATTTCTACTAGTTTTAAATTATTCTTCTATAAAAATAAAAATACTATAATATAGTAAATCATAGTTTTGAATTTATCAACTCTAATATACTACTCCCTCCATTTCATCTAAATTGACACACTTCTTTTTGGCTTTTCTGGCACGCTTTTTCACGCTTCTCGATGATGGGTTTTAAAATGGATTTTTGAAGAATTCTTTCTTTTACGGGATATTACGACGTCGTAATATCCCGTAAAAGAAAGAATTCTTCAAAAATCCATTTTAAAACCCATCATCGAGAAGCGTGGAAAAGCGTGCTAGAAAAGCCAAAAAGAAGTGTGTCAATTTAGATGAAATGGAGGGAGTAATGAAAGTAAAATTAAATGCTGAAAAATAATTATAAACCCACATAGGGATGGGTGAATCCTTGAAAATAATCATAAAATTAAACTAAATTATTATAAAATAAATTTATAAAAAAATACATAAAACTAATAGAAGTTATATTTTGGCACACGGTTGGAACATCTGAATTGGGACGGAGGATCCAAGTCACAATGTACCCACAGCTGACAATGTCAATAATTTTTTATTTCAGGTTAAGTTTTTTTGAGTAGTTTTTTTTATAAAAAATTATTTTTATAATATATATATTAATAATAATTTTTCTTACCACATTATCTGGGTATATTAAGTATATATGCCAACGGTCGGTCGGCAGGAAATCAATTATCTTTGATATTTAATGCTTTCCTATTTTTTCTAGATCTATCAATATCTTTCGAACCTAGTAATATTTTGCATCAATTCTCCATTTCTTTTAAAAAATACCATAGAAAAACATTGATTTTATACCATTTACGCAGTCAAAATTATCGCACTATATCTATAATATATATCTTTCAGCTTCTAATCCAGTTCAAAGCACACACAAAATACACGCAACCAAAATTAAATGGCTACCACAAAAATGTTACAAATTATTCTCATTTTCTCTCTCTTCTTCTACTCTTCACCATCGTTTTTGCAGCCAATCCCACCTTCAATGTGCAGTCCTTCGGAGCAGAATCCGGTGGAAATTCCGATTGCACAAATGCTTTTCTAAGTGCATGGCGCGCCACGGCCGCTGCAGCCACCATATACGTCCCGCCGGGAAGATACCTCCTGCAAAATGCATATTTTGATGGAAAATTGTGCGAAAACAAAGCCATAACTCTACGTATCGATGGGACCCTCGTAGCTCCCTCCAATTACAATGCTATTGGGAAAAGTGAGATTGTTCGAAAGGGTCGCCGGAGTTTCCATCCACGGCGGAACCCTAGACGGCCAAGGCACCAATTTATGGGCATGCAAGAACTCCGACAAGAACTGTCCCGCCGGAGCAACGGTAAAGAAGTCTTGTTTTGAACATTTAGAATATTTTTTTCAACATGCATGCATGCATATTTATTAAAATCAATTTCTTCAAACCCTAGTCACTCGCCTTTTGGAATTCGAACGATGTGAACGTCAATGGATTAGCTTCCATAAACAGTCAAAAGTTCCATATCGCCGTCGATGGATGCCGGAATGTTAACTCCGCGAGCGTGAATATATCGGCGCCGGAGAACAGCCCCAAGACCGACGGAATCCACGTGGAGAAGTCGTCGGAAGTCTCGATCGTCGACTCTCGGATCACCACCGGCGACGATTGCGTCTCCATCGGCCCCGGCACCTCCGACTTGTTGATTCGAAACGTCACATGCGGGCCCGGCCATGGAGTAAGGTATTATCAACATTCAATAATTAATTAGGGTTTTCTTATTATTATTTTTTTTTTCAAAAAATGATATATGCATAATTTTTTGATTACATAGTATTGGAAGCCTAGGGTGGGTGATGAACGAAGCCGGAGTTCAAAATGTCACCGTCGAATCATCGACGTTCACCGGAACTCAAAACGGTGTGAGAGGGAAGACATGGGCTAGACCTAGCAATGGGTTTGTTAGAGATGTTCATTTTAGGCATCTTACTATGAATAATGTTGAAAACCCTATTATCATTGACCAGTTTTATTGCCCCAACAATGATCATTGTTCTAATCAGGTATATATATATATATATATATAGGGAAGAATTCACATGCAAATAAATCATAGTGTGAGAAGTGTGAATTATGCTTAAAGCTATACAAAATCATGCTTACAGCTATACCAAATTATGCTTATGGTACATAATTGTGTTTATGGCTTATTTTATGCTTATAAAGACAAAATGCACCATAAGCATAATTTTGTATAGCTTTAAGCAGATTCTGTATAGCTTTAAGCATAATTCGCATTTCTCACACTATAATTTAAATCTATATGAACCAAACTATATATATATATATATATATATATATATATATATTAAAATTACTTACTTCTTTTATACTTAAATTTGATGATGGTTTTTTTTTTCTTTTCAATGTATTAGTCCTCGGGTGTGAAGATAAGTGACGTGGCATATGAAGATATACATGGGACATCAGCCACAAAAGTTGCAGTGAATTTGCAGTGCAGTAGAAGTGAGCCATGCAGCAGAATTAATATGAAGGAAGTTATGCTTAAATACAATGATAAAGAAGCAATTGCTTCTTGTGCCAATGCCAATGGGGAGGAGGACGGAGTGGTGAAGCCCTCGAGCTGCTTTCATGATTAAATTTTTTATTTTATTTTTGGTATACATATTACATATAGTAGTATACATATATTGGCACATTTTTTAGCCATAGCTTCAAGTAATATTTTAGTATTATTATTATTATTGAATTAAGTATTTATATCTAAGAGGTTTATATTGTTATGTTCTGAGACTCATGTTTATATAGTGCACGAGATTCGTTTGGTTAGTATATATTCACTTTGTAATGATGAAAAGAACGTAAATAGTTACAATTTTCTAACCATCCAAATTAAAAAATAAAATAAAAAGATCAATAAAAAATGAAAAAAAATAAAAAGAAAATCATTTGATTGAACAAATGTAAAAGTCAACAATAAAAAAAATTGATAAAATTTAGTCACTCTTACGAATTCACCCTTAGATTCTATAATTATTATATTTTAAAACTAGAATAATTAGATACCCCCTTCCCCGCAACCATTGTTGTTGCCCACCTTCTTCTACACTCGCGCTCTGCATCCTCGTCGAGTCGTGGCTATGTAACGTCATGCCGAGCGCATGCTCACTTGTTCCTTGAACATGAGCATACATTGTGGCGTCATGTCCCCCCCGAGCTGAGTTGATGCACGACCACAATCACTCTCTGAGTCGTGGTCTTTAATGACATGTCGCCATGTCGGGCGTTCCCCGAGCACAAGAACTCGACCATGGTGTCATGTCTCTAGGCCGTGTTGAAAAACGGGAATTAACATAAATTTGCAGAGAATGAAAGAAGAATTGCAGAGAAGGTCATAGAGAGAGAGAGAGACGAGAAAGAGAGTGTAAAATTGGGGATTTCTCATTGAAGACTACATTGTGAACAGTGTTATCCACAAAATACAAGTAGCTATTTATACTAAGTGCTCATTTGGTTCAAGTTGGGTAACGGAAAGGGAATAGAATCAAGTTAAGTAAGGGAATAATAATAATAATAGTTACTTTTATTGCGTGTTTGGTTCAATAGTAGAAAAAGAGTCACTTGTGAGGGGGGTCCTTTTCTCCTTGTTTCCCCTCCTTCTTGAGGGGTAATAATGTAATGGATTATGTTACTCCCAAGTAAGAGAAATTGATAACCTATTGCTCAAACCAAACAAAATGTAATGGAATCAATTACTTGATTCCCTTTCTATACCATAAAAAACTTGAATCAAACATTAGATAAAACTAAAAACGTGCTATCAAAACTAAACAACTTCTACTCTACTAGCAACTATTCTATAAATCAAAAACAACTTATGTATTCTTCATCTTCAATAGGCCGAGCGAGTTACACGACCACAACCCCCTAAATAGTGGCCGTATAATGCGTGACGATGCGGCACATTTTCCCGTCCATGTGCACGGCTGAGCGAGTTACACGACCACGATTACGAGGCAAGTTGTGGTTATATATCGCGTGCGTGTGATATTGGCATTTCATTTCATAAAAAAATAGCTAAAATTAACCTATCATTTTATATGTGGCTAAAATTTAATTTTTTTTCCATGTATAATCAAAATGGTTTTTTTTTTTTTTTTTTTTTTTTTTTTGAGGGGGTATTATCTGAAGTCTAAATACAGCAATTTGGATCAAGCCCAAATTTCTCTTAGAAGTACTTATATTACTATAATTTAACTGGGTCTGGCCTTAAAGAGAGCGGCCCATTTTAGTCCAACTCAGAATTTGGGTTTTTCTAAAGTATAAAAAGCCCACATAAATGTACTTAGCCCGTTATAATCGGGTAATTCTAAACACAACCCCCAAATTTCTCCCTACAACCCCCAAATTAAAAATAATAATAATAATAAAAATCAATGTACTAATATACCCTCATAGCCCCCAACATTAAACAAACAAATTAAAGTAGACGTCTGCAAATCAGACTTTTGAATGAAACAAAAACCAACATACAGAATTCCAAAATGAACATAAATCAGTTTTCGAAATCTTCATGAACAATAGATCTGAGAAAATAAATGTAGCTTCAAAAATAGTATCCACCAAATCTTGGGCGTCAAATCCCCAATTGTTTAGGTTGAGAATTCTATCTTATGCGCCATCGTTTTACTTTTTTTGCTTAATTTTTGCATTATTTAATGTTGAACCTGTAAAAAAAGATCCGATAGAGAGAGATCAATTACTAGAGAAAAGTGCAAAAAAAAAAGGAGAAAATTATTTCTCAGATAGAAGGAGTGAGAGAGTAGGAAAAGGGAAGAAGAAGAAAAACAAAGGGTAAAAAAAAAAAAGAAGAAGAAGAAGAAGAAAGGAATAGGTAAATAGAAAAACAAATACATAACCATTGGGTTTAGCCCAATGGCCACGGGACTTGCCTGCAAAGCAGGAGGTCCCGGGTTCGATCCCTGGAGGGAATGAATTCTAGGAGAATTAATTTTGGGAGTCTGGGAGATGTACTAATTACTAACCGCTAACTTACTAATTTTGCCCGATCAAAAAAAGAAAAAAAGAAAAACAAATACATACACGAGCATATTGTTTGAAGGGGGCTGTGACCAGTGGGGATATATTAGTACATTCCTTGCTATTATTATTATTATTATTATTTTAAATTAGGGGCTGTGTGGAGAAATTTGGGGATTGTGTTTAGAATTACCCGTTATAATCGTGGTTAAAAATTAAAATTAAAAAAAAAAACAAGAAAAAAACATAAAGTTACCAAAAAGCAGAACATATTATGCTACGAAATTTACTTTAAATTAAGTGTGTGAAGTAATATCATAAAAAAAAAAACCCAAACATAAATAACGACTCTCTTTTATAACTTCCACAACAATTTGTTTGAAACGTGAACGAAAGAATTATCAATTATGATGCAAAGTAACAAAATAGTCATACAAATCGACGTTTTCGGATATTCTAAGTATGCGCATCCACTATGAAATTGCTATGTTGTGCAATTCGTATGTTCTTAACAGTGTTCTTAAAAATGTTCTTGAATCAGGAACAAATAAACATGTAAAAAATAAAGAACACAAGGTTTGATAACCCAGTTCGGTGAGAACACTACGTCTGGGGGACAAATCCGAGAGAGAATCAATCCACTATTATGAAGCAGAGAAGCACAGGACTTACACCAATTTTGACACCTAACTTCTGTTTACAACTTCTTTTCGAATGTGGATTGAACTACGAGAATCACTCGTAATCGAACTCCAGCTATCGGTAGATAACACCCGTCCTACCCTCAGAAAACCGAAAGGAAAACACAATCTCTGAATCACAATTCAGAATCACACAATAATAAAACTAAGAAGTAGTTTTATTGTACACACACTCTACCCAAGAACACACTCTTGTAGAGAACACGAACTCAGAGATTTCACAATCAATCTCACACACACAGCGACGGCTTCAAGAATGCTGATCTTCTCTTTTTATACTTCATCCAATATGGAATAGAATTAACCCTAGAAGATCTTTGCATATCCTCCAAGATGTGGTAATATCTTCAACCATATCTTTACCTAATATCCTTTCATATTTATCCAAATAATAATACTTGAATAAATTAAATCTTGCATGAAATTCCCTTGCACAGCGGAAACTTCTCTACATAAATCGCCAATATGATTTTCCATAATTTGCATGCACTCATGCAACAACAATCTCCCCCTTTGGCATTTATGTAGACAAAACAAATTTCATGCAATAAATGTTCTCCAAGGTAGAACATATTCAGACACATAAGGTAGAACACATAAACAATCTACCTTAGCATTTCTCCTCCTAAATCCAAACCAGAGTTTTAATATTGATAGGTAAAGGAAGGCACCCACAGTACCAATATCAAAATAAAAAAAAAACTCACACCAAACAACCAACATAGTAACATAGAAGACCAGAAGACCAGAAAACCAGAAAACAACTAGCATCAATCATCATGTTCTCCCCCTTTTTGGGTACAGAAAGCCAAAGATTAATCAGCATCAGAATTCTTGGCAGCATCGTCATCAGCAACATCTCCAGAATCATCAGTAACAAGCATTGTGAGAAACATCAACAACATCTTCAGCTATGTCAGAACCTACATCAGCAGTCCTAGTATTATCTTCAGGTACATCCTTAGTCACATCCTCTGCAACATTGTCTGCAATATCTGCATCTTCAACTTCAGCCTCTTTATCTGCTCCCCCTGAGCCACTTGCGCCATCAGCTGAAGACTTATAAATTTCAGAGTCAGGTAACAACTTCAGTACACTCTCAACAGTTGACTTGTATCCATGCAGGAACTCCATGTGCTTGGAAATCTTTCCAAGTTCTTTTTCAAGCTTCTTTCTAACAGTATGCAGCACCACATTCTTCACTGAAGTAGTCAAATCATCATCAACCATTTCAGCCTCATCATTATCAGATAACAGAGTAGCATCTGCAGTTTTCTTCTTCACATTTGCAGCAACTGACTTTCTTTCAACATCAACAACGTGATGTTTTCTGTCAAAAATCTTTACACTAGGTCTCAACGCACCCAAACAGCAAGGCAAAGAATCAGACACAATTCAAACAAAACGAAGTATTTCCCGCTGAATAGAAAACCAATAAGAGAAGTCCACGTTATAAATAATAATGGAATAGTCAAACAGGTTTGACTAACTCAATCAGAGACATCCTGTAGAACAATTTCAGAAACATTTCAACGAGGAGAGTACCAGAAAACCAACATCCACACAAGAGCAATCACACAACCTTCCATCAGTACTGTTCTCATTCTTTATCACCCAGAGAACAGTCAAGTAACAAAACTCCATTTACAAAGTGCATAGTCCAAGAAAGGACCGCAATTTCTCAAATCTCAATGCATCAAGTGCTTTAGTGAATATATTTGCCAACTGATGTTCAGTGTCAACATATTCAATCTTCAGAATTCCATCTTCAACAAGCTCTCTAATGTAGTGATACCTGATATCAATATGCTTTATTCTAGAAAATTGCACAGGATTTTTGGCAATATTGATAGCACTAATATT
This sequence comes from Mentha longifolia, assembly GCA_001642375.2. Lineage (NCBI taxonomy): Eukaryota > Viridiplantae > Streptophyta > Magnoliopsida > Lamiales > Lamiaceae > Mentha > Mentha longifolia. Next base: position 33,072,076 of record CM038111.1, read on the forward strand.
GTCATACAGAATATGAAAAAGCTCTTGCTTATACCCATAATCAGCTAACATTTTCTTCATCCACACAAGTTGTGTGCAGCAACTTCCTGCAGCAATGTATTCAGATTCTGCAGTAGATAAGGATAAGCTTACCTGTTTCTTGCTATACCAAGAAATAAGATTACTTCCTAGAAAGAAACAACCTCCAGAAGTACTTCTTCTATCCATTAAAGAACCTCCCCAATCAGCATCACTGTATCCATAGAGCTGAATAGATGTGTTATTTGAAAACCAAAGACCAAGATCAGATGTTCCTTGAATGTACTTCAAGATGTTCTTCACAGCTTTCAAGTGACTTTCTTTCGGCTCAGATTGAAACCGAGCACATACTCCGACACTGTAGCAGAGATCAGGTCTGCTAGAAGTAAGGTAGAGTAGACTGCCAATCATGCTCATGTACATCGTTTGATCAACTGGAACACCTTCAGGATCCTTTGTGAGTTTCACCGTAGTCCCCATTGGTATCCTCTTAGCTTTTGCATTCTCCAAACCAAAGCGCTTAACTAGATTCTTGGCATAAGTGCTTTGTGTAACAAAGAATCCCTCATCAGTTTGCTTAACCTGTAGTCCAAGAAATAGGTGTTAATCTCTAAACAAACTCATGTCAAACTCTTCCTTCATCAACTGCACGAACTCATCCACAAGGTTCTTTGATGTTGAACCAAAAAGCAAGTCATCAATATAGACTTATACCAGTAAAACATCAGCTTGCTTTCTCTTGATGAACAAAGTTTTGTCAGCTCCACCTCTCTTATAGCCTTTCAGCAGGAGAAATTCTGACAGTCGATCATACCATGCTCTTGGGGCTTGCTTTAAGCCATAAAGAGCTCACTGCAACCTATAGACATGATTGGGAAATTCAGGGTTCTCGAAGCCTTTAGGTTGTCTCACGTACACCTCTTCCTTCAGAACTCCATTCAAGAAGGCGCTCTTGACATCCATTTGGTAAAACTTGAAGTTCAAGAAGCAAGCTATTCCAAGCAAGAGTCTGACAGATTCCATTCTTGCCACTGGAGCAAACGTTTCTCCAAAGTCAACACCTTCGACTTGTGTGTACCCTTGAGCAACCAGTCGAGCCTTATTTCTGATGATATTCCCATGCTCATCAGTTTTATTTCGATATACCCACTTGGTACCAATGATATTTGCATTAGCTGGTTCAGGACATAGATACCATACTTTGCATCTATCAAACTGCATGAGCTCTTCCTGCATTGCAGCTATCCAATTCCCATCCATAAAAGCTTCCTTGACATTTTTCGGCTCAATTTTGGATGTGAAGCAAACTAAAGCCTTGTTTGACAACATCTTGATGTAGTCCAGCTTCTTCCCTCTAGTCTTTATTCCATCCTGTAGATCTCCGATAACATCCTCAGCAGAGTGGTTTCTATGAACCTGAATTTCTTCATGATTGACTCTCTTTTCACCACTTTCTTCTTCTTTCAACTCTCTGAATTTAGCTTCTGATTTGGTAACATCTTCAGGAGCATCTTCAGTGACTGGCTGAAGCACATCAGCACTTGTTTGACTTAATCTCTGGAACATCAACCACATTATCATCAAACCTCACATTCACTGACTCCATTATTGTCTGAGTCTTTTTGTTGAACACTCTGTATGTTGTACTATCCACTGCATAACCAAGAAAAAATCCTTCTTCTCCTCTATCATCCAACTTTCTCAAGTGTTCTCTGTCATTTAGAATGTAACAAGTGCAGCCAAAAATGTGAAAGTGTTTCACATTTGGTTTCCTCCCTTTCCATATTTCATATGGAGTTTTAGTCATCTTTGGCCTTACATAAATTCTATTTGCTATGTAGCATGCAGTATTCATAGCTTCAGCCCAGAATTTATCAGGAACATTTGTTGCCTTTATCATAGTCCTCATCATCTCTTGAAGAGTCTTGTTCTTCCTTTCCACGACACCATTCTGCTGCGGTGTATATGGAGATGAGAATTGATGCACAATTCCTTCATTATCACAGTAAGCTTCAAAACCCATGTTTTTGAATTCAGTTCCACGATCACTTCTAATCTTCTTGACATCCTTTTTCTTCTCTCTAGTGATTCTGAGAATGATCTTTTTGAAGGCTTCAAATGCATCGGCTGTACTTCTCAAAAATTCTATCCATGTAAATCTTGAGAAATCATCAACTATGACAAGAACATACTTTTTCTTCCCAATGCTTTCTGTCTGAAGAGGCCCCATGAGATCCATGTGCAGCAAATCCAGAATCTCATTTGTAGTAACAATTGAAACTTTCTTGTGCGAGCTATGAGGCTGCTTTCCAAACATACATGGTCCACATAGACCAAGATGGCTTACTTTCATCTTCAGAATTCCAACAATAATTTCATTGTTGATCAGGTTCTTCATGTGTCTGAAGCTTGGATGTCCCAACTTCTGATGCTAAACTTCGACATTACTAGTTCTCGCCAGCATGTTTCTGTAAATGTTCTCCACTAGATAACAATTATCCGATGACCTTCTTCCTATCAGAAACTGCTCTCCTTTGTTGAGCACTATGCATGTGCTTTTGTCAAATTTAACATCCATTCCTTGATCGCATAATTGACTTATACTGACTAAATTAGCCTTCAATCCTTCAACTAGAAATACATTTTCTAGTTTAGGCATGCCCGCAATTGAAAGATCTCCACATCCCGTGACCTTCGCTTTAACACCATCACCAAATGTCACAGTCTGACCTTTCACTGGTTCTAGGTTTGTCAGGAGATCTCTGTTTCCTGTCATATGCATGGAGCATCCACTATCGAAGTACCAAGCATCTTCAGTTTCAGCAAGAAGTGCAGTGTGAGCAACATACCCTCTGAAGCTCATATCTCTTTCATTAAACTGAAGTCTTCCTTGAAATCTTCCTTGATTCTGTCTCCTTCTAATACTTTCATCTGGCCTTTTAAACTTCCTTATCATCCTGTATCTATCTTCTCTCAGCTTTTCACAATGAGGTCTTATGTGTCCTGGAACCTCACTATAGTGACATATGCTGGTGATTACTTTTCCAGATATTCTTGCTCCTGTTCTTGGTTTCAGAACATTTTGAGATGCATAATTCTGAACTGCAGCTTCAACTTTCTCCTTCACTGGACTTTCAGACCTAAAACCAAGACCAGACTTATCACTCATTACCTTTCCTTTGCTCAGAATCTCATCTAACTTTTCAGTTCCAGAGTTCATCATCTTCATTGGCTTCAGAAGATGATTGGCTTCACTCACTTTTGCAACTCCTTTTCCTTTGATTTCTGAGAGTTGGATCTGAAGTTGATTGTTTTCAATAATCAACCTATCACGCTCTTCCTTTACTTCTTTAAGTTCCTTCAACAAATCATTGTTCAACTCAGCTACCAAGAAACACTTCTCGTTCATCTCTTTGTAAGCATTTGTGACGATTTGTTCAACATCCAACTCACCTTCACTTTCTTCTCCTTCTTCAAGACTTTCTTTAGGGTTGGCTACTTGTTCTTCAGCATCTTCATTTGCATCAGATTTGACCACATAAGCTTTTCTTGCAGAATTTGAATCATCTTCAGCTCCACTATCATCACACTCTTCCTCATCACTATGAGTAGCTTTGTAGGACTTATTTCCTTTCTTCTTGAGATTTGCACATTCCGGTTTAATGTGACCTTTTCCTCCACATTCATGACATATAATTTCCTTGTCATGCTCTTTCTCACTCTTTTTTTCAGAACTTTCTCCTTCACTCTTCTTGAGATTGTATTGTTTGATTGTCTTATTAAACTTTTTAGTTAATAAGGCAAGTGACTCTACAAAGCTTTCTTCATTCTCTTGAATATTCTGAACCTTTGATGAAGATTTCTCACTAGCAACAAAAGCAATACTTTTCTTTCTTGGAATGTCCTCTACACGCATTCCCATTTCAAAAGTTCTAAGTGATCCGATTAATTCATCAAGAGACATCTGAGATAGGTCTCTCACCTCTTCAATGGATGCAACTTTAAAATCAAACCTCCTAGGAAGAGATCTCAAAACTTTTCTTATCAGCTTTTCTTGTGACATCTTCTCACCAAGATTAAAGCACTCATTTGCAATGCTTTTCAGTTTAGCATGAAAGTCTGATATACTCTCATCTTCCTCCATCTTTAACATTTCAAACTTTGAAATGAGCTGCTGAAGTCTCTGAGCTTTAACTCTAGTACTCCCTTCATAAGCATTCTGCAGCGTTTCCCAAGCCTCTTTTGCAGTGGAACACGTTGAGATGAGATTGAAGTTGTCAAGATCCACAGAAGCCAGTATTGCATTCAGCGTCTTTTGATTCATCCCAGATATCCTGTCCTCATCGGCACTCCACTTACCCATAGACTTTGTCTTCCCTTCATTGTCTACGGGTTCAGACCAACCTTCTATGACAGACCTCCATGTTCTTTCATCAACGGGTCTGATGTAAGCAGTCATTCGAACTTTCCAGTAATTGTAGTTCTTCCCATCGAAGATCGGTGGTCCTTTATATGATCCTCCATCTCTCAGTAAGTCCATCAGAAATAACACAACACAACACAAACTCCCAAGGATCGAAAAACAAACAGCACTCACAACCTGCTCTGGTGCCAATTGAAATTGCTATGTTGTGCAATTCGTATGTTCTTAACAATGTTCATAAAAATGTTCTTGAATCGAGAAAAATAAACGCGTAAAAAATAAAGAACACAAGGTTTGATAACCCAGTTCGGTGAGAACACCTACGTCTGGGGGACAAATCCGAGAGAGAATCAATCCACTATTATGAAGCAGAGAAGCACAGGACTTACACCAATTTTGACACCTAACTTCTGTTTACAACTTCTTTTCGAATGTGGATTGAACTATGAGAATCAGTCGTAATCGAACTCCAGCTATCGGCAGATAGCACCCGTCCTACCCTCAGAAAACCGAAAGGAAAACACAATCTCTGAATCACAATTCAGAATCACACAACAATAAAACTAAGAAGTAGTTTTATTGTACACACACTCTACCCAAGAACACACTCTTGTAGAGAACACGAACTCAGAGATTTCACAATCAATCTTACACACACAGCGACGACTTCAAGAATGCTGATCTTCTCTTTTTATACTTCATCCAATATGGAATAGAATTAACCCTAGAAGATCTTTGCATATCCTCCAAGATGTGGTAATATCTTCAACCATATCTTTACCTAATATCCTTTCATATTTATCCAAATAATAATACTTGAATAAATTAAATCTTGCATGAAATTCCCTTGCACAGCGGAAACTTCTCTACTAAATCGCCAATATGATTTTCCATAATTTGCATGCACCCATGCAACAACACACTACAATACCATCAATTTGTTTAAGGCTCATTTTTTGCCCTAAGTCGTAACTCATAACTCGCTCGAGAAAATAAAAGAGCAAATAAACCAAAAAATAATGAAAATAAAATTATGCCATAATAAAAAAGACAGCTTTTTGTTGAATATATAACATTATAACCTACAAAAAGTGCATTTATGGAATGGAACCCCGCCCTCATATACGGGATGAAATCTTCTATACTCATTGCCATGTCTAACAGTACATGTGAATTAAATCTTAATTTTTATTACTTTTATATTGCTATTTATAAAAATAAAATTAATATAATATAATAGTCCCTCCATTTTGTCGAAAATACTTTGTTATTTCTTGAATATATGTAAGATGTAAAATAAATAAACATAACACTTTCGATCTATCAATCCTAATGTAACTAATAAAAGTGAAAATTAAATGATCAAAATAATTATAAATCTGAATTGGATGGATAAACCCTATAATATAATTATAAAATAAAATAAAATTATTATAAATAAAATCATTGAAGAAAAATGCATGAAATAAGTATAAACTAAAATTTGGTATGCAATTAGAACACAAAAATTGGTACAGAAGATCTCAAGTGCTTACATACGGCTGCGGTCCGCTTAATTAGTTTATTAAATTAAAGTTTGCCTTCTCTTTATATTATATTTACACAAAATAAATAAATAAAAGACTTTGCTTTCATGTTTCGATTCATTTCCGTTCCAAACTCCCCACTCCTCACCCCACACCCCAAAACCCACTTTCAACTATTCGAATCTTGCTATAAATACCACTCCAAAATCTCCCCAACTCCCTAAATCGACTCAGTTATGCATAAAAACAATCCCAATACTATTACTTCTCTTCATATTTATCCACCAATCATAGTCTTCTCCGACCTCGTACAATGTTGTAGATTTAGGGGCGAAGCCCGATGGAAGAACCGACTCCACCTCCGCCATAGCCAAAGCATAGAACGAAGCTTGCGCCTCTCCAAAACCCTCCGCCATCTACATTCCAAAAGGCAGATTCTTCGTTAAAAATCTGCAGTTTAAGGGCCCATGCAGAAATAGAGCCATCACCATCTCCATCGCCGGCACCCTCGTCGCTCCGGCTGGCTAAAAAGCCGCCGCCAACTGGCTGCTTCTCGAGGGCGCCGACGGCGTCTCGATCATCGGCGGCACCCTCAACGCTCGGGGTGCCGCCTTGTGGGCCTGCAAGAAATCCGGCCATAGAAATTGCCCTAGGGGTGCTACGGTACGTCATGTAACTCATTAATTAATACTGTTGTTAATTAATTTAATTAATTTCTTGAATTTAGTTAGATTTAAGATTACAATTAATAGCTCAATAGCTCAAAAATAAAACAAAAAAAAGTAGAAATTAGCTGCCATTACAATTGTGATCACTAATGCAGGTTAGTGGGGTGTGACGGTTACTAAAAATTTCCTAATTTTAAGAAAATAAAAATAAATAAAAATTAGTTTGATTTAATATAAATTAATGTTCTTTTCTTGAAAAATGATGTAATTTTTTTTACAAAATATGCAAACGAAGTGACTCAAATCTCCAACCTTAATTGGAAACAAAACATGTTATCAACTGAGTTGTGTTTTTTCATAAATTTGATGTGCACACGTTGGGAATTAAGAAATCCAAGAACATTGAAATAAGTGGACTCGCATCCCTAAATAGCAAAATGTTCCACAGATAAACGGATGCCAAAACGTGAAGCTTCAAGGCCTCAAAGTAACGGCGCCGGAAAACAGCCCCAACACTGACGGGATCCACGTCCAGCTCTCCACGGCCGTTGCCATCTCGAACTCGATCATCGGCACCGGGGACGACTGCGTCTCGATCGGCCCCGGCGCCGCCAATTTGCGGATCCAAAACGTCGCCTGCGGCCAAGGTACGTACTCGAATTCAATTTAATTTCCTTTTATATATGCTTTGTAATTTGTATTTCGCATGTACATGTCACGTTTTTAGCTTATACACTTAACGAATTTATCGTGACAAATGTGAACTTTTTTTCTTTTTTGTTCTTTTAATTAACGATTTATTATTTGTTGTGAGTGCAGCATTGGAAGCTTTAGGTAAGGACGTTGAAGAAGCCGGTGTAGAAAATGTGAGGGTTGAAAATGTAATTTTCAAAAACAAACAAAATGGTGTGAGGATAAAAACGTGGGGAAGACCAAGCAAAGGGTTTGTGAGAGACGTTTTCTTTGGACACGTCATCATGGTCAACGTCCATAACCCCATTATCATTGACCAGAATTACTGCCCGAATAACAAAAACTGCCCCGGGCAGGTCCCATTTTCACATCATTTATTCCTTTCAATTTCAAAAATTATGTAGATTTTTACTTTTTTTTTTTATTTCCCGTGAGCATTTTATAAAGTAAATGTTATCGGGCCGGCCCAAATCCGTCAAGCTTTTGAGTGTTTTGGGCCAATCTAATAGTCCAAAATTCTCGGGCCTGGCTAAATTACAGACAGGCCGAGATTACCAATCGGGTTGGGCTGTTTCGAGCTCATTTGGACAGCTCTACTTTTAATTGCAGGTGTCAGGGGTGAAAATTAGTGACGTCACTTATCAAGACATTCGAGGCACGTCAGAAAGTGAGATTGGGTGAAATTCGAGTGTAGTGAGAGCAATCCTTGTCGGAAAATTAGGATGGAGAACGTTAATTTGAGTTACAGAGAGGAAGGAGCTCAAGCGTCGTGCTCAAACGTGACCGGTTCGGCAGCCGGTCGGATCGAACCGTTGAGCTGTTTGTACTGATTCTGCCGGTTCAGCATGGAACTACACGCCCGGTTTTAATTTTGCTTGAGCCTGTGGTGGCTAGCATGTTCATTTTTGTTTCACCTGGCCTTGCATGTACAAAGACAATTATCAAGAGTTTTTTTTTTTCTATTGGTTTATTAAAAGTCAATTTCGACGCTTCATTTTCTTTTTATTCCGCCCAAGAAATTACTGTGATTGAGTTTGGAAATATTGTGTCTTAAATTCGATTACTTTGTTAAAATAAAGTACTTTTAATTTCAGCTTATTATAATTTAATTTAATTTTATAATTATAGATTAGGATTCACTAACCTAATTAGGCTTTATAATTATTTTTTTAATTTAATTTCAACTTTATTAGTTAAAATAAAGCTGGTCACATGAAAAACTCATCTTGCCTACTATTTTTTTTAATTTATTTAAATAAGCTCGTCTTACCTATATCCTTAATTTTCGCCGAATTAAATAGATATTTAATATTTTTATACGTTTTCTTTAACAAAATGTATTTGTGCAGCACGGCGCAACCCCGCCTTTGTTCTCGGCCCCATGCAGTACTCCTCACGTTATAAGCCAATCTGCATATCTTAATTGTCTGCACATGCCTACTATACCTCAACTAGAATATTTGGCCCGTTGCACGGATTTAATACTCATTTTATTATATAGTGGTTATGAATTGTATCGTAATTTAAATATCTATGTACTAACACATTAAATTGATATTTTTTTAATATATTTTACATGCGAAATAGGTAATGTATATAAATATTTGTATTTGTTACTTTAAAATCTTTAAACATATGTAAGAAATATTTACCATAAATATTACATAATGTACTATACAGACTTACAGATGAAGAAGTTGGTGGTTGCCTATATTTCTTAATGTAAAAAATTAATTTTAGGTCCAACTTATTAAAATCCGTGACCCATTAATGAGCTCTTAAAATGTAAAACCCTAAAATCATATATAAATGCTCTGATAATATTAGTGTTTGCTTTCATTGTCTTTCGAAAATTGCTCATGGTATGGTATAAAGTTCCATTCTAGAGATTAAGTTGTTATATATTCACTCCATCTTACATTAAATGACACATTTTTTTATTTCAAAATGAATAAAAAGTATCAATAAAAAAATTGTGCGTAAAAAAAAAAAAAATTTAAAATGGTAATTGACAAAAGTTTAATTTGAGATCGTATACCTTTTATCGTCGAACGATAGAAGCAGTTGGCTCCATATTAATTCGCATGCAATAGAAGTAGGTTTACTTAGGATTCTTATTCCTCACAATTTTCACAGCACATCAAGATTATTTTCTAGAACGTTAGCCCGCATGATGTGCAGCATTATTCAATTAAGAAATAATTTGAATAAATGTATTTTAAAAATATATAAATACATTATAATTTACAAATACAAATCCAATCAACAGATCATCTCAAACTTTCGTCTGCATCAATCTCTTCATTTAATTTATTTCAAAAAATTGGAATCCTATATTTCATTGATCATTCCAATATTCGATGATATATAAATCTTATATAACACACTGAACATAAATTTACGTATTTAATTTAATAAATACAAAGTCGTCTACAAATTTAAGATTTATAAATTTGCAGGTACAATCTCTACATAATTTTCTAATTTCTACGATCTAAAAAACCTTCTTTAAGTTCTCATAACTATAGATGCATCAATTAAATAAATCATTATGAATAAAACTCAAATTGAATGCCGCCAAAAAGAGCTATTTAAGAAAATTAAAAATAGAAGGTACACTATCTAGTTAATTAATACAAAAAAATATGGATGTTTTCAGAAATTTTTTAACAATCTATCCTCGTCGAAAAATCCAAGTCTGCATAATGCAAAAATAATCAATCATATTATTCATATCTGATGCGCTTCCACCTCACAATGGATGAAAAATACATAGATATGAACCTGAGTTTGATAGGATAAAAAAACAACATTAAAACAATACCTGGAGATGAATAATATTGCCTGAAAATGAGCATCACACAAATCAACTGAATTGGTCTATTAGTCAATTGGTAGGAAAAAAAAAAAAAAAAAAAAAAAAACGAAAACTAAAAGCAAATAAAAATCAATCCCTATTTGAGAAATACAAAATAGGGATTGGCGGCAGTTGTTGAGTGATGCATCTCTATGCGTCTATTCGGGAAGGAAGAATACCCATTTAATTTTTTTTTAATTTTTTTTTAAATTTCTTAAATATGTATAATAATGTATAATAATAATACTGTAATACTGTAATAAATTCATAACAGACATTTAATTAAAAAAAAAAACTAACAGTTAATTAACTGCTTCTATAGGATTTTTTTAGATAATATATATATATATATATATATATAGGTAGATAAAGAAAATAATTTAAATTATAAATTTAAATTTAGATACGCACTTGTGAATAATATACAGTACTAAATACCCCGTACTAAGATTTTAATAAATCTTAAACAACATACCTGATTGTCAATTTGCAAATCGCAAATTAATTTAAAATTGTTGACATCATGTGTGGTTTACGCAGTGGAGGCATAATCCAAAAAAAGAATTCGTGCAAAATGAAACTGATTAATGTGTTTGTTAAAACATGAATACATAACCTAAGTGCAGGGGCGGACCTACGTGGGGGCAAGCGCAGGCTGAAGCCCCCACGGTGGTCGACGAAATTTCTATGTATTAGTGTATGTTTCGTCAAAAATTTATGTTCATTTCACGTCAAAGAATTTTTTTTCTATAGACTAGCCCCCTCGGTGATTTTATCCTGGGTCCGCCCCTGCCTAAGTGTGAGCACTCGGCGCACATTAGTGGCGTTTTCTAACGTGCGCATCTTCAAGCTCATTCAATGGCGAAAGGCGGGCGTGGGAAGGGGCGTCCAAGGAAACCAGTGACGCTGGAGTCTCAAGTGCAAGCGGGAGATCAAGCTGGCCATCTCCAACAGTGCTGAGTGCTCTCACTTTGTGGAATCGCCGAGAAGCTTTTCAGCTGAAATTCTAGATGCGGATAGATGTGCTAAACAGATTGAGCTGGAATTCCAGATCTCAGCGGCCAAACAAGCTGCGGAGCTATCCAAATCGATGGTGGAAGAGGCAAAAGCAAAAGAAATTGAGGATGGAGTGATCCCACCTATGCGAAAGAGGGGTATGGCCCTGGACTACGTGGCACCGCAAGTGAAGCAAGGTATTCCTATTGCTAAGTTGAAAGAAACTGAGATTGAAAAAGAGGCTATGAAATGGAAAAATGCTATTATCTTCTATGTGATAGGTGATTCTTCTACAATAGCCTATCTTACAAACTATTTGCAGAAACAATGTGAAATACAAGGAACTTTTGAAATATTCTATCACAATGAAGGGTATTTTGTGATTCGGTTTGCTGATAAATCTGATAGAGATAAGCTGCTATTCGAGGGTCCATATATGATAGCAAGTAGGCCAACTATAGTGAAAGAATGGCAGTCTGATTTCTGCTTTGAGAGGGAGGTTTTAAAGGAGGTTCCTTTCTGGATCAGATTACCCAAACTTCCACTTATATTCTGGAGTGGAGACTCTCTAAGCAGAATTGGTAGTGTCATAGGTAAGCTTATATGTGTTGATGAGTGTACATCTCATCAACAAAGGATTTCTTATGCTCGGCTTCTTATAAAGGTGGATAATACTCAGCCTTTGACTTACAAAATTCCGATTGAAGATGAGAATGGTGTGATCAGAGAACAACATGTTTACTATAAATGGGCACCAATTTTCTGTCAAAAATGTCATAGTGTGGGTCACATATGCAAGGAGAAGAAAGTGGTACCAAAGAATCAAGTTCCTACTGACAATGGGTTCACAAGTTTGGAGAATGTTGTGATAACTGATGAGGGCGGGGACCTTATCCCCTCAAAGTAATCCATGAGGCTCATGATATGGAATATGAGTGGATGTAATAAGCCCTTCAAGCAGAAGGAGGTCAAACTTATATGTAAAGAAATAAAGTGGATGTGGTTGTTCTGTTGGAAACTAGAGTAAAAAAAGAAAAGGCACCAAAAATTATAGGGAGAATATGTAGAGGTTGGGAGAGTATGAATAACTACTCTTCTGCAGTCAATGGCAGAATTTGGGTTATCTGGAATCCAAAATATGCTAGAGTTAGTTTTGTTGAAGAACATGAGCAGACTTTGCTCTGTGAGGTTCTTGATATCATGTCTGGTAGAAGCCAACTACTTATGACTATCTATGCTTTGAACACTGTGGAGCATATGAAGAGTCTATGGGATTTTATCTCTAGGATGGTACAGAACCATTCCCACCCTATGATAGTTGGTGGAGATTTCAATGCTATTCTGACTTTTGAGGATAGATTTCAAGGAAACACTGTGACTTCAGGGGATATTGAGGATTTCCAGACTTGTATTGATGGAAATGCACTTCAGGAAATTAGAGCTATTGGGCCTAAGTTTACATGGTCTAATAACCAGGAAGGTGGGAATAGAATTTGTTCTAATATTGATAGATGTTTTGCAAATTTCCAATGGTTTAATGTTTTCTCTAATGTGGTGGTAGAAAGGCTGGATAGAAGTGTTTATGATCATTGTCCACAGCTCATTAGATATGAACAAGATGGAGCCATAAAGGGGCTATTCAAATTCTACAATGTTCTAGCTGATCATGAGAAATTTGAAGATAGTGAGGAATAATTGGGGAAGGTCTAGAACTACATGTTCTCTTCAGGATATCTGGCTAAAATGCAAAAGGCTTAAAGGTCCTCTAAAAGCACTCAACACTAAATGGTTTCAAAAAACCAGTGAGAGAGTTCAGGAGATCAAACAGCAGTTACAGGAGATTCAGAATAGCCTACTGCAGGATCATGGTAGTGTGGAACTGATTGCAAGGGAAAGAATAATATTGGAGGAGCTTGAGAAATGGAGCAAAATTGAAGAACAAATATAGCAGCAAAAGGTAAGAGTTGACTGGTTGCAGCTTGGTGACTCCAATACTAAGTTTTTCCATGCATATGCAAAAATGAGACAAAGTTCTAATGCCATCCACAGATTAAGCCGGACTGATGGTACTAGTTGTGTAGGGCAGAAACTGATTAAGCAGGAGGTTGAAGATTTCTATAAGAAGCTTATGGGTACAACTGCTGAGGAATTGACTATGGTGGACACGATGATTATGAGAAGGGGTTCTACCTTGAATCACCAACAACAAATGATGCTACAGGCTGACTGCACTGAAATTGAGGTAAAAGAAGCCTTATTTGGTATGGATTCTAATAAGGCTCTTGACATTGATGGTTATAATGTTTACTTTTTTAAGAAAAGTTGACATATTATTGGAGAGGAGATAGTACATGATAGCACATCAAATATCAGATTTAATATTCGGCGCAAGTTAAAGACTCCAGCCGCTGTTGTTGGTGTTTAGTTTATTATTATTATTATTATTATTATTATTATTATTACTTTTAGGTCAAGTTAGGGTATGGGCTTTAATGTTATGCATGGGCCTCATTATTAGTAGTATTTATAGACCTTCTATCAGATAATAGGGTTATCGAATATTGATTATTGGTTTGCGGCAGTTTGCTGTGGCAAAACTTCAGTTCTGATTTATCGTTTTTATTTCATACTTTTTCTTCATGTGATCTTCACTCTATCAATTTGGTCCGACCTGCCGGATGGCAACACACAAGGAACGCATCGAGGAGGTAGAGAAGATCACAACGGGTTTGTTGTCCGCTTTTGGAGCGATGGCGACCACCGTCGAGAGGTTACAGTCGTCTCTGAGGTCTATTGAGGAGACCCTCGCCACCCACTCCAGCAAATTTGCTTCTATCTTGGCGAAACTCGATAAGTTGGAGGCTGGTCTTTCAGACAAGGAGGACAGCGCAATGTCGACAAAAATAGGGGGGCCCAAACCCTCGTCCGGGTAGTCTCCTGAATCTAGCATGTTGTCACCAATGGACCTTCCGATTTTCGAGGGCGTCAACCCTGTTGCTTGGCTCTTGCAGGCCGAGCAATATTTTCTAGTGCACAAAACTGCCGTGGAACAGCGCGTGCGGCTGGCTCTTCTCGCCATGTTTGGCAAGGCCATATTTTGGGCGAAATGGCTTCTCCGTCCTGCTGCTTCTATTCCATGGGCGCAATTCTCGAAGGTGCTGATCGAACATTTTGGCGCTAGCTCCGCAATAAATGCCTATGAAACTAAGCATCTTCCTCGTCAAACGGGCTTTTTTGAAGACTATTTAGCGAGGTTTGAGAAACACGTTTCCCAGCAACCAGTTTTTTCCCCGCCGCAGTACGTGGGCATGTTTTTGGGAGGACTACAACCTGCCATTTGGGATTGGGTACCTGAGTTGGAGGGGATGGACGTGTTCGCAACCACATTTGTGCAGCACGCCGTATCCCCCATTGCAGCAAGTCTCCGGCTGCACCTTCAGCAGCTTATGTTTTTGTCGGGCATTTTCTCCAGGTCGAGGGCAACGTTTCAGCGACCTCCTAGTAGTGGGTCATCTTCTCATGCTTCGTCCAATTGCCCACCCCAATCCAATGCGATCCGCAACTCGCGTCGCCTGACAGTCGCTCAACAGGAGGAGTATGGTGCCAAGGGTAGATGTTTTCGGGGTGGAGGGCAGTACAGCCCACTCCACAAGTGTCCGGCCAACACATTGGCGATAATTCTTGATGCTAATGAGGATGAGCAGGTGTTTAAAGGTGAGGATAGTGAGCACGGGCCGAAGGGTGACATGGACAAGCCGGAGACCATAACAGAGTTGCAACATCTCCAGCTCTGAAAGTTATCTCCTAATGGATTTAATGGCTTGCAGATTCTTAAGCTATTCAGTCGAGTCGGAGGGCGCCGTCTACTAACGATGGTGGATAGTGGGACAAGCCACTTCTTTAGTTCTGCTTAGGCTGCTTGTGCTCCACAACTTCTTGTTAATCCAACAGGGGAGATCACGGTGGTGTTGAAGGGTGAAACAAGGGTGACCTCACAAGGTGTTTGTAAGGTGGTATCTTTCACCGTTGCTGATCGCTTTTTCATATTATTTGTCATGTTTTTCCATTACACAGTGTGGATGTTATTTTGAGCATATTATGGCTCGCACAACTAGGTGATGTGATTGCTAACTGGGCAGATTTTAGCTCTCTTGTGTTAAGCGACGACGCTTGGTTCCTTTGGTTTATGGAAGGTGCAGGGGCATTATCCTTTCCGACATCACCGGCCCTTACCGTTGAACAACAAGATGAGTTACAAAAGGTGATTTCGGAATGTCCAACTGTAGCACATATTCTGACAGGGCTGCATACATCACGCCGAGGTGACCACCGAATTGTGTTACATGAGGGTGTTTTTCCCATATCTGTGCGAACTAATCGTGACTATCACGCTCAAAAAGACAAGATGGAAAAGTTGATAGCCGAGATGTTAGCTGCTGGAATTATTCAGCCTAGTAGCAGCCCCCTACTCGAGCCCAGTTTTGCTCGTACACAAGAAGGAAATGATTTGGCATTTCTGCGTGGATTACTGCGCCCTGAATAAAGTGACAGTGGCGTATAGATTAAAGTTGCCGGAGGGTTTCAAGGGGCAACCAGATTTTCATGTTTCCTTGTTGGAACCGGCGGTGGGTCAGGTGGAAGCATCTTCAACACTGCCGGAAAGGCTTATGACAGTGGATCTGGTTTTTCTTCCTATTATTGTGTTGCCGGGGCGTTTCCTGTGCCGTAATGAAGTGGATGTGGAGCATGTTTTGGTGCAGTGGCAAGGCTTGGCTCCGGACGAGAGTTCGTGGGAGGATATGGCTATTTTGAAAGGGGAATTGCGGGACTACAGCCTTGAGGACAAGGCTGTTCCGGCGACGGGGGCAATTGATAGCACATCAAATATCAAATTTTATATTCGGCACAAGTTAACGACTCCAGTCGTTGTTGTTGGTGTTTAGTTTATTATTATTATTATTATTATTATTATTATTATTAGGTCAAGTTAGGGTACGGGTTTTAATGTTATGCATGGGCCTCATTCTTAGTAGTATTTATAGACCTTCTATCAGAGAATAGGGTTATCGAATATTGATTATTGGTTTGCGGCAGTTTGCTGTGGCAGAACTTCAGTTCTGAGTTATCATTTTTATTTCATACTTTTTCTTCACGTGATCTTCACTCTATCAATTTGTTTTTATTTCATACTTTTCCTTCACGTGATCTTCACTCTATCAGTACAAGCTGTGATGCAATTTTTTGAAACTGGAATATTGCCTAAGAAACTTAATATAGCTCTTATCACTTTGTTGCCATGTGAGAATGCTTGTTCTGTTAGGGATTTCAGGCCAATAGTATGTTGTACTGTGCTATACAAAATTATTTCTAAAATCCTTGCCAATAGATTGAAAAGAGTGTTGGATGTCATTATTAGTGGAAGCCAATTAGCTTTTGTACAAGGTAGACTGATGTTTGATAATATCATTCTTAGCCATGAATTGATTAAAGGGTATAATCGAAAACAAGTCTCTCCTAAGTGCATGGTTAAGGTTGACATTGAAAAAGCATATGATTCAGTGGAGTGGCCATTTTTTAGGCAGATGCTTATTGAGTTGGGATTTCCTCACAGGTATATTACTTAGGTTATGATTTGTCTCAGTAGAGTGGCATATACTATAAAAATAAATGGGGAATTAACTGACCCCTTTGAGGCTAAGAAAGGGATTAGACAAGGAGATCCTATCTCTCCTTATCTGTTTGTCATTTGCATGGAGTATTTGAATAGGTGCCTGATGGGATTACATTCTAATAAGCTGTTTAGGTATCACCCTAGAAAGCTCACCCATATTTGCTTTGCTGATGACTTACTCCTGTTTACAAGAGGAGATGGTCAATCTGTTCAGCAATTGATGGATGTTTTGGATGTTTTCTCTGCTGCCTCTAGGCTAAAGGCTAACCAACTTAAGAGTTGCATATATTTTGGGGGTGTTAGTGAGGAGATTAAACATGAGATCCTGAAAATCTCTGGGATGAGTGAAGGACAACTCCCCTTTAAATATTTGGGAGTTCCCTTATCTACTCAGGGACTGAACATTATGCAATGTCAGCCCCTGGTTCAAAAGATGTTACATCGTATACAGGGCTGGGCTACTAAATTTATCTCCTATGCTGGGAGAGTACAGTTAATTAAGTCTGTATTATTTGGTATGCAGATGTATTGGAGTCAAATCTTTGTGTTACCCCAGAAGGTAGTGAAGATAGTGCAGGGAGCTTGTAGAACATTTCTGTGGACAGGGAAAGCTGACTTATCTAAATGAGCACTTGTATCTTGGGATAAAGTCATGTTACCTCAGAGTGCAGGTGGCCTAAATATTGTAAACTTGAAGCTCTGGAATAGAGCTGCTATCTGCAAGTTGCTTTGGAGTTTATATCAGAAGAAGGATAGGTATTGGATTCATGGTTATTATATAAAAAAAACAATGAATTATATGGAATGATGCCTCCCCAACAATGTTCTTGGATGGTTAAAAAGATTATAGGAGCTGCTACATATCTGAGGGAACTTCAGGAAAGGCAAGAGTGGATCCTGAATCCTACATTTTCCATAAAGAAATTGTATAAGGTGTTGGTGGGAAACCATGGGAAACAGCCTTGGGCTAAGTTGTGTTGTCAAAATGCTGCTCCTGCTAAATATGTCTTCATAGCATGGTTGCTTATGCATGAGAGTTTAGCAACTTGTAACTTTTTACAAAGGATTGGGGTAAGAGTTGATCATCAATGTTGTCTGTGTGGAGAGGAACTGGTAACTGTGGAGCATCTCTTTTTTAAATGTGAGTTTTCAGGAACTATCTGGCATGGAGTAGCTGCAGGATGTGGTATTCAACATGGCCCTCTGACATGGAGTGAGGAGAAACGTCATCTAATGTCTCAATGCACTACTAGTAGTGGTAAGCAAAGAACCTACAGATGCTTCATTTCTATTTTGGTTTATCACATTTGGAGAGAGATGAACCAAAGGAGAATGCAGGATAAAAAGAGTACAATTGTGGAGGTGATGAAGCAATGTAAAATGATGATGGCATGGTGCGGATATAAGGATATGAAAATAGGAAGATGCATACTGTAAATGAGGGCATGGGTAAATAGTGCTATGTAGTGAGGTTTGGCTGGTTGTAACTGATGATCAATGTAATTGAGGTTGGTGGTGGAATGAAATTTATTCTTCGTACCCAAAAAAAGACATGAATATATAGAGAGTATGAGATAAACCAATCACTTTGAAAAGGCGTGTTCATTCATAATTGTAGAGACACATTTGATTATTTTGAATTTTTGAAGAGACATTACACAAAACACTATTCGGAGAAATTCTATTTGAAAGAGAGTTACAAAAAGTAATTTGGTATAAACAAAGAACACTGAATAAATTTATTTACGGTTACTTAATAATTTAACCAAATTTACTAAAATGCCCTCATATTTTATTTAAAATGACAAAAATACCATCCGCACTTTGCTTTTATATAGTATACAGATATTGTTATTATTATTTTCCCAAAGTCATCATTATTTATAGCTTTATTGAATTATTCTTGCCATTTTTTGCATGCAACTTGTTTCTTTTTTATTTCTGGCCTCCTGAAAATTGCATGTTAAATTGGAAATAATTGCAAAATAATCAAACAAGTTACTCCTAAGCCACCTAAGATACTTCATTTACAAAACAAGTAAGAATTTGGAGTACATGTTAATTAATAGTATTTCTAAGGATGGTATTCCCCGTAAATGCTCCCATACCTACCTTCAACACACTTAATATGTTCACGACTGATGTGACAGTGTTACGCTTATTGTAATACCCCGTATTTTATTTAGTTTGATTAATCTATGTTAGAGATTTTAATAATAATTTATAATAGCTTATAATAATAAGAAATAGTGAGATAAGGAAGAAGATGAAAATTAAAATGAAAATTTCGTGGGAATCTAATAATTATCGACGAGCTAATTCTTGTTTCACTTTCTAACTTGAAACGATATATATATATATAGAGAAAATGAACTATATTTATATAGATAGTAGAATATTTATTTTAAGCTAGCAAGAATTTTAAGTTCATTCAGGGAGACAAATGTCTTTTGTTTAAACTAGTTTGTATCCCGTTGAAATTCGACGGGATATTATTTTATTGTATATTTATTAAAATAGTAGTATTATGATAATTTGTTGAAACGATTCTCATTTTATTTTTAATTTATTGTGATACAATTTTGTTGCAAAAATTTGACAATTATAACTATCGATACATACAACTAAAAGAATTCCAAAAAGTTTTAAATTCAAAATATACCTTTTGTTATGAAAATTTGACAATTATAATTATCGATACATACTAAAAGAATTTCAAAAATATATTGGTCATGGACCACCTCAAAATTGAATATGAGTCGCTCGTGGCTAAGCGCACCTGCTGCATCCGCCGATTTAGGGGTCTAACAAACCTCCCCCATCAAAATTCTACGACGTCCTCGTCGTGTGGGATAAGCCTCTTGTCTTCGATCCATTCTCAGCAACAACTCGCTTACCATAAGTGAGTTCTCCCAGCACACCACGGCCGCTGCTTGGCGCAGCTCCCGCCAAGAATTTTTGCATACGTGAGCACACCATGGCCCACACTTGGCTATTTCATCGCCATGTCCTTCCCAGGCTCCCACGGCCCACTTTCGGCATGTCCTGACCCTCATCCAACACTTGCACACCCAAAATATATTGCATCGTGTTGACCCGAGTCTCCTCCTCCATGAATTCAGCGACCACAACATTCAACTTCTCCTCACATTCGCCTCCCGCTTTGGACAGTCCTGTATCCGGTGGTCTTCATCACATATGAATCATCTGCGAGGCTTGTCCCCGCTCCCGAAGCGTGACTCGCCGGACCACCAGCGATGGGTTGTTGAAAGCCTCCTTTTTCCAACATTTCCCATTGTCCTTAGCATGTCTCGCATCTCACGATCGGGCTAGAAGAGCCACCTGCCTTCAAGTCCACCAACTCTTCGGTAGCGGCTAGCGCTGACAGCATATCCTTGACCCGTAAGCGCCTCAACTAAGTTTGGGCCCAAGGCTGTGATACATAAAAGCATTATAAAACTTTTTTTGGCTGATGGGCCACCTCAAAATCGAAATAGTATCAAAGCTAAAAATTCAAAAACTTGGCCAACGGGCCACCTCAATACCGAAATAGTGTTAGGGCAATTTTTTTTTAATAAAAAAATCAGTTTAGCCTAATCAACCCAAACTGAAAATAGTATTATGATAATTTGTTAAAGAATACGTGTTACAAAGTGTAGGTCCCGATAAATAGATATTGGTGTATGGGGGGGGGAGGGATACACCAATTAGCCAACAGTTTTGACTTTTCAAAACAATTTGATCTTACTGAGTCGTCACTTCAGTTTATCAGAGCAGTTTAGTTTTTCCAGCTCAAACAGTCAACTGCTGAGCTTGCAAAACTAACCTGCGTGCGGAAGTTTGGTAGAAAGGTTGGCTAACAGTTTACAAAACAGTTTTCGAGAAGACTTCAGATCAGATAACAGTTCATGCAGTACAAGTTATAGCAGGGCAGGTTGCATGCATGAAAGCTGTGTAAATACAGAAGTGTATGCACGACAGATTACTGAGGTGCAGGTTGTGAGCATGCAAACTGTGTAAATAAAGATAAACAGAAAGAGAGAAACACGTGGAGTTTTTATCGTGGTTCGGAGTAAACAGCTCCTACGTCCACGCCAGATCCCGTCGAATCTGTAATCTCTTAACTGAGATCTTTTGCTCCTTTTAACACTGGTGGAGGTTCCAGTCCAAATTCTAGTCTTTCTTTAGACTGAATCTAGCACGAAACTTGAGTCGTGACTCTTCTAACTTAACATACAAACTTACATACAATCTTACTAATGCTAAACAGCTAGCACTAATAGTCAAACTGGAAAGCTGTGAAGAGCTATCACCGTTTGAAATACAACTCTATTAACTACGCTGAATAGCAACAATGATGGTAGTGAGAATGTGGATTGTGTTTTTGTAAGACAGATTCTAGAAAGAATAGAAATCTTCAAAGATCAACACTTGGGAAAGCTCTAGTAATTTCGAGTGTAGATTGTGTGAATGTTTGGCTTGAGATTTTTGCAGCGTTTCAGCTTGTAATTTGAGTTTCCCGTACCTTCTTTCTTGAATGTCTTGAGGTATTTATAGAGAAGCATTTGTAATAGAGCCGTTGTGTGTGTCAGGATGAGCAGAGCCGTACACTGACACAATTAGTCGTTGAGTTGAGGACAGGTTCCTCAGTCACAGCTCGGGTTGGACTTTGATGGTCGAGCTTCCTATACCTCGAACTATCTTCAGTCTCTGTAACCTTCGAGTGAGATCTTCAAGTATGATTAGGACAGGTTACATAGACAGATTACATAGTGGAACAATATAACAGGTTTGAGTAGATTAGGTACAAGGTTGCACTTCCAACCTTGACCTTTACATGGCAACCTGTTCGGGTTAAGCTTGACTGATCTAAACACGGAGACCAGCCTGTTCCAATTAAGGTTTATTGTCTAAGTGTGGTTTCTAATAACATTATCAAAACTATTGAAGAGTTCCCAACAATTTCCCCCTTTTTGATAATGCCGAAACCCACACTTTACATCTTGACTTAGAATATTTGTATTTCACAAGAAGAAGTGATCAAGGTTCGATGTCCAGCCAGCTGCATGAGAAAAAGTGTTAGGAAATTTAAAGCATAACAAGCAGAGGCCTGGACAATGAGGTTTTGTCGTCAGGAACAAAATATGATCATTTTTCATTTATAGTATCAGCAGAATTGATGTGTACAGATTACAAGGTTGATACGATAAATGAATGAAAAACGATCAAGTCACTTCCTCAGAGTCTTGAATCTTTCTTCAGCAATTTTCTCATTGCTTATAGTTCCAGTAGATGCATAGACTCTGTCACGGATCGTCTTGTACTCATCGCAGCTTGTGGTCTTGCAACCATACTGACCTGCGATTCTCCTTATGAAAGTATTGATCCGGTCGATATCTGGGGTATCAGTGCCGCAGACAGTGGGAAGTTGCAAGGTCTCTATTTTGGGCGGATTGATTGTGACCTTCGCCTCTGCAGCTTTCGCACGAACTCTTTTAATGAATTCGCGGTCGGGAAAGGATTGCATCCAGTTGTAGAAGGCAGTTCTGGTATCACCAGTGTAGCGAGCATCAATCTGCAACCAGTAACGGTGTAAGATGAACTGGTTCAGAAACTCATCCTACAAAGGTTGATCTTCTACAGGTAGCCAATCAATTGGCTCTCTCTTGTCCGCTTGCTCCTTGCAGCTTTCAAGACCCTCGAGGCATGCTATGCGAGCTTTGTCCTTGGCTCTCTGTTTCCTCAGATCTTCGAGAAACAGCTTCTGCTTGCCTTCATTCTCGCATTCATCGGCGGTGTATCCAGCTTCTGCCATCATCTGGATAAGGGCGGCAACACCCAGTTCCTTCTCTTGCTCAGACAGCTTCTGGGCAGCAGGTTGAGAGACAGCTGTCACAGGTGGAGCAGCTTCGGATTGAGTGAGAGGAGGTTGGGTGACCTTTTTCTCCTTGCCCTTTGCTTTGGTAGCAGTGCGCTTGCCTCTCCCTTCCCCCTTTTCGGCATTATCAATTAATTGCTGAACAGTGGTGTTGAGGGAGGCTTGCTCATTGGAGATTAAGGACAGGTCGGTGCAGATCTTTTCTTTAAACTGCAGGAGGGAATTGATGTTCCCTTGCATCTCTTCTTCTGTCTTCAGGGAGCTAGATGAAGCATGAGTGAGCTTTGAAGAGAAGGTGTTGGCAAGCTGATTGAGCTGTTCAAACTCATACCGCAGGTTGTCAACCGAAGATGAGTATGCGACCTTCAGTTCAGACAGCTGGGTGGGAAGCAGCTTGTCCATTGCAGCCTTCAGTCGTGCGGAGAAGAAGTTTCAAGCTGGCTTGCCACTTCATCCTTAATAACCTGTGGCATTTCAGACTTGATATTTTCTAGCATGGCAGACGTTGCATTGTCCATGGCATCGATTTTGTCTGCAATCTTCTGGTGTTCAGCAACCTCGGTGGCCTTCACCTTGGAAACTTCCTCAATGATAAATTTCTTCAAGTCTGCTTGAACAGAAGTGAGAGAAGTTCCTGTGGTTGCGACAGAATAGATCGGTGCATGAACATGATCGGACACTGCGTCTCCACTGTTTCGGGATGGAGAAGGAATGGGACTGAAATCTTCGGTCTCCAGAAACCTGTCATTATAAGAATCTCGATCGTGAGAGTAGAAAGGTTTCAAATCGACATTGACTACCTTGGCCTCTCTCTTCATCCTAGAGAGGACGAACTTCTTGAAGCAGTCACGAGCTTCAGGAATGGAAGCGTAGCCAAAGAACTTCCCAAGACTGTGCTCTTCAACCTCTAGCTGTTCGATGGAGTGGACAAGAAAGATGGACTTCAAATCACAGTACGATCTGTCTTTCCCATCAAGCAGAGCACGAAGCCGGATTGCCATTGACCTGGTCTCCGGAGTGAGATCAATTCCGGGAAAAGACTCCATGACAGTCTTCTCAGTGTCGATCTCGATGGAGTTGACCAACATGGCAACTGCAGTCTTGATCGGATCTTCTTGTACATCATCATCATCGGAAGAAAGGATGAGATGGAGTTCAAGCTCTGGAGGCGAGCTGTGATGATGAGAAGCTTCACCGGACTGCTGGTGGATGACGATGGAGTTATCAGGAATTTCTTCCTCAAAATCTGTGTCATCCTCCGGTTGAGATTCGCTGTGACTTTGACCAGCTTGCTCCGAAGCTGTTGACTGGAAGATATCACGAACAGAGGGCACGGGTATTGAAACCTGTGCATCAAGAACTGCCTGTTCTGGGATGTCTTCGAGTGTTTGACGAGCAGGTTGGTGCTGAACTTCTATGGAGGCAAACTCCGTATGCAACCTGCGTGATATGGGAGTTGGAGATTTGATGCGAACAGACTTGGCAGGTCTGTCGAGCTGCTTGCTAGGGGCAAGCTGTCTCTTTCTCCTAACGTCACGCCGCTCTGGAGGTACCCAAGCTGGGTTAGATCGACCCATGGCATAGAGGAATGGCTTCACCACATCGTCATTCTTGGCAAAGACAGTCATGTCAACACCAATTATGAGTTCGAGCTGCTTCTGGTCCTTGGGGACCTTCTCCTTGTTGAAGTGAGTCATTCCATTCCAGTTGAGGTTGGGGTGGAGGCAGAGAATGAGAGAGCAGATCTTGGTGCCTAGACGCAGGTTCCTGGCAACGCGGAAATCGGTCACCACATCACCGTCATAGGTGATCGAGAGCTGTTTAACTTCTTCATTGATGAGCTCGAGGAGAAATCGGGCCCAGTTTACGTTTAGACGCTGCACAATTGCAGTCATCACCCTAAACTTCGCTGGAGTGACAGCGTCGTGGTTACCAGAGTAACCAAGGAAGACTTTGTGAACGAAGTCGAAGAGAGCTCTGTACGCAGGTCTCAGTAGAGGGCGAGCAAACTTCCTTCCATCATACTTGACTGCGGGCTGCATAAGAGCTTTTTGGTAAACTGCTTCCAGATCTGCATCCGGAACGTCCAGAATCAAACCCATGGGCTTGTGATACAGAATTTCCACAGTTCCTGAATCAACGATGCCGTAGGTTCGAGAGATGAGCGAGAGAATCGGAATGGGCTCATCTGGTACACCAGGCAAAGGAAGATGGAATTGGGCGGAGTCGACATCTTCAGGGCAATAATACGACAGAAAGAACATGGCGACTTGCTGCGGAAGCCAGAATTTCGGCTCGTGAGAAATAATCTTGAAGAATCCAACAGCTTCCTGGATGGCGGAGTACATCTCGTTCAAGCCGGCGTAATCATAGGTTGAAAGATTTGCCGCAGGCTCTGTGAGAATGTACTGTTGAAGATATTGGATCTTCTGTTCGGTGGTTTGTGGTAGAGATTGTGATGTAGATTCTCCTGCCATTTCAAGAATGTAGAAAAGAGAATTGTGAGTGAGAAATTTTGAAAGTGAGTTGCAGAGAAAAATGGCGGAAGAATGCAGAAATCGAATTGAGAACGATGATGTACAGTCATATGAATATATATATAAGAGATAAAGCGTGCGGTTGAGATTGAAGTAAATCAACCGTTCAACGGGTGGGATTGAATCCCTGGAAATCCGTGAGATAGTGGGCGCGTGGGGTTGGTTGAGTATCCCACTCGCACTACCCTATCACTCAACCGTCGCCTCGCATTAAATGCGGATTTGATACTATGCATGCGCTTTTTGACACACATGGAAAGTGTAGCAAGAATGTTAAGTACTGTGTCAGAATATCCTTAACAAAGATTTCAATAAATAACAAAATACATGCTTCAATAAATGAAAATGATTGATAAGGTAAATAATTGATTAAGTGAAGCAGAAGTATTTCATTGAAATTTTAATATTTGGAAGAATTAAGGCATATCTTTGACATATATAACACTTGATTAAGAAAATGGAGACTGATACAGGTCATCCATTACACTTCCCTATTCAAACTGTCTTATTCACAGTTTCTGATCAAAAAGGTTCACTGGTTGTCAGTTCACAGTTCTTATCTAGCTGGACTGTCCTCTGTCCTTTGTGAACTGCTCTTGTGCATTCTTTTCACCGATGTGAGTTTTGATGAATTCCCACAGCTTGGCGTTCTCAGTTTGCAAGGCTGCAACCTTTTCATCGATATACAGCTTGCTCTCCAATTCCAGCATGTTGAGCCTTCGAGACATCTTAAGAAACTCTGCTTTGTAGAAGGCTAACATCTGGTCCACTGCTGTGGAGCTGTTGAGATAGGATGTAGGAGCTTCAGTGGCAGGAGCTTGGGACTGAGCTTTGGACGGGAAACCTGGAGGGGTGCCTGGAGAGGACTGTTCGACAGCAGGTTGCGCTTCAACCTGTGGAGAGACAGGTTGCGTTGTGGACGCAGGTGGTGTGAGATCTGCCTCTATAAAGATTGCTGCTGTTGATCTTGTGATGCACTTCCGAGAGGGCGCAGATTGCAGATCCTCCAGCTTCCTCTTCCCTTTTCTAGCTGACTCAGCCTTGACTCTGTCTTTTTCATTTTCTTCACTGCTATCTTCTTCTTCTTCAGCTATGTCGACCTTTGATTCACGCATCTCTGTGAGTAGAAGCTTGGCCGCACCTTTGGCCTTGTTGATCTTGTGTGGCAAGATGCCAAGAATCATGATCAACTGGTTGCAGGTGTGAGGTACCAGCTTGTCATCAGGAAATCCAGAGCAGACTCGCCATGTGCGATTTGTAAGCGTTCTCTGCAGTATAATAGAGAGCTTGGTGCCATGACGAAGTTGCATGTTGGCCTTGATCCTGGCAGGTAGCTCTGCAGCTTCCTTGATGAACAGATTGATCAGCAGCCTGGCCCAGTTGACATTTAGCTGCTTCACCACAGCAGTTAGCAGTTTAAACTTCAACAGAGTGACAGATTCGTTCGAGCCTAGGTAGGAGAAGAACACATTGTGAACGAACTCGAATAGAAATCTGTACTCGGACTTCAGGTCGTGGCGGTTGAAAGTTTTCTGATCATAAGTCTTCTTGGGCTCAAACAGAGCTTGTTGATAGACATCGTTGACAGATTCCATGGGCACATCATCAACCTGTGTGATAGCCCCTGTATCTGATAGCCTATAGGTCTGAAGAACGAGTGATGATGTTGAAGAAACCATCACATTGAGTGATGGCCTCAATCATCTGATCCAGACCTCTGTATCCATAGGAGTCTAGCACAACAACCTTCTCAATGAAGATGAGAGGGGTTGCTTTCTTCACTAGAGCATTCAACGAATCTGTAGACATTTTTCAGAGAGTAAGGATTTTGAATTTCTGAGTTTATGAAGTCGAAGGATCGAAAGTAATTTCTCAGAGAGTGAAAAAGAAGTTGAAATGAAATTTCAAAGGATTTCAAGAAACGCGTAATGAAATCAAGAATTTTCTTTCTATATATAGAGATTTCTCCAACGGTCAAGATTTATTTGAATAATCTCAACGGCTAGGGAGGCGCGTGAACAAAGATACTAAAAGAGAATGAATATCACGCGCTTAAATCCCTGGATTTTCGTGAAAAACTTTTCAAAACTTAACAGTCAAAAGATTTGGAAAAGATTTTTGAAGGGATAAAGAGAAAATAATAAATTCTGTAAAGAATTAAATGAAGATTGATACAATATCTCCAGTTCCCCCTTAAAGGTTGACCGGTGATTTTTGACTTTCAATGCAGTTTGTGACTTCAAGCTGCGTGTCACCTCACTGCTTCTCATGAGCTGCAGCTTCCACGTCAATCTGCTCTTTACTGATCTGTACTTGTGAACTGCCTGTGTTAGTCTGCAGTTTCCAAGTCTGTCTGCTCTTGGCTGACCTGTGCTTGTGAACTGCTGCCATTATTTGACTTGGTCTGTGTATCCATTCTGAGCATGCCGAGCTTTCCACACAACATGTTGAATCTCTCTTCCATCAGAGGTTTCGTTAGTATATCGGCTCTTTGGATGTCAGTATGGATTTTCTCAACTGTTATATCTTGTTTTTCCACGTGATCTCTTATGAAGTGATGCCTTATGTCGATATGCTTGCATCTGGTGTGGTAGACAGGATTCACAGTGAGAGCTATGGCGCTTGTGCTGTCACAAAAGATAGGAACTTTTCGAACGGTGACATCATAATCCTTGAGTTGTTGTTTCAACCAAAGAATCTGTACGCAACAGCTTGCTGTTGCCATGTACTCAGCTTCTGTTGTTGAAGTAGCAACTGAAGTTTGCTTCTTTGAAAACCAAGAGATTAACTTGCTTCCAAGAAACTGACAGGTCCCTGATGTGGACTTTCTATCCAGTTTGCATCCTCCATAATCTGCATCTGCATATCCAGTTAGTTCAAAATTATCATCACCAGGGTACCATAAACCGAAGTTTGCAGTTCCCTTGACATATCTAAGAATTTCTTGGCTGCTTCTAGATGCGATTCCTTTGGATTAGCTTGATACCGAGCACATATTCCAACTGCAAAAGAAATGTCAGGTCGACTTGCAGTAATATAAAGTAAAGAACCAATGATTCCCCTGTACAGAGTTATGCTGGCAGGTTTTCCTTCAGAATCTGGATCCATCTTGCCATTTGCAATCATTGGGATCTTCAAAGGTCTGCTATCTTGGACACCAAATTTGGTTGCCAGTTCGTTGGCATATTTGGATTGACAGATGAAGATACCATCTGCAGATTGCTTGACCTGAAGGCCGAGGAAGAAGTTCATTTCCCCCATCATGGACATTTTGTACTCACACTTCATGAGTTCTCCAAACCTGTCACATAGAAATTTTGACCTAGATCCAAAAATAATGTCATCAACATAAATTTGTACAAGAAGAATATCATTCTTATACTTAAAGGTAAATAGTGTTCTGTCGACTGATCCCCTTTTAAAACCAGAATGCAGTAGGAATGTAGACAACGTTTCATACCAAGCTCTGGGAGCTTGTTTCAAACCATATACTGCTTTGTGCAGTTTGTAAACTTTCTCTGGACCTGTTTCCTCAAAACCTGGAGGTTGTTCAACGTAAACTTCTTCTCCAAGAATTCCGTTGAGGAAAGCACTCTTCACGTCCATTTGGTAGACTTTGAATCTTTGATGAGCTGCATATGCTAGAAACAATCTTATTGCTTCTAATCTTGCCACTGGTGCGTAGGTCTCATCATAGTCTATTCCCTCTTGTTGACAGTACCCTTTTGCAACTAATCTTGCCTTATTTCTTATCACTTCAGCATTCTCATCTCTCTTGTTTCTGAATACCCATTTTACATCAATCACTCCTTGATGTGTAGGACGATCAACTAGTGACCATACTTCATTTCTTTTAAACTCATTAAGTTCCTCTTGCATGGCTATAACCCAGTCGTGGTCGGCAAGAGCTTCTTCAACAGTTTTAGGTTCAGAGTAGGATAGATAACAGCTTAGGAGACAGCTTTCAC
This sequence comes from Mentha longifolia, assembly GCA_001642375.2. Lineage (NCBI taxonomy): Eukaryota > Viridiplantae > Streptophyta > Magnoliopsida > Lamiales > Lamiaceae > Mentha > Mentha longifolia. The sequence goes on from CM038111.1 coordinate 33,101,311, forward strand.
CGATCTGTCTCCTTGTCTTCACACCTGCTCTTGGGTTCCCAACAATGAGATCTTCAGGATGAGCATCGACCCATCTCCTTCGACGAGAGATTTCTTCTTCTGTGAGAATTGGTTCAGGGTCTGGTATGGGATCTTCAAACTCAGGTAGAGGTTGAGGAGTGAAGGGGTTAAGCTGTTGAAGCTGTTCAGCAAGCTGATCCACTGACAGTTCTGCATTAACTGCAGGTTCCATTGAAGTTTCTGGATCAGTTGAAGAGGAACTGGTTGGAGGAGCTTCTGTTCCCCCTTGGTTCATTCCCCCTTGCTGAATGGGTGGAATTTGTGAATTAGAATCTTGTACAGGCTGAGCTTCTTCTTCTTCCAAGTCGGTTGGACTCCATATTAATATTTCATCTCGAAATTGCATGTTGGAGCCTGTTTGATTTTGACTTGTACCTGTACTTTCATCTGGTTGGGTTTCCCTGTACTCATAAATAGATTCATCAAAAACAACGTGTGGAGTTACTTCCACAATATGAGTTTTCTTGTTAAAGACTCTGAAAGCTTTGCTGATCTCTGAATATCCTACGAATATTCCTGGATCTGCTTTGCTATCAAAAGTTTTCAACTGTGATTTCCCATTATTATGAACGTAACACACACAGCCAAAAGATTTAAGATATTTAAATCGAGGTTTCTTATCCTTCCACAGCTCGTATGGAGTCTTTCCATGTCTTGTATGAATGACTGATCTGTTCTGAGTGTAGCAAGCTGTGTTGATTGCTTCCGCCCAGAACTTCTTTGGAAGATTGGTTTCATTCAGCATCGTGCGAGCTGCTTCCTTTAGTGATCTGTTGCGTCGTTCAACAACACCATTCTGTTGAGGTGTGCGAGCTGCTGAAGTTTGATGAGTAATTCCACTTTTGGTGCAGTATGATTCAATCATATGATTGAGAAATTCTGTTCCACGATCTGATCTGATTGAAATCACACTTTTGTTCTTCATATTTGATAGTTTGGTGAGTAGCGCAGGTAGCTCCACTAGTGTCTCCTTCTTCTTATGTAAGAAAATAACCCAAGTATATCGTGAGTAATCATCAACAATAACGAGAGTATACTTTTTACCATTAATGCTCCTAGGAGTCACTGGACCGAATAGATCTAGGTGGAGTAATTCCAAGATTCTACTTGTGTTGTGAGCTGCAATGCTTGGGAATGACGATTTGGTCTGCTTTCCAGCTTGACAGGCTTCACAAACGTGATCTTTGTAGTAGACTATATCTGAAAGGTCATCTGCGAGCTTCTTGCGAGCAAGCTTGTTGATGGCTTTGAAGTTCAAGTGACACAGTCTCTTGTGCCACAGCCAGCTTACTTCAGGTGCAGATTTGGTGATTAGACAGGTTTCTTTTTCATCTGACCATTGTACTATGTACAAGTTATCCTGCAAAATACCGATAAGAAGAATTTCTTCTCCTTCCTTATTCTTTATAGCACACTTGTTAGCGGAAAACTCTACTCTTTTTCCGTTAGAGCAGAATTGGCTTACAGAAAAGAGATTATGATTTAAACCTTCAACATAAGTGACATTAGATATTGTTGTTTTACCAACAATTAGATTACCGTAGCCTCTGGTTTTCCCTTTAGAGTCTCCTCCAAAAGCAACTAGAGGTCCATCACATTCAATGAAGTTTGTAAGCAAGCTTTTGTCGCAGGTCATATGCTTTGTGCAGCCACTGTCGATGATCCAGATCGCCCCGCGAGCTGCTCGCTTTCTTCTTTGAGTTTTCCCATCCTGCAATTAGACAGTTTTAGCAACCCATATGAATTTGGGTGCTTTGTTAGCAGGTTGAGATTTAGCAGCTTGGTTTCCAAGCTTCTTCTTTTGTAAGCTTCTGTTGGCTCGTGACTTAGTCCGTAGCATATTTGAGTAGGTTCCAATTGAGTATGCAGTTTGCAGTTGGTGATGAGCAGGTTGATAATGATCATTTAGATAGTACTGCTCCATGTAATCACATCTGCATTCATGATTTCCAAATCCACTTCCTTGTGGAAATCGATATTGCATACTTAACAGCTCAGGATATTGGTACCAATGATGGTTGTACCAGTAACCTTCATTGTCAAGTCTCTGTTGATTTGGCCACTGCTCATAGTAGTTTCTTTGTTGTCGAGCAGTTTTCGGTTTAGAAACTGCTTTTCCTTTGTTAGCAGTTTGCACCTTTCTTTGAGTAGGTTGGCTTCCCTTTTGTTGCGCAGGTTGACCATGCAGTTTCCTAGGTTGCACAACCTTTTGCTGTTCTACTGGCGGTCTCATCTGCTATTTCCTGATGGATTTTCCATGCTCTTTTATCAGGATTGCTTGAGGTTGCCGGTCTGGATTTTTCAATTTGATTTGTTTATCTGGCAGAGTGTGATGAGCTTTGTCTTCAGCCAATCATTTTTCTTTTACAAACAGGACCTTCTCTTTATCCTTGACTTCGCTGGATTGACCGTGGAATCCAATGCCGAACTTTATCTGAGCAGGTCTCTGGGCAGCTTGCAAGACTTCAAGTTTTTCGCCATTTTTGTTCATTCTCATTAGGACTTGTTGAAGCTTGAGCTCTTTCTGCAACAGTTTTTCATGCTCATTTGAGAGATCTGTGAGTTGGCCATTCAGTTTGATTATCTCACTGTTCCTCTTGATAAGCATTTCCTTAAGGTTTTCTTCCCTTAAGGCTGATTCACCCATTTGGACTTTTAGGGTTTCAATCTCCTTTTCTTTTGCTTCATCATACGGAGTGAAGCTTTCATCTATAGCAGCTTTGAGTTTCAAGTTTTCACCCTCCAGCTTGGAACCTTCTATGACCACTTGCTTAAACATTTCTGAGAGCTTCTTGTAGTCATCAAGCTGTTGTTGAAACTCTTCATACGTTGGCATTTTAGGTATCTCAATACCTGCATGTTCAGGGTTAGCTGAATATGAGAAAGAGGTTCTAGTATCAACCTTGTTTTGAACAGGATCGAGATCTTTTCCCATGAAGCATTCCTCATAATCAAGTTCTTCATCAGCTAATCGACATTCCTCCTCATCCAATTCATCATCGTCATCTTCACTGGAGGAGGTTGAGTCTGACAATGTGGCAACAGCTTTGGCTTCTTCCTCAGCTGCGATCATGGCATTGCGCTGCTCCTTAAGCTTTTGATCTCTTCTTGCGCGGAGCTCTTCTCGTTCAGCCTTTGATAAGTCTGGGCAGTCTGACTTATAATGATCTGGTCTGCCACATTGAAAACAACCACCCGTGGGAGTGTTAGAGGAATTGAACTTAGAAGTTTTAGATATACCTTCACCTTTCTTGTCGGAAGAAGAGGTGGTTTGATTTCTCTTGAAATCTTTGTGATATTTGCGAAATTTGTTGAAGCGTTTTTCAAGCTTTTCATTCCTTCTTGCCATGAGGGCATAGTCTTTCAACAATTTCTCCATTTTAGAGCATAGATCTTTTGGGATTGCTCTTTCTTCTGTAATTGATGCAGCTTTGAATGCAGCATCTTTTTCTTTCTTTTCGGGCTCGATCTTCTTGCTTGAAGATGCTTGTTGTGACCCGTGCAGTCTGATCATTTCAAACTCATTCCCTATGAGCAGATCAAACAGTTGCTCAGTTGACAGGTTGCTGATATCCGACCTGCCGCGGTGCATGGCACTGTACACATGCCAGCTTGCTGGAAGAGATTGGATGACTTTGAGATTGAGTTCACGCTGTGTGTATTTATCCTTCTTGAGAGCTGCGATCTCCAAGGTTATCATCGTGAATCTGTTCTTGAGCTGATCAATGGTCTCCATTGGCTGCATTTTGAATTCTTCGAATTTACTGCATGCCACTGACAGCTTATTCTCCAGCATCTCTGTTGATCCATGGCTTATTGCCTTTAAGGTGTCCCACATTTCCTTAGCAGTTCCAAGATTTCTTATCTTGGCCAGATGGACGCCCTTAACTGTGCTCGAGATTAATCCTTTGGCGAAGCAGTCAAGACCAGCTTCCTTTCTTTCCTCAGTTGTGTATTTTCTGGGATCTTTTATCTTTGGCACATACGTTGCTTCAGAAGCTTTATCTCCAGATATTTCGGTTTCGTAGGGTTCGAGGACGGGTGTGGGACCATTCTCGATGACATCCCACATCAGCACATGATGAGCTTGGAGGCACATCTTTATTCGAAAACTCCAGTCTTCATAACCCTGTATTGAAAAGTCTTCACAGACACGGAGAAGTGAAGCTTCCATATTGACAGTTTATATTTATATGCGCAGTTTGCAGACACAGAGATCTAGTTCAATTTGACACTTAAGCACAGAAAGCTTCTAGTATACAGAAGCAGTGGTCAAAAGAACCACCGCTCTGATACCACTTGTAGGTCCCGATAAATAGATATTGGTGTATGGGGGGGGGATACACCAATTAGCCAACAGTTTTGACTTTTCAAAACAATTTGATCTTACTGAGTCGTCACTTCAGTTTATCAGAGCAGTTTAGTTTTTCCAGCTCAAACAGTCAACTGCTGAGCTTGCAAAACTAACCTGCGTGCGGAAGTTTGGTGGAAAGGTTGGCTAACAGTTTACAAAACAGTTTTCGAGAAGACTTCAGATCAGATAACAGTTCATGCAGTACAAGTTATAGCAGGGCAGGTTGCATGCATGAAAGCTGTGTAAATACAGAAGTGTATGCACGACAGATTACTGAGGTGCAGGTTGTGAGCATGCAAACTGTGTAAATAAAGATAAACAGAAAGAGAGAAACACGTGGAGTTTTTATCGTGGTTCGGAGTAAAAAGCTCCTACGTCCACGCCAGATCCCGTCGAATCTGTAATCTCTTAACTGAGATCTTTTGCTCCTTTTAACACTGGTGGAGGTTCCAGTCCAAATTCTAGTCTTTCTTTAGACTGAATCTAGCACGAAACTTGAGTCGTGACTCTTCTAACTTAACATACAAACTTACATACAATCTTACTAATGCTAAACAGCTAGCACTAATAGTCAAACTGGAAAGCTGTGAAGAGCTATCACCGTTTGAAATACAACTCTATTAACTACGCTGAATAGCAACAATGATGGTAGTGAGAGTGTGGATTGTGTTTTTGTAAGACAGATTCTAGAAAGAATAGAAATCTTCAAAGATCAACACTTGGGAAAGCTCTAGTAATTTCGAGTGTTGATTGTGTGAATGTTTGGCTTGAGATTTCTGCAGCGTTTCAGCTTGTAATTTGAGTTTCCCGTACCTTCTTTCTTGAATGTCTTGAGGTATTTATAGAGAAGCATTTGTAATAGAGCCGTTGTGTGTGTCAGGATGAGCAGAGCCGTACACTGACACAATTAGTCGTTGAGTTGAGGACAGGTTCCTCAGTCACAGCTCGGGTTGGACTTTGATGGTCGAGCTTCCTATACCTCGAACTATCTTCAGTCTCTGTAACCTTCGAGTGAGATCTTCAAGTATGATTAGGACAGGTTACATAGACAGATTACATAGTGGAACAATATAACAGGTTTGAGTAGATTAGGTACAAGGTTGCACTTCCAACCTTGACCTTTACATGGCAACCTGTTCGGGTTAAGCTTGACTGATCCAAACACGGAGACCAGCCTGTTCCAATTAAGGTTTATTGTCTAAGTGTGGTTTCTAATAACATTATCAAAACTATTGAAGAGTTCCCAACACAAAGTTGCGTTAAATTTTATTAGAAAATTAGTTTAACATGGTGTAATATTTATTGAGTAATTGTAATCTATTTATACGTATTAATAAAAAAAATCAAATCAATGAAAGAAATCTCCATCATGGAATTTTTCATGGCCAATGGGCCACCTCAAAATCAATATAATATTAGGGCCAAAATATTTTAACACAAAAGAGTTTAGTCAATCCGAATTGAAAATAGCACACGAAGCTCGTTTTGTGTCTAATTATTGTCAATTGTTTTAAATTAAAAATATAATTTTTGTTATAAAAATTCGACAATTATAGCTATCTATACATACTAAAATGAGTTTAGAAAATTTATTGGCCATCTCAAAATCAAAATGGTGTTAGAGCGAAAATATTGTAAATCAAAAACAGTTTAACTTGGTCAACTGAAACTGAAAATAGGCCAAGCCAAAATACTTTACTTTCTTTTTCTTTCCTTTCGTTTTTCTTTTTTGGGAAAAGTAGCAAAAACACCCTCAACATTGAAACATTTTTCGGATATGGTTCGATCGGTTGAACCGTTCAATAAATAAATTAATACAAAATATAAAAATATCTATTATATATATAAATATCAAAATTTCATGATTTATATAGTATAGGTTCATAAAAATTTAAGAAACACATGTTAAAATTAATAAAAAAAAATATATACATATTCATATTACATATATTTATACTCAAAAAATATATTTATAATTTTATAAATGAACACAATGTAGTTGATAATGGATATATATATTGTAAGCCTTAAATAATTATTATTTCGTGATATGGTGTAGTGGTATAAAACATAGCCTATCATGTGGGAGATCATGAGTTCAAATCCTCCAATCCTCATAATTAAAATTTTAAATTTTATGTATAATATAAATAGATTATAATAATTAATATATTAATATGTATAAATATATATTTTTTAGATAAATACGAATGGAGGTTGTAGGAGATGTCAATATAAATAGATTATAATAATTAATTAATATATTAATATGTATAAATATATAGATTTTAGATAAATAAGAATGGAGGCCGTAGGAGATGCCAATATAAACAGATTATAATAATTAATATATTAATATGTGTAAATATATAGATTTTAGATGAATAAGAATGGAGGCCGTAGGAGAAGCCACGTAGGCATGTGGATTTGGGCGTATGGATTTGTGGTGCTTCGAATCCACAACGGAACGTATAATATATTGATTCTTGATCACTGAGACGAGAGATTAGAGGATTCGATAATTAATTAGAAGAGGGATAATAGGTTAGAATAAAAAAAATTAAAAAAAAGGGAAATACATTAGTAATAAAAATGGGAATTAAGGATGAAGGTTAGAAAAATTTTCTTCTTTCCTTTATCCCAAACTACCGTCATATTTCATCTTCTTCCTTATCACTTCCAAAACACACACGCAGCACATTACCCACACCGCTTCATCCTCAATCTTCGAAGCTTTTGGGGAATCGAAAAAAAGAAAGAAAGAAAGAAAAAGTGTAGGTGATTGGGCATAATTTATCTAGTTATTTCTTGGATATATTGGCAAATTGGTGTTATTTTGAGTGAATTCCCCTCGATTTGGATTAATTGTGAAATTATGTATTCTTTGTAGGAGAAAGAGGATTTTTGGTGATTTCGAGGGTGTTTCAGAAGAATTTTTCAAGCTGGGATTGAAGCAAAGACAAAGTGATCTGCTGGAATTACAGACAGCCTGCCCATACCGCCTGTGGAGCCCTGTTAGTGGCAAGAAAATGAAGAATTCGACTTTTTGAAGATTTGAAAGGCAATAAATTAATTCCTCCGGGATTAATTATTATAAACTCAGTTTTTAACATTTTATTTAGTTTTAGACTTTTAGATATTAGATAAGTATTAACATTATTTAATGCTTTCCTAGGTAAATTAGGACTCTAGATTTATTTCCTTATTATGAGGAAATTCTCTAGTATATATAAGTATATTTTATTACTTTGAAAACCTGTCTTGAACTTGGATGCAAGAGCACAACGGCGGTTTTTGAGAAGCAGATTGAAGTTCTTTTTCTTTCATCATTCATGCCATTCTTCATAATTATTTTTATTATTTTTGTTGCTATTTAATTATGCAATCTAGCTAATTTTCTTATTCCGGCAAATACAAGGAAGCTATAGCTTAAATTATTTTGTGAGATCTAATTTGTGTTCATACTTTAATTTTATGCAAGCATCTATTATTCTTATTAATTGCTTTATTTTTCTAAGTAGTGTACAATGCTTCGTTGAATAGAGCTTCGTTGAATAGAGTTAATTTATAGCCAATTGAATCTGTCATACGTAATTGTGATTAGATTTAATTAGTGGTAAATTGACTTGTTTAAAGTCAAGGGAATAATAGTCTTAATTCGATAATCATGCGTCAGAGTTTGTCGGTTTTGAATCGGATTTCTCTTGTTTATAATGATGTTGACTCATTAAACCTATAGAGCATCTCTTACAGTTGTTAGTCGATTAGGGAAATAATTGGTGAAGCGTCTTCCTAATTATCGAGAAATTAAGGAGAAATAAGATTATGTCAGAAGCGTCTTCGATAATCATAACCAATTTGTTTACATGTAATTAGAGTTATTTTTGCATCAAGGATCAGAATAATTAAGCTAGAGTGGAATTGTTTGCTGCTTGAATCATTTTTTATTTGATAAAACCAAATCTCAAGCTGTCTCTTACATTCTTTGTTCGTTTTAATTTTCTTATTTATTTTCGTCATTAGATTAACAAAAGTTCTCAATTTTGCAGTTGGAAATTCGAAGGAAAACTCGCCAGTCCTTTGGGAGACAATTTTGCTTACCACTGTCTAGGTAGTGTGGGCAAACCGACCGAAGGTCGGAATTAAAACGACACACCAAATTATTCCTTGCATTATTGGTAATACAAGAGTGGAAAAAGCTATGCTAGATATAGGAGCTTCCATAAATGTTATGCCTTACTCTGTGTATAAGGATTTGCAAATAGGGCCTTTGAAGGAAAATCGAGTTATAATTCAGTTAGCTGATAGGTCTAATGCTTATCTTTAAGGTGTGGTGGAAGATGTTCTTGTAAAAGTTAATGAATTGATATTTCCTGTTGATTTGTATATTGTTGATATGGGTGATGCTGTTTCGACAAATAAATCTTTGATTCTCTTAGGAAGGCCTTCATGAAAACTGCGAGAGCAAAAATTGATATTGATAAGGGCATTCTTAGTCTTGAATTTGATGGAGAAATTGTGACATTTAATATCTTTGAGGCTATGAAGCATGTAGAGGATCCTGAATCTATGTTTGCTATTGATACTATTGATCCTTTAGTTGACAATTTTGTCAAGAGTAATTTCAGGGAGGATAAGCTGGAGCAAGTGATTTTCGGAGGTCTGGCAAGTGAAGAAAGTGTAGCAAGCTGTGACAGTGCAGTTGGAGAGATTATCATGCAGCCGAATTCAGATGGTGAAGTTTTTGTTCGGAATATTTCAGGCAGTATGCCCATACTGACCGAGTCTGAAAAACTGAAGCCATCCATTAAACAAGCCCCGAAGCTGGAGTTGAAGTCACTCCCTCGGCACCTGAAATATGCATTTTTGGGTGAGGATGAAACGCTGCCTGTCATCATAAGCAAGGATTTGACGGAGGAGCAAGAAACAAGATTGATAAAGAACTGGATTTCCATATATAAACTTAGGTAGCTACTATTATATAATATATAGACTAGTTTCACACCCGTGCGACGCATGGGGTAAACTATATTGTGCAATTTTATTTTATTTTCACAATACATTGTATGGTTATTGTAATACCCCGACCCCCAGGGCATGTAAAAATGTGCCTCGGAGACCAGTGCGCTATGGGTGTGATAGGATATGGCCTAGCTACTAGGCCCAAGCACCGAGCCCAATATAATTGGACTCGAATGGTTCGGCTCGGCCTAGTAAGCTCGGCCCCTTTAAAGGCACTGCTCAGCTCGGCCCAACTCAGATCAGCCCACCTCGGCCCAACACTCCAACAAGGCAACTCCGATTCCTACACCAACTACAACTCTAATCCTAAAGGAGATCTAGAAGCTCGGTGTTTATCCACAAAAGGAGGAGATCAAGCTCAAGAGTCCAAGTTGGAGAAGAATTATTATCCTAGTAGAACTCTATGTAAAAACATCTATAAATAGGGGCTTAGAATAGATGAAGAGGGGAGAACAATCTTTTGTAAGCCTCACGCATAAAGCTAATAAAGCATACACACTTTCCGCCCCGTGGACGTAGATCTCTCGATCGAACCACGTAAATCCCTTGTGCCCTTTATTTTCGTGTTCTTTAATTCTCTGTTTTCGTGCCTAAATCACCCTTGAAAAGCAAGATCGATCACTGGCGCCGTCTGTGGGAACATAAAATCTTGTGAATTCTGATCAATGCTTTCAAGTTCAGTCACGATGGCAGGAAAATCGACAAAGTCGACACGATCCAACGCCGCTGCTGCTGCTACCGCTGCCGCGGCCAAACGAAAAAAAGAGGCCCAGCAAGCTGGACAAGGTGCTAATAATCCCCCTTGGCGGGATGTGGAAGAGGTCGAAGCTAGCCATGTGCCGGAGACCGACCGCTCCCAACGATCAGGAAAAGAGCCGATGCGAAGCCTGACCCCCGAAGGGGATGTCGCGAACATACCTGTTGACCGGTTCGGCAACCCGAGTCGCCGGAGCTCAGAAGGCCGTGATAACAGCAAGGAGGACGAGCTCCCCAACCACCAGCGGCAGCTCAGCGATGTAGTAAAGGCGTTTCTGGCCGAGAACCAGCAAAACCTCCTGAAGTTCGTCGAACAACGACTCGAACACAACCGAGGAGGAGAACGTGAAGCGGCCCTACAACCTCACCGCCAAGAAGGGTCCCAAAGCGTCCAAATCTTACACGCACGGGCCCCTATAAGGTGGTTCGAGGACGGCCACCGAGGTGATTATAATCGGCTCTCACCTCGGCCTAATGTCCCATCACCCCGGCGGGAGAACCCTCCCCACCACGACAACCCACCTCGGCGCAATGATGACAACTACTGAGGTGGCACGTATGATGTTTCTGGGAGGCTGTCTACTCCCTTCACCAACCACATACTGTATACGTCGCTCCGGTCTACCTACAAAGTGCCACCAGTAAGGCCGTACGACGGGTTATGCGACCTGCAAAATTTCCTGTCGCAGTTTCAATATAATATGTTGAATCAAGGGCTAAGCGACGATATCTATTTGTGCAAAGTGTTCCCCGAATTGCTGGTCGACAATGCCCGAGCATGGTTCTACAACCTACCGCCTAGGAATGTTAACTCCTACGCCGAACTGATGGAGGCCTTCGATAGGAGGTTCTTCCAAAAGGCTGAACCAAAGACTACTACGGCACAGCTACTCTCTCTTCGGCAAGGGCGGGGGGAATCGATCAGCAATTTCATGACTAGGTTCAACAAAGAGAGCCTAAAAGTCGATCGGCTGACCGATGAAGTCCTCATCTCGGCGTTCCAGAACACAATCCAGTCCGGTGCCCTTTACAGGGAGATTGTTAGAGAGGACCCTCGAACCTCGAGAGAACTCTGGGCCATAGCGGACAGATTCGCTCGGGCGGACGAAGCCGATCGGAAGAAACGCGAAGCAGACAAAGCTGAATCCTCCGACCGGAAGAAGAGAGAGGAGCGCAACGACCAAGGGAGCAGTCGCCGAAGCGCCCTCAACAGATTGCAGCGGGCACCTATAGAGTCCCGGCTCGGACCTCGGCCTAACCAAGAGAAAAACCAGTTCACGCAGCTGATGAAGCCGAGGACTGAGATTTACGAGCTTCACCAGAATTTGTTCAAGAAGCCCCAACCAATATCACGAGAAGGAGCGAAGCGCCGGTCCAAAGATAAGTATTGCAAGTTTCATGAAGATTACGGCCATGACACGGAGGTCTGCAGAAATCTCGCTTCGGAAATTGATTACTTGGTGCGCGACGGTACTCTGGGGAGATACCAAAGTCGCAACCAGAATGAAGGCCGACCCCAGAACAACAAAAGGTGAAGACAGAATAGGGGGGAATAACTACGGCCCCCAGGCCGACAAGAAGCCGAAGCGAGAAGACGACGGAGATGAGGACCAGCCTCAGTATGATGGAGTCATATAAGCTATTACTGGGCTCCCGCAGGGAGCTACGAAGTCGTCATTAAAAGCCGAAGCCCAAAGTCCGCAACAGGACGAACCTTCTCAAAAAAGGTTTAAAAAGGACGAGGTAATTACTTTCTCGGACCAAGACCCAGTGCCACCTACTATGCCCCACCAGGATGCGATTGTGATTGAAGCCGGGGTGGCTAATAAGCTCGTACGACGAGTTTTCATCGATACCGGAGCCTCGGTCAGTGTCCTCTTCAAGAATTGCTTCGACCAGCTAGGAGTGGAGAAGGCGCAGCTCGCACCAGCTCCAGTCCCACTAAAGAGCTTCGTCCATCAGGAGATGCAAACGGAGGGGGTTGTACAACGGCCCGTAACAGTGGGGATTCACCCGTTATCAACCACTAAGGTCATCAGCCTCTTCGTCGTTAAAGCGGATTCTCCATGCAATGTCATACTCGGAAGGGATTGGCTAGTGGCGGTTAAGGCAATCTATTCGCCATACCACTTAACGATCAAAATCCCGTCAAAAAATAGGGTGATCGTAGTTCGAGGTGACCAAAAGCGAGCAAAGGAGTGCATGCAGATCGCACTATGAGGTGCCGGGGCACCTCAGCACTCCCAAGCATAGCAATTACAGCTGCCCAAAGAGTTGGAGCAGAAACAAGAATCTGCATCAGACAAGCCGGTGGAGAACATAGTACTCTACGAAGATGACCCATCCAAGGTTGTCAAAGTAGGCTTCGTGGGAGGAGCCAAACTCCACATACAGATCGTCCAACTTCTTCGGGAATACAGAGATGTCTTTGCCTGGACACCCCTCGACATGACCGGAGTAGCACCTAGCATCATTACTCATCGGCTGAATATCGACCCCGGAGTAAAGCCGGTAAAGCAGAAACAATGAGTCTTCGCTGCAGAACGAAGTCAAGTCATTTATGACGAGGTTCAACAGCTTTGGAAAGCTGACATTTCGTTTGAGGTCAAATATCCGACGTGGATAGCTAACCCGGTCATGGTCAAAAAATAACAAGGAGGTTGGCGGATGTGCATTGACTATACCAACCTCAACAAACACTGCCCAAAGGACTGTTACCCCTTACCCAACATTGACAAGAAAGTAGAAGCCCTGGTCGGTCACAAGGTCTTCAGCTTTCTAGATCTATACAAAGGGTATCACCAAGTCCTAATGAGTGATGAAGATGCACCGAAGACAGCCTTCATCACGGACTTCAGCATCTTTGCCTACAAGAAGATGCCATTCGGGCTTAAAAACGCGGGAGCAACCTATCAAAGAATGGTCGATAAGATATTCGATCATCACATTGGAAAGATTGTTGAAGTCTACGTTGATGACATCGTCGTCAAAAGTAGAGAACCAGCGACCTGCGTTGACGACCTCAAGATCGTCTTTGGCCTACTTCGGAAAGTGAATCTGAAGCTAAACCCCAAGAAATGTACATTCATGGTCCAATCAGGAAAATTTTTGGGGTGCTGGGTTTCGCAAGAAGGTTTGAAGGCCAACCCCTCGAAAGTCCGAGCTGTCCAGGAAATGAAGGTCCCGAAAACCATTCACGATGTGCATCAACTGACGGGCTGTTTGGCAGCGCTAAGTCATTTCTTATCTAAGGCCGCCGAAAAGCAGTTCCCATTCTTCAAGATTCTCAAAAAGGCACCCGACTTTGAATGGAAGGACGAGCACAGATTGGCGTTCGAAGAGCTGAAGAAGTAGCTGGCCAAGCTGCCAACTTTGTCTGTTCCGAGAGATGGAGAAGTCCTCTCCCTATACCTTGCAGCCTCGGATGAAGCTATAAGTATTGTACTAGTTCGGGATGAAGGACGTCGGCAACTTCCTGTTTATTTCATTAGCCGAGCTCTAAAAGGACCGGAGACGAGGTACCAGCCATTGGAAAAAGTCGCCCTGACACTAGTGAATGCTGCTAGAAGGTTGAGATCGTATTTCCATGCACACACCATACAAGTTCTAACCGACTTGCCACTTCGCCAAGTACTGACCAAGCCTGAAGCATCGGGTAGATATGCTAAGTGGGCAGTCGAAATCGGTGAACATGACATAAATTTCTGTCCTCGGCAAGCTATAAAGGGACAAGCCCTAGCAGATTTCCTAGTAGAGGCTAAGTTCTCCGAAGCGCCAAAACAGAACGAACTCCCTCCAAGCAAAGCTGAAGCCGAACAACCTAAGGAACCTCCAAAAGACTGCTGGAAACTCTATGTAGATGGTGCTTCAGGTCGCACAGGCAGCGGGGCAGGAGTGATGCTACTTAGTCCGGATGGAATTGAGACAGCGTATGCACTTCGGTTTAGCTTCCCAACGACGAATAATGAAGTCGAGTACAAAGCGTTAATTGCCGGACTCCGCCTGGCTCGTTCCTTGCATATCCGAGCCGTTCAAGTTCATAGTGACTCCCAAGTCATAGTGAGCCACATGCTAGGCAGATACGAGGCAAAGGGAGAAAGAGAAGAAGTATCTACAAAAGGCAAAGAGTCTGCAAGAAGGCTTTGAATACTTCGAGCTACAGCGGATTCCTAGAGGAGAAAATAACCGAGCTGATGCCTTAAGGAAACTAGCATCGTCCTCAACAAACTCGCCTGTAGAGGAAGTCAAGCTTCGAAGCATTGAAGAAGCCGAACTGAACCTAGTAGAGGAGGACGAACCAAACTGGATGACTCCCTACCGAGCTTACTTAGAGAAGGGGGAACTGCCCCACGGCAAGCTCGAAGCTAGGAAACTCCTAAGCAAAGTTCCGAAGTACACCCTGGAGCAAGGAGTGCTGTATCGAAGGTCGTATCTCCAACCCCTTTTAAGATGCGCCGGGCCGAATGAAGCAAATTATGCACTAAGAGAAGTGCATGAAGGAGCGTGTGGGAGTCACATCGGAGCTCGAGCTCTAGCAAAAAAGGTGATGAGGTGGGGATACTATTGGCCTACGATATTCCACGATGCAGTCGAGCTCGTCAAGAAATGCCCGAAATGTCAGATCCACAGGACAGTACCAAGGCTACCCCAGAGCGACCTCGTCAGCATGCAAAGCCCGTGGCCGTTTGTACAATGGGGGATCGACATAATCGGACCGTTTGACCGAGCTCCTGGACAACTACAGTTCCTCATCGTAGCCATTGACTACTTTACTAAGTGGGTCGAAGCCGAACCTTTGGCTAAGATCACAAGCAAGAATGCTCTTAACTTCGTCTGGAAAAACATTGTCTGCCGCTTCGGCGTACCTCGCGTCCTCGTCTCAGATAACGGAACGCAGTTCACAGATCGAACATTCAGAGAATGGTGCGAAGGTCTACACATTCAGCAAAAGTTCACTTCGGTAGCCCATCCTCAAGCGAACAGCCAAACCGAAGTCACGAACAGAACAATTGTCAAGGGACTCAAGACCCGACTTGACGAAGCTATTTTTCTCACCTCTTCATCTCCTCCCCAAAGGAAATTACACTATTAAACTATTACAATTGTCTTGTTTCAAGTAGGAGTAAAACCTCAAATAAATTTATGTAGATTTTTTTTTTTTTTTTATCAAGCAAATTTTTAAGGCCGTGCCACGGAGAAATTTATGTTGATTCATATTTCAAATTATATCTGAAAAATAACTATTGCAAGAATGAATCAATTATATATAGTGCTGAAAACATTCAACTAATCTAGATTTGACAAGAAAATCCATATATAGTTAATTGGCTCTAAAATACTCCATCCGTCATCTATTTCTTGATACTAATACTATATCGAGACGTCCTCCATGTCTTGATCTTTTCTATTTTGGGACGTAAGTCTCACATACACTTTTAACACTTTATCACTTTATCACTCTACTTTTTAACACTTTAACACTTTACTACTATTAAAAAATTAGATGACCCACAATTATTCTAGTTTAACACTTTAATTTATAAACATATCATAAAACACATTAAACTCTGTGCCCAAAATTTTAGCTCAAGAATTGGAGGACGGAGCATAAGCTATAAAATATAGAAAACAAATTAATTTTTTTTAAACATAAATTACACTTTTGTAACGTCTAAATTTTTTTAAATGAATGAATACCACTAATGTATAGTTCAGAAATACCATTTTATATATAGACGATTTCCATGAACGCATACTAAAAGATAAAGAAAAAAGTCAATGCAAATAAGCGTAGGTGTAGATATATATACGCAACTTATAACTAACCCATGTATAACAAAAAAAAAAAAAATTATAAGTACAATACCATAAGACTAATTGGAAAAAAAAAAAATACCAACTTTAACACTTTTGTAAATTAAATACTACTATAACTTTTAAATTTTGGCAAATTAAATCACGAATTTCATTTTTGCCAAATTAAATCATGGTCTTCATTTTTTATTTTTATTTTTATTTTTTTTGAAGAGCATTTTTCCAGCTAGTTTAAGATGTCCATTTTAGTATTGTGGCTGTCGAAGCTGTTTTAGGGTAGATTTTAATTATAAATAAAAAATAAAAATAGAAGTTTATGATTTAATTTGCCAAAAATATATATATTAAAACTAAAACAAAAATATTTTGAGAACTATAGGATACAACTTAAATTATTTCTTGGCTGACGACGAAGAGTGTTTAAATAGCTGTAGGATACAATTCTAAAAATATATACATTTTGATATAGAAACTTACGTTACAAACTTAACGTCTTGCAAATATTTATGTAATCACCTAAATGTTCAAACTTAACGTATTGCAAAATTACAATTATTGATATATCTCCATATTTATGTATCATTTTAAATATAAATAAATTATTTTCGGTAAGAAATTTACATAATAAAATTTGTGCTAGTCAAAATTAATATAAGCACATTTATTTGGAAACATGTAATTTGTGGGTGTTGGCATTTGGCAATACATTAATCGTGAGAGATAATAAATCTAGTAATTGGCGTTTAATGTGTCCGATAATTTTGGAAAGGATTAAATGAGTAAAAGGAAACTTATTAATCACATTATTGTATTTAATAATGACTTAAATAAGTCAATGGTATAAACATTATTATTTTGATATATTGTTTTCATGTATGCAATAAATTAATTATAAAAAAAAATTATACACAAAAATGGAAAGATTTTAATAAGGGGAAAGACTGAAGTTAATAATTATAATCGTCCGTTGATTTATACACAAAAAATTACAGGATAGTTTTACATATAAGACAATTTGTTTTACTCTATCAATGCAAAACTAAATTACTTTTCTTTTGATTAATTTGAAAAATTGATTTAAGGCATTCGATTCAAGTAGTTTGTGCACATATATAAACTAAACAATATTCTCATGAGCGATGTCATTATATATTACAAGATCATTTTAAAATGAGTTCAAAACTTCTTGCACATGCTAGAGGTGGAAGTAGACATGATGAAAATAGAGATAAATTGGAGTATATAGATACACACGACAAAAAGGGAAAAGATAATAAGAAAAAAAATTGAAAAATGGAAAATGGTGAAGAGTGATCCTCGGTCGCTCACGTTGAGTATTCATATTGGAAAGCATACATCTTCCAAAGTTTATAAATATGAATTAAATATAATACACATCTTAATCTATTACATACTTAATTTTCATTCCAATCTATAAAAATGTATAGCAATATAAGAGAACAAAACCTTGTGTGCAGCTTTGGCTTTGGGGGTTGTAAAGCATATTAAGCTAAAAATCTCTTTTATGGATCTATAGTTGAACACAACTTTGTCGTTGGAACCTTAACGACAATGCTATTGTTGCGACACATTTCATATCAATTGCAAAAATAGTGCTTCAATTGGATGGGAAAGTGAACTGAATGATCATAAAATAATTGAATTGTGAATATTTTGGTTGTGAAATTCTAAAATTTATAGACTAAACTTATTTGAAAAATGGAACGAAATTAATTCTATGCTAATTACGTATTTGTAACGTTTATGATTAATTAGCTGATTGGAAATATTAATGCACAATTAAGATTTACCATTTGTGTAGATGGTTTCTACAAATTAAATACTAGTAGTATATTTAAAAACATAGAAAGTGTTATTTGTATTCTCTCACTAAAATCCTTCAATTTCCAATCTATTTACCACAAACATATTAAAGTTTAATTGCATTTGGATTACACATTACATATATTGAAATCGCTGTAGAACTCATTCCTATCTAAACATTTTATGCTACACAAAATCAATGCCAAAACATCTATATAATTATAAAATATAGAGAAATCTGTATATATAGGCTATTATTTTATATTGATCATAAAGTTTGTTGACATAAGTATAAATGAATGCATGTAATTATTAAAACATATATATATATATATATAGGCTAGTATTATATATTTTATTTATGTAATATTCATATAATTATTAATTGGCATTAATGTACATAAATGTTCGTAATTAATGAACTGATTTTCCATATAAAGGCTTCCGTAGCTATTATTATATATACTAGTAATACACCCGTGCGACGCACAGCGTAAAATGAGTTGTATTTTTGTAATTTAATATGTATGATTTTGTTTTCATTATTTGAGTGTACGCAAATTAAATATTTTTGAACTAATTAAAAAAAAGAGATAGATCAAATTACATATTTTTGCACTTCCAATTGAATCTTGCTTATAGTTAGATCGAAAAGCTTTTTATTTGAAACTTATAAACTCTTGCATCTCTCAAAATTGGAAGTCGTATCGATGACTTATGATTTTCAGTTGCTTTATTGTATGGCTTGCCATTTTTTTGAAAAATATAGGACCGTCATAAACCCATTTAATTTCATTATTTGGTTTCAAATTTTCATTTTCTCTTGTCCATTTTCAAGTATACAAATAGCTTAAAAGTCCAAAAGGTAACGCCGGAAGAAGTTGGATGACCATGGTAGGACATGGAATTGGCCAACATAAGTGAGGCAACCATAGGCCCGATCACCACCGACAACCACTACTGACCTCTGTCTATTTCCTAAATTTCTCTATTTTCAATTTCATGTCCATGCATGCTTCACTTATTGTTCTATGACTACTCCATTTTTTTTGCTTGGTAAACCGTGGCAAAATTATGAGCTTCTTCATTTTAATTTTCATCCTAATTTTGAAATTGATCACGGATCTATAGTCAGTCATTTCTACTAAATGGGCAATTTTTTTCTTCCGTATACATTATGTTCGCCGGCTCAAAGTTGTCAAAAATCATCACTACCACCGCGATCACTGCCGCCTATCCCTCACCGGCTTCGCTTCACAGGCTGCCATATGCTTCCACTCACTTTAGAAATCTTGTTCAAGGCCTAGTGTTCTACCTTTAAATTGAACAAATTTTCTCATTACAATCATTTTTCATGATACCTGAATGTATCTAAACTTAAATTTGCATGAAGGTGTCTGAATATTATAATAACATTCATACAATGTCAGTATATTATATAGCATGTGTTAAAATACCGTGTTAATTAAAGTTGTAATTTTCTTCGGTTTTAAGAAATCATGTCCAAATACCATTACAAAAATACAATCAATTGTCTTGCATTTGCATGCATGTCTAATCTCTCAATATGGCACCTCTAAAAAATATATTTCATACAATTTTTCCTAGTGCGTTGAGTCCATGAAAAGATCCAAAATTTTATAAAAGACGCCTATAATTATTAGGATTGATAGTCTTTGATATATGAAAATTGATAAATTATTGATATTACATAGTTTTGTTATATTACGCACGCACCCATTTATCTGATGTATGTTCGAATATCGAATGGGTTTAACCAAACAATTATTTTAATAAATTATTTATATACAAAGAAGTGTTGGATTTTTAGTTTAGATTTATCTACCTTTTAATTTTAGTAAATATTAAATTGTATCATTCAACTGCTAAGTGATTGACTATTGATATGAATAAGTTATCGCATTAGGTGCAATTTTTTAATATACAATTATGACATACCATTTATATATATTATTGTTAGAAGTAAAGAAAATGAATAATAGAAATTGCTAAAAGATATCCATAGCTGTTATAATTATATAAATTATTTTGACTTTAGAATTTCAAGAAACAACAAAAAGTATGTTTAATTAATTTTTAGTCTAAGAAAGTATTTAGTTAATTTTGTACTTCCCATAGAAATTTACAATTTATGTCCACCAATGCCTTATCCAATTGTATTTATATTGCCCTTATATATACTCCGTATTAAACAGTATAAATAAGTTAAAATTTAATTAGTAGAAAATTATCTTTAATTTGAGTGATAATATTATTATCAAATGTGTTATTCATATATATATATATATATATATATATATATATATATATATATATATATATATATATGTATGTATGTATAAGAGAAGGCATAATTATAGGAAAATTAATAGTTAAAGTAAATTAAATATATCTTACTTTGTTGGTGGTCCATGATTATTACACTAAAAATTTTATTGTTGAAATTACATAGCGAAGCCATAGTTGCAGTCAACCTTACTTTTCAACCATCTATTGAAATTTGTGAGAGTTTTTTCGTGCTCATACATTTTTCATGTTCCATTGTGAAGTTACAAAATTATCGAAAAACATATGAAGTTCGTAATGTCCAAAACATGAATTTATAGGTAAATTACAATATAAATTTTGAAAGATAATATAAAATTAATGTGATTAATTTTGTAACGTTCCTCTTAATTGACTGAATTAATTCTGATTTTAATAGTTATTAAAGTAATTGCTAAATTAATGCCGAAAATATAAGTAAAGAACATGATTAGGGCACAAATTTATATCTAATTTGCTAAATATTTGCACTTACAGTTTTATGTTATCCTTATCCTTATCCTTATTTATATTAAAAAGGAAAATTTCTAATTTATTAATTAATAGTGTATAACCTAAGTATAATATTTATATTAAAAAGAAAGAGTGAAAAAAATAATGTATAGTCTAAATCAAAATAAATAATACGAAGTATAAAAACACACCTATAAAACTGCGAGTAAATAAGCGTGTATAAAATTATATGTACACTACTGCTATATATTGTTTATCATATTTATATTGACACATAAATGTATATAATCTGACGTAATTAATAAACTAAAAGATTATATAGATTAATATTATATATTATTTATATAATTAGTAATTGACATAAATGTATATAAATGCATAAATTTAATGAACTGAACTTTCTATATGTAGACTTCTGTAGTAATTAATGTTAGCAATTAATGAAATGACTTACCATAAATTGACTTCCGTAGCTACTATTAGTTAGTACTAGTAATACACCCGTGCGACGCACGGGGGTAAACTTAGTCTTGTTTTTTTTTTTAAAAAAAATATGTTTTATTGATTATCATCTTATACTTTATGAAGGTTTTAGTAAAAAATGATTAATTTCTTATGAGTTAATTAGTATGATATTGTCCGCTTTGGGTCAAGCATTCACAAAAGGCCTCATACTAATGTGGTGGTGCTCCCCTTACAAGATATATTCACTTTATATTTCCAATGTGAAACTTGATTGTTTGTACCCAAAAATACTTAAATAAATTCAAATAAGATCTAACGATAATCTCCTTACACTTTTGATACATTTTTTAAGGAAATATAATCAAGACCAAGCATAACCGGAAATGAAATTAGTGATCTAATTAAATACGTTAATCAATTTTTTATGAGGCCATAATGAATTCTGTAATTACGTCGCCATTTTGTTCATACACAATAAATTCATTATTTAAGCTCGCAATCATATTCTTCATCCCACCTTAATATTAATGCTTAGGTTATTATTTAAGGTAAATTGTGTAATATGTTATCATTCATGCAAATAATAATACATTAAAAATAGTTATAAAGTGTGCACACTCTCACACCCAAGTCATTCAGAATACCCAACTTAATTACTTATTGGGTAGTCAAATTAAAGCATCTTATCCTGCCAATCGAGTTATGCTTGCTTCCTTTTAAATTCTTATTCATGATTAATAATCATGCATTGGTTAGGTGCAACTCTTATACTTCCTCCAGAGTTCTTCATAATAGAAAAATAAAATAAAAATAAAAATATAAGTTGACGTATTATTGCGTAGAAAGTAAGATAAGGGAAATATGCATTTTTTTGTTGTTCAAAATCTATATATACTCATGATTCAATTAATACGAATCAAATTGATTTTACATAAATATACTTTCACTTAAACAAAACAAATAAAGTATAATCAAGTTAAATATAAAAAAAATAGAGAAATACAATTGTCCTCCTTTTCGTTTGGAATTGAGGGAGGGGAGTGCGATTGAATTGAGACCTTGCCCTTCATAAGAAATGGAAAAACGAAATGGCTACAGCATTGTTCATTATCTGCAAATTGATATGAACCATATCGTAATGTATTTCAGTTTGTATGAATTAAAAATTGTGAAGGTAGCCAAAGCTAGCAATAAGTAAATAGAAATAATTAATACATGACAATTATTCATAAGAACTGAATATATTACAGTAATTCTTTTGGCAATGTACAAAATTATATTGAACTCGCCTTGATTAAAAAGAGAAACTTGTATATATTGAACTCGCCTCGATTAAAAAGAGAAACATGTATACAATGCAAAATTTGAACTCAAAAAATCATACAGAAAATATCCAAGAATAGACCAATAGAACTAAAAAAATATTTTATGTTAAATTCGCAGTTAATTAGCAGTATACCATGAGTTAGATCATGGCTCAAGATTCTCAAAAACTAATTTTTATTTTCCATGTAATTTTGAGGTCTAGTTCAATCAAAAACCGATTTTGAATATAAGTCGAAATAAAATTAAAATCCACAATAATGAGAAACTTACACTTACAAGTTAATTATTCTCCGTTTGTGATCAGTTGACGTAGGTTAATGTAATTAACAATTACTACATTAAAGCTGAAACTAATGAAACCAAAACCAAAATATATACATATATGATAAGCTTAATTTTATAATTACATTAGATGCAATATCGAATGAACGGTAACAAATGACGTAAGAATTAATGCAGTTTATAAATCAGTAAATCATGTTAGTTCCCCCTTAACTACTAAGATATACTATAACATTGCCTCCCCAACTTCTCTATCCAATTCTTAAACCGTAACTCCAATGTGAGTAACTTATGTATCTGACTTGAAGCGCAAAATATTGATGTTGTCATTGCACTAATCTTATGCTTCTTCTTTTTTTGAAAAATGGTGCATAAGCCAAAAGCAAGTGAAGTGTGTGTACGTGTTTCTTTTAGAAAAAAAATTCCGGAATATATAGGCATAAGATAGTATTTAAATAGAAAACTTATACTACAAAGCTTACTTACCTGCCTTTAAGCAGATCTTGTGAAGATTGATTGGATATACACCTCTAAATTCTAATCTTCATATTTACTGATAACTTCTGTCTCGGGAAAAATAAAAATAAATGAATCAGCAAGTATGTTACTATCACTTTGTAGAGTTAGACCACAAAGTTACATTATCAAAATAAATAAGAAAGCTAACAATGGAAAATGCAATATTGTGACACATTTAGCGTATATCCTAATTAGACTATTGAGATGCTGCCTTGAAGCATTTGTTCTAATTAAGTAGAGCTTAGATAAGAATCATATGCAGAGGTTACTCATCATCGATCGAGAACGGATGCCAATCATGTGGTCTTGCATGCCACCACTTGCATTATAAGGTGTATGGGTTAAGTGATAATATGAAGAAAAAAATCTCACACAAACATTATGTAGGCAATTATATTGTTTAATTAATATTGTTGAAATGGAAAGAAAGTATATAGTATTGATCATGCAATTATACCGTTCAATCAAATTATAAATGTATTGCGTAATTTACCTAAATTGTAAAGTAACCGTCAATCTTAATTAATTTAGCATAAATCTCTCAATAAAGTTTATGACTTGGTTGACTTTAAGATATGACATATTTAATTAAATTATAAAATTAATTTTTAAAAAATAGATAAATTAAAGCAAGTTACTATTTATAGAATAAAAAGCTTACTAAAAATGGCAGCCTGTAAATGCTATCATTATATAGATAGATATCCAACTATATATTAAGATAATATATGTATTTTTGTGGTATTAGTAATGCAAACTAATATAAACTTATACATAATTTTTTATTAATAAAGTAATAAATGTTTCATCTAATAAAAATTCATATAAATTCTAATAAGAATTACATAAAGAGTAATAAAAAATAAGTATGTATTACATATAAATTACATTGATATAAATGTATATAAGGACATGTAATAAATAAACTAAATTTTCTATAAATAAGCATCCGTAGCTACTATTATATAGTATATAGATAATAATATATAATAATATATATATATTATATATATATATTATATATTATATATTATATATTATATATTATATAGATTATATCAACAAAGGGCTTTTCAAAATTAATTTAATCTCTACTTTTACAATTGCATTTTAAAATTGGCTAATTTCCTTTTGTGTCCTTAAAATTAATAAAGGCATGCCCACGATTAATTGCATATATACTAATATTCTAGTTTTTAAATTTTAATGCATAACTTTTCCAACTAATATGGAAAGTTACATGCTTACAATAACAAAAAAAATATGACTAGCATATAGTTGTAGTTAGGGATGTCAATCGGGTCAACCCGAGCGGGTTCAGGTCAGCCCTCTCGGGTTTCGAGTTATTCGATTCGGGTTGAATCGGGTTGAATTTTTTTCGGGTTAGAAATTTTCAACCCTAACCCTAAACTTCGGGGCTCGGGCTAGCCCATCGGGCCAAGAAGTTGATGATTTTTTTTTATAACAATAATTTTATAAATATAAATAAATCATGTTATACCATCGAAGTCACTTTATTTCGTATTATGTTATTCCAACTTGCATAATATAACAAGTAGCTCAATGAGATGTGAATATATTTTTCTTTTAATGATTATATTAATCATTTTTTTATTATGTGGTGAAATACAAAATAGAGAAAATATTATGATGAATACAACTTATAATAGAAAATTGTAATATTTTTCACAAATATTTGAATCAAGACATAAATTTTAATATTTGAAACAAAGTAATAAAAATTAACACTTAATTAATGAAAACTTTCGGGTTATCGAGCCAACCGGCCAAGTTTTCGGGCTAAATTAACATCCCTAGTTGTAGTATTTATTTAGCACCCACATTTTTAGAGTAAAAGACAAGAAAACTCACGTGGCGTGTATTTTATTTATTTATTGATCTTTTTTTTTAAGGACTAGAATCTTTACCCGAGCGATGCTCGGAAAAAACACTTTGTAAGTATGCCAAAATTATATTTAACATTTTGTATTAAAACTTGCTAAGTAACTCGCTCTTTTATATTCATGTTCATAAATGAAACATCGTTTTGGAGTTTGATTAATTCATAACAAATTAAATAATTTATATACAAAGAGATATCATGCAAATATAAAATAGGGATAATTTCTTGTTAAGATGCTATATTTTTAATTATTAAATATTACTTTAAAACATGCTTTAATATTTTTTTATTTTGTTAGTAATTGATCATAAATCTATTCGTTTTTCACCATTTTGACGATTACTTCATGGAGCCTTTATTCATTTTGATCTAACAGATTGGATCTTAATTTACATTATTAGAGGTGATTTTGGTTGATTATATAATTCTTGAGAGAACATCAATTTGATTAATTAAGCTTAATTTTAGATTAAAATCATATTTATGACCTTTTAAATTTTGTTGTTCTATGCATTGATACTGGCACCGCTGCCGAAGCTTGATGTTATAGATTTACAGGTTATAGAAGATTATAAATACGGGGATGGCTTACAAGATTATATGTATAGGGAATAAAAGATGACAAACTATTACTCCGTATATGAGAAGTAGATAAAATAAGGATTTGAGAATGAAAGAGGAGACAAAGATAAACCTGAGAGCTCCTTTCTTTTTTTTCTTCCTTTTTTTTTCCATCAACCTCGATCGATCTGCTTTTTGAACGGGTTTTAATTGGTTTATTTAATATTATTCAAAGCTATATTAATATTAAAAAAAAAGTAATATTATGTTTTGTATCCAAATATTATCATCATTAGTGTATGTTAATATTAATATTTTGTAAATAGTATCATTTTCTCTGAAAAAAAAATTTAATTACAAAAATCACATAAATTTTAGCTGATTTACTAAAGATCTCACCAATAATTTATGGAGCATTTGATTTATATAAAAATAATTTAATTTAATTTATTTTACAATATTTAATCCTTGTACATATATAATATCAAATGCATGGTTTACAAAATTACAACTTAATTTAAGGGAAAATTGCTAATAAATACGTTTATGATTGTAAACAAAAAAAAATCAATAGGAAAATATATAAAATAGAAAATTTTGAACTTCTTAGGAATGCTTTTTCTGAATAAACAAATTAAATCAATATAACACTTTTCAGCTATGCTTCATCTTCTTTATGGTATTTGTACTTCTATTGATGTTTACATCTCATCTTTCACTCATACACTGGAAAATTTCTAATTTGCCTATCAACAAAAATTAACAAAAATGACCTTTGTTCCCTTTTAAGGGTGTGTTTGGTAAAGAAGATGAACCAAGATGAACCAAGATGAGAGAGATCATCTTGGTTCATCTCACTGTTTGGTAACCAACTAAAATAAACTGGAGGGCCCGAGATGAATACAAGGCCCGTTGATATTTTACTGTTCCGCCTTGTTTAGTCATCTCACGTTTTTGGTCGGATGAGGTGAACTCATTAAAACAGTAACACAATACTTTCTCTCTCTTACCATTTTACCCTTATGTATTTATACGATTTCAAATAATAATAATAATAATAATAATAATAATAATAATATAATAAAATAATAATAATAATAATGTAATAAAATAATAATAATAATAATAATAAATAAATAAATAATAACAATAATAGTAATAATAATAATAATAATAAATCAATAATAATAATAATAATGTAATAAAATAATAATAATAATAGTAATAGTAATAGTAATAGTAATAGTAATAATTATAATAATAGTAATAATAATAAATAATAATAATAATGTAATAAAATAATAATATTAATGTAATAAAATAATCATAATAATAAATAAATAATATCACTAATAGAGTAATAATAAATCATCGAATATAATAAATATTAATCAATTAATAAAAGTATAATAATAATAATAGTAATAGTAATAGTAACAATTATAATTAATAGTGAATAATCATAATAAATAATAATAATACTAATATTTATAATATAATCGTACTAATTTAATAATAACAGAATAGAATAATAAAATAATAATAAATATAATAATAATAATAAGAATACGAACAATAATCGAATAATTATAATAATATCAGAATAATAAAACTAATAACTAACCATATATAATAATAATAATCATCCTAATAATAATAATCATAATACTTATAACAATAATAATAATAATAATAATAATAACAATAATAGAATAATTATCATAATAACACGATAAGAAAAATAATAAACTCAACATATAATAATAATAATAATAATAATACTAATAATAATAATAATAATACGAGAGTAATAAATAATAAATAATACAGGGTACCTATTTCATCTCAACGATAAAAGTGAAATCGGTAGGGGTATTTAATAAGGGTAAAATAGTCAATTTAAATTTTAATCTAGAGTTTTGCAATTTGTACCAAACACAATATGATATCATCCGGGTCTGAATTTTTTGCTACCAAATGGTGAGATGAATGATTCATCTTGACACTATTCATATGAGTCATCTTGAGATGAATCATCATTCTTCATCTTGAGATGATTACCAAACACAGCCTAAATGTAAATGATAAGGACGATTTCTGCCGATGGTATATATCTTACATAAAATTAACATGTTATAAGTTTAATGTTCAAGTTAAGCATATCTGTTTTATGTTTCTTTTTCTCACCTTTATCCAATAGCTTGGTGAGATATTCTCATTTCCAATACTTATGTAGGATTACAGAATGCAACAAATACAAATATAAGAGAAAACAAAATTAGTGCACAGCTGTCTTTTCATTTCTTCTTCTACCATTTCCTCTTTAAATTTTATGTAATCAAAGAAAATACATAATCAAGAATAATAGGCATTGAAATAAACTTTTGACTTGGTTTCATGTTTATTTAAAATTTATGTTTATTATCTGTATGCATTTCGTATTCAAACCTCAGACTTGCTACATATTGCTTTAGAACTCACCAATTTGATTTGATCGAATTCGTTTCCAATAAGACATGTCTATGATCTTAAAGTCGTCCGTGTAGAAAAAACCTTATTTGTCGTAAAAATATGTATTGAACAATGTAGACAAACAAATTTAAGTAAGATGTAGAAGCTTAAACTTATGCATACCTAGAAGTTAGTAAAAAAATCCGTTGTGAAAGAACTCTGTAGCCGCATCCATGGACATGCAAAATGAAGAGATATGGATTCAGAACCCCAAATTAACAAAGGCACAATAAACCGTCAACTAACTTGAACACCGCAAAAATAATACTCAATGTCGACTTTCTATTACAGTGTTTGTTTGAAACACACTCACGACCATAAGAATAATATATATGATGGTGCAAAATAGAATATAGAATACGTAAATAAAACTATAACACTCAAAAGGACAGAGAGGAACTCGTACCTGGTCGAGTGTTTAATGAATAAATCGGCAGGAATCGAACTTCTAGGAATCGAACTACTTTCGCCAAATCTACCGCTTGTACCGCTTGATCCCGCCGTTCAAGTATGTGAATCATCTACCTATTCGTAAATTTTAAGCGAGAGGAAGATGATATATTTATTGAAGAAGTAGTTACATTACATGAGAAAAAAAAAATTATCGCCATGAGAGAGACTATTAATTGAAGAAGAGAGTTGCGACTGTTAAAAAAAAACAGGAAAGTTACGATGCATCAATTCGTGATCAATGATATCCGTAAAGGTGCGTCTGTTCATAAAGGTAAAAAAAACTTGTATTGCGTCTGTTCATAAAGAAAAGAGAGGTTGTGAGGAAAATTAGAAATAATCGGTGTTTATTTAATTAAATTTACAAAAAATGCACTTAGTAGTTTACTTAATTACAAAAATGCCATGCGTATTTTGCTTCAACAATTAAATGTGCGGGAAAGCAAGAACATGAAAATGAAATATATATATATAAAGAAAGTGAAACATGAAAACTTGCGTCCTATTCCAAATAATGTGTGAAAAGTTGCGTCTCTTAAAACATAAGAGGAATATTTACGAAGACAATTATTTAAATAAATAAAAAATTAGAAATTACGAAAATACACTTAGTGATCTATTTAATTACAGAATTGCCATTTGTACTTTACTTTTATATACTACTACAGTATATAGATATAGATTACCGATTACGAGGATAAAAAGGAAAAACAATTTAGATGCGAACCCGTTTTCCCCCTTTCATTACTGCGAGTGCGAGCCCGAAAAGCAGAGCGAGACCTAAGCAGAAAATTGCATCGGAGCCGCCGTGCTGTCCGCCGCCCCAAATTATTTCGAACAACCTCCTCGCTCGCGCCCTATTCCGCCGCACTCCGACGCTGCCAGCGCTGGTAGGTAACAGTTCTTCTCTCTCTCTCTCTCTATATATATATATCGCAATTAGGTTTTGGCAAATCAAGAAAATAACCTCCCGAGGTGAGCAATACAAGACAGATACAAAGGCGAAACGCATGTTAAATACCTTCGTTAAGAGGATTGCCCAAATAAATCCTAAACTATTTCATCATCATGCAATTTTGATCATCTTTTTCCTAAGTACGGCGTTTTCTGCCAGAATATACAAATTTTCAAAAAATCAGCGAAAATCTCACAATTCCAACAACTTCCAATCATACTATTGAGCTTTCTTGTTAAAGGTTTTATTTATGAGAATTTTGTATGTTCTTTCATGCCAAATTTCATAGTATGTTTTTGCAATTGTATCACTTTCACCAAATTTTGTATTCTCCTGCAGAAAGTAGTAAAACTAATGCAAAAAGGATATAGAGTCATGCAATTTCTGAAGTTTTATCGACTAAACATGCTAATTATAGTTACTGGACTAAAAAATCATTAACTTACCTGAAACAGCAGCTTCATAGCTCCCAGCTATATCAGTTGCAATGCCTGATTCATAATCCAGATGAACAAGAAATTCATTGAATCTGTGTAATTTTCCTATTTTGTTTGTTATGTCTGATGATTGTTGGATTCCATTTACTATATTGAATTTGCTAGATGTGCCTATGCTGTTACTTTATACCGTATGGATGTATCGTTCATTCTTGATTATCAGGAAGGAGCTTTGCCATTATTTTCTTATTATTTCGTGTTTCTGCTACCTGACTTGTAAATTTTTCGTGTTTCTCAGGTTCGATTTGTTAGGCTTTCTTACATTAGATCCAAGGAGAGTTGAATTTGTCAGAAGGTTAGTCATGCCTTTATCTTTCTCAATAATTTTACAGTAGGCTTATAGAGTTGTGCTTGCTCTAGTTTTGAACTTTCGGAGCTTAAATTATTGAATCTACATATTTTGATTCGGATTGAATCCAGCACTTATACATTCACAACACAATTGAATGTTGATAGCCGTTTCTAGAAATGTTTTACTTTAAAAGAAGCATGTTTGAGAACAGAAGAACAGGAAAAAAAAAATAATAATAAGAAAAGAAGAAAAAAGATAAAGCTAGTCTTCACGGAATATATTGTTCATTTTTTTAAAAGCCAAGTATTATTTTTTCAGTATTCTACCCCTTGACTCAGATACATGCTCCTATTCTTGATTCTTTCTCTCTCTTTTGTTTTGGTGAAAATTTGTGAGAATGAGACATAGGCACTAAATCTGGTGTACCTCTCTCAATTGCAGCATCTCGACCATTGAAGAGGCAACAACTTCCTCACGATCAGCCCCTAAATTCACAAGGTATGTATGGATTTCCTTGATAAATCTAATTTATAGTTGTTTATCTCATTCCCTAGCATCCTTGGGACAACCCGTTGCCACGGTGTTGTCATTCTTTGTTGATTGTGTGATTTATTTATTTCAGTTTCTAAGTTTGCTGATATTGTGTGTGATTTGTTTCCAATTTAATTTCTCTCAAGATGCGCCTGCTTGTGACCTTAACATGAAACGTTAGAAATTATTGCATGTGAAGAATGCTTGTCTCCTGAACTTTGTGTGTTAAAATTGACATCAACAAGCAAAAAAACACTAGTTTAATTTTGATCTGCATTCTGTGCCATTCTTTCTTCGATGCATTTTTTTTTTCTTTCAATTATCAAATCTTCTCACAACTAACAAGCAACCTGCTGCTGCATGCATAGTGAATATGATTTCTTGCCTTCCTCTTATAGAACTAATATTAATTCGAAAAATTAATTTTGTGTTTCTTGTTTTTGCTTTCCTTAGAGGTATGCCTAAGGTTGCTGATCAGCTTGCTGTGCTACGTTATTATTTTGATGATGATGATGTTGGTGGTAATGTAATGAAACATTACTTATCTGTTCTTTCTCCACGGGATTTTTCCGTGATTTATGATTTCGACCTTCCCTTCGAAAAAAATCAAAATTACGATGTTGCTGGCAGTAGTTGTCATGGGTTACTGCATTTTCATAACTTTGTTGGTCAGTCTGTAGTTTGCAACTTAACAACTAAGAAGTACAAACTTCTCCCTCTACCGGAATTGAAATCCGATCCAGATGACGCCATTTTCTACGGCGTAGGATTTGGTTATGATTCCGTCTCTAATGACTATAAAGTCATTAGGACTTATGTAGAACATTTCTCGAGTGATGTAGGAGATGAAGAGGGGATAGATTGTTATGAAGGTTCTGAGGAACACACTCAAGTGTACTCTTTGAAAAATGGAGATGATGGATGGAGAGAGATTGAACCGGCTAAGCCTTTTATACTCTCATGGAGTAGTCTTTTTGTTGAGAAGGACCGTTCTATTTATTGGACAGCTCTCGATTATAATGAATCTAAAACTGATGCGATTGATGTGGTGCTATCATTTCACTTGGGTCGTGAGAGATTCGATTCCTTTTCTCTA
This sequence comes from Mentha longifolia, assembly GCA_001642375.2. Taxonomy (NCBI): domain Eukaryota; kingdom Viridiplantae; phylum Streptophyta; class Magnoliopsida; order Lamiales; family Lamiaceae; genus Mentha; species Mentha longifolia. The sequence goes on from CM038111.1 coordinate 33,133,328, forward strand.
CCTCCAACCACGATTCCAAATGTCGTATATGAGCTTTTGGAGCATCGTGGATCTTTGGCGGTGATTGGATATGATTTAGAAGTACCTCGTGCCTCCTCATCCATGGTGATTTGGGAATGGGAATGGGACAAGTCGTGTTGGAACAAATTTCACATTATCTCTCTTTCTCATATTGATAGTCCAGTTGGTTTGTGGGAAGATAAATTTCTGTTTCTGGAAGCAAAGTCTTCAAACTTTGAAGATGGTATGTGCAAGCAAATAGAAGTCTATGATTTGGGCACGACGAACTTGAGAAAGCTGGACATCTATAGTTATGACAAGAAGATGAATGTGCTTTCTTATTCTAAGGATGAGAGCGAACTGATATCGGATGCAAGTCTTGTGAGGTACACTCAATATACTATTTTCAGCACCTTTCAAAAATAATATATTATTTTCAGCAATTAATTCATTCTTTTTGTAATTATTATCTTTTGCATTTTGGCTAATGTCTTTCCCTTTTTATTTCTTGAATTCTATATTAGTGGGACTCGTAGGCAAGGGAGTTCAAAGGTGAAGATGAGCAAGACGGCGACTAGAGGAAGAGGAAGAGGACGAGAAAGAGGAAGTGGAAGTGGAGGAAGTGGAGGAGGTGGAAGTGGTGGAAGTGGAAGAGGTGGAGGTGGAGGTGGAAGAAGTGGAAGTAGAAGATGGAGATTCTAACTAATTCCTAGATTCTGTTTTAACTAGGATTTGTTTCTTGCTACTCACCAGATTTTTAATATTTATCCAAAAAGGTGTATAAGTTGTACAATCTCATAGCTACTGAATTTGATGGTTCGTATAAGCAGTAGAGATTGATTGCAGCTTCAATTCAATCTAGGCGTAACGAGAATAGGGAAAAGATGTTTATTGTTGAGTGTTTGGTTCCACGATAAAAAGATTTGAAGGGGTAAATAAATTTTTATGCTTCCTTTTCCTGTTATAATATAATCTTATGGGGTTAAAATTGTACTAAAATTTTCCAACTTTTTAATTGATCTCTCTCTCCACACATATATACAAAGAACCAGTGATCCATGCTTGTCAATTAATTAACCTGAAAATGTTACACGTTTCGGAACAAATCTGTTGTGCGCAAATAGTGTAGATGATGCTTTAAAGTAAGTTATCACATTAACACATACATATTCCATCCATATACAAACCTAAACTGCAAAAAGACAAAATGATGGATACAAGCTCTTTGAGAAAAACACAGTAAAAAAAATATCTCTAAATATTTCGAATCCCTCCTCTAATCCCCAGGGGGAAGAAGGCTTGACCCAAATCTCCAAGAAAATTTGCAATCTCACTACCAGCCTTATCATCTTTCAAGAAATACCGAAGATTCGATGGGAGAAGATCAACGGTTTTTGCAGAATGCATTGATCAAGTATAATAGAGAGCTGACAAAAATATCAACAAGTCACCAAGAAGAAGGCCAACCACATCAAACACGAATTTTGGAGCAAATAATCCACACACCTGCATCAAATTCATACAGCAATATTACGATGTTTATCACTGAACGATAACGAGTTAGCTCAAGAGCAGGTAAAACTTGAAGTAAAACTTGAAGTACGAGGATACTATCAGATGCCGCCTCTGTATTGTGACGCATAGCATTGTAAATGTGGCTGTTATAGCTGTAATCAGTCCATACATCAAATACACCTGAAGACAATAGTAAACCTATAATGCACAGCTGAAGTTCCGATAGAGAATTTAATATAATACGAGACTTTTTAAGGAGAACTTACTTGGCATAATCTAATAGAAAATACTTGTTTGTTCTGCTTCAGTAGATAACCGCGTGCAACCAGTGGAAGTCCAAATATTGGGAGGATGTGTGAAAATCCAAATGTATCGATGGTGAGTAGGATTGCTTGCCGAATAAGGCTGAATTCATCATACCTGAAATAGATTATGATGATCAATTCAAATGCCTTGACAACATTGTCTGACCTTGGAAGAAGGAAAAAGGCAAGGCATCCTCGAAAAGTTAAGGCATGAACAACTAAATGGAAAGAAAGAAAAGGAACACGAGTGTTCTTACCCAATAAATGCAGCTGCATATCTGAGGCCATCAAAAGCACACCTACACAGTGAAAGCGCCATGATCTCAAAAGAGGGAAAAATGAGAAGGGAAATAAAAAAACTAGCTATGGCGCATATTAAGTAAAATATTTAACAGCGAACCAAGATGACATAGTCTCGTATTGTTACGATATGATAAAAACTTGGTAGAAGCAGAAAATGTCTTACCAATGACCGGTGCTGAAAAACAAGCACACAGCCAGAAGGCTCCATTGGGTAACAGGAAGAGCATAAGAGAGTGAAGATCCAGAATAGTCATTTTTGGTGTTATGTTCCAATGCCATCAATCTAATTATGCACCAACCTATAGATAATATATATCCAAGAAAAACAGATTAATCACTGAGCTAAATTATAATTGACCACCAGCTTTAAAATAAAAATAATCCATTGAATTGTAATATACATAAGAAACTAATGGATGAAAAAAGGTTACAAGGTAAAGCAAGAACCTCCAATCAGCAAAGCCAAGTAAGCAACCGGACAACAAAATGACCGTTGAACTCCATGCAGACATCAAGGCTAATGCTTTAACAACTGTACTTTGTTTGAAATTTGAGGGTCTCCCCCTATCAATCAGTTGACCTACGGCCAATACTGAGAGTTGTAGAATTCCAGCAGCATAGATCACTAGAGGTATTAGATTTCCTTTTATACGCCAAAGTGAATGGTTTGGACTTAGTAGACTACTATCCGAGGCCCAGTTTAAAGCATATAAATAATTGAAGTTCCTGCAACAACATACTTCAAAATGCCCTGAGAAAAACAAGAGGTGATGCTCTTGTACAGAAGGTATGCAATGATAATAAGAGCTATCATTGGAAGAACTTCAGTTACATACATCCAGAGCTCAGAATCATTGTCAATTCCCACCATTCTTGAGACGTTTACCTTCAAGAACAATGAGTTCACAGCCTGCTTTAACTGTCCTAATTCAATACTGATTCTGAGGAAAGGAACCAAAAGACAAAGCACAAGTGCCTGCAAATTCCAAATCAACTTTAACAAAAAGAAATGTAACGATACTGGGGAACATGCAACAAAAAGACAACGGAATTTAATAAATGCATGAGGCAAAATCACAAAGGAAAAATGATGATAGAAGCCTACTTCAATTAGCATCATCTTCTTCATTATAGCATGCCGTAGTTGAAGTATTGCAGTTGTTGCCAAAAGAAGACTTGCCACTCGCCCTTCTTCAACTGCTTCAAAGTAATATGGAATTAGCACAAGTAGCAAACAAAGGAAAGAGAGAGCCAAAATACATAGTATCAGAATCAGATATGGTGCTTACGAATAAAACTGTTGGAAAGGAAACTCCACGCACGTATCAGAATTACAATACTAGCAAGATTCACCCCAAAGAAATTCTTAAAATAGTCGGACAAGAATGAGTGGAGCCCACATAACTTGTCCAGCCTCCTGATGAGAAATACATGCAGATAAAATGAACTTAGCATGATGCAAAAGCCTATGCTCATCATCTTCAAATTGAATTCAGTCCAGTTGGACCGTGCTAGTGCAGCAACACTTTCCAAAAACTTAGAATATGCATCAATTTGGCTGTTTCACTAAAGGCAGTGGTACAGAAACCCCTGAAATATTTCTTGAAGTGATTGACCAAAGCTCTTGTGCCTTTGCATAAAGCTCCGATACATGCAGCAAGTCTCTTTCCGAAAATCCAACCAATGATAAAGATGAACAGACATCAATATATTTCTTCACCTACATAAGCAAATCCTGGGTCATAGAAAGGGTGGCAGCACTTAATTTTTAGCAGAAAAGAGTAGATAAATGCTTGATGCTGATTAACAGAAGAAAGTCAAGTGCGTACCATATTTGTCAAGTTCATCTTACAAGTGCATCAATGGAACAAACACCTAATTTTGAAGCTTGACTATTTAGTTAGATAGGCAATCCTTATATCTATTCAGTTGGTGCTTTCAACAGACATGCCCATGGTCAAGCTAAATTCTCCTTTGTAAGGTTAAGCACACGTACTATTCGATAAGCTACTAGATAGTTACTAATATGCCCACGGTCTAGTTTTTTTGCAGTTGTGGCAACATATTAGTAACTTTCTTAAAATTCGAGATGCAATACAACCTAAAAACAAGACATGCCCTTCTCGCTAAAACACTCACTGACGCGTCAAAATAGGGCATAAACAGGAGTATGCTATCATATTCTAGCCGATAATTGATTTTTGAGCAAATTCATCTAGATGAAACACATTCACGTGATCATGAATGCAATGAGGCATGCTTGATAGCAGCAATTTTGTGGCAATTTCAACTTCTCTCACTTGTATAATCCAACATTACTGCTTTCATCAACACTAATTCAAGGATTATTCCCAAAACAATGTTGTGCATATGGACCATCTCAACCCTTCTGATGTAAAAACAATTTTCCTTAAAGAAAGAAAAGTTATATGGATTTTATCACAATCAAACACTTGGATACTTAAACCACATTGATGCCCTACTGCCTGAGAACCATGCGAAGCATAATGCATTATCAATTCATCATATGTTGAAGGATAAAAACCAGCAGGTATCTGGTTAAACTTGTTAAGCCAAGTGATAGAAAACCCAAGAATATATACGTATATCAGGTATGGGTATTAAAATGGCCCATACACATACCATGTGTTTAGTATATCAGTATATGAAAATTCAATTGATATATTTGATATACCAATTTCTCACTTTTAACATTCCTAGATATACTCTTTTCACCACCGGTATCACTTTTTTCTTCACAGAAACTTTATTTTTTATTTTTGCTTCTCCTCCCCCAATTTCTTCGACGTTGCTCCAATTTTTTCAAGAACTTCACGATTTGTCGCTCATCATACCAGAAAAAAAAAAAAAAAAACATTTCAAAGTGGAAATTTGAGGTTTTTCTTTTTCACTTGTTTCAATTTTATTTCCCCTTAATTTCAAACTGTACATTCAAATTTGCGAATCAAATTAGGCTGATAGTTGCGGATCAAATTTTACTCAATTTCTACTATTCACATAATTTTATTTCAATTATAATTTGTTGCCTAGTTTTATTTTGAAATTCAATTAGTTTGGTTTTGCCACTTGTTTAACGTAATGAGGCTGGAATTTTAATTTCAAGCAAATAGGTATTTTGGGATTTCTTGTTGGGATGGTGCTACATTTATTGGGTTTTTTTTTTCCCTTTCTCTTATGCATAATTATTATTGTTGTAAATGGGAAAGGGTAGCTAAAAGAAGAAAATTGATTTGACATATTTTTTCCAAATGTGATGAAAATAGCTTTTTTGCTTGTGATTGCAAGTCATTTTAATGGTGTAAATTTTTGGTAGTTTTTGCATAACTTAGTATTACTTTTATGGATTTGTTAATGTTTTCATTGTCTTGGATTGTTTTTAGTTAAGAATTGTAATTTTGAAACAAAGAAGAAGAAAATATGAAGAAAAAAGAAGAAAAAAGAAAGAAGAAATAAAGTACAAAATTAACTTATAATAATAATAATAAATTATTATTATTATTATTATTAAATTATTATTATTATTAATTATTATTATTATTATTATTAATTAACTTTTATTAAAAAAAAAACAAGATTTGATATCTCATATCGGAATCTATACCAAACGCAGATATTCGATATCAATCTCATACTCTTACCTGATATCTCATACCCATAGCCCCTCATACCCATATCTGATACCTGATATACTAGTATATGGATACCAAACAGGCCCTAAAAAAGTGCCGGGTCTGCATGCCAAGAGAAGTACAAAGATAAGGAAACATGTACCTGCCAAGAATTCATACAAAGGGCATTCACATAGTTCAGCATCCCACTTTGGACTTGTGATGACTTTGACCATCACCAGTGGCTGATTCTTCGTGGTTCCATATACCACCAGCTAAGGAAAAGAGTTCAGAGTTAACATGCCCAATACTAAAAATAGGTAATATCATCATAATTTCTTCAGATTTTCTTCATAATATATTTAACCAATAATACAAAAATAGGGGGAAATAAATAATCGCAGTATTCCAGCAAGAAATGTCATGAAGTGCACCGGATTTTCCATTTCATTATTCATTAAAGATCTTAGACAAGACAAGAGAACAATTCATTCACCCTCATTCAATCAGAATTCATTTTTCGGATCATTCTCTCACTCTCTCTCTCTCTCGAAGTTTCTCCAAGAACCCTAATTCCCAACATGCGCCGCTCTCACTTAGGGCTAATTCCTCTACCCATCTTCTCCCCTTTTTCCCTAAAAACCCATCCAGATTTCTACAAATCTCTATCTCTCTCTCGATCTAGGAATTTCTGTTCGCTCTCCCTTTTTTTCGATCTCTTTGTATGGATCGACCCACTTCACCGGATCTGAGTGGGAATTGGGTGTCAATCCGCCGGCCTCCCACCGCGATGATGAAAAGGAGCGGTGGGGAAGGTGATGACGGCTGGGTTTATGAGGAAACACCGTCCCCTAGTCCAACGCTGCCGAGATCCCCACGCCGTATTTGCAGGCCGGAGAGGTTGGGCTCTCTGCGCCGGCAACGGTCCCCTTCCCCAGATCTATTGCCTCGTCGTCCGGTGGTGGAGATCTCCACGAGTAACCCTCTGCTGTTATTGGCGATCTTTCATGAACCTGTCAAAGTCTCCGCCACTAACAGTCCCATGACGGCGACGGTAGAGCAGGCTGTCGGTTAGGGGTCTCCGTCTGACCGGTCCTCTGAGAGCGACGGGTTAATTGAATCTTACTTTCTGGCACAAGATGCCGTTAAGAAGCAAATACTAAAAATGGGCGTTGATTTTCCGAGTTCATCGGATGATGAATGATTCAGTGTCCATTGAAGGCATTGCAAGTATCCTATCCTTTGCTGATCCTATGATTGTCTGATTTCTATGATTAATTTGTTGGTTTTGGTTATTTCTGAAATTTAGATAACTCTGTCTCTGTGATTAGTTAATGCATGCTGGATTTTTATATTGCTGCAATTGATGATTTACTTGATAGATGGCATATCTGTGATGATTCTAGGGCAAGTTCTAAGGCTTATGATGTTGATGGTTATGTCTGAAATTTGGATAACTCTCTCTCTGTGATTAGTTAATGCATGTTAGATTTTTATGTTGCTGCAATTGATGATTTACTTGATAGATGGCAGATCTGTGATGATTCTAGGGCAAGTTCTTGGCCTTGATTTATGTCTGTTTGATGGTTGAGGCAAGTTCTAGGGCTTATGATGTTGATGCAGAATTGTTTCATATTGATGCATGCTCTGATTAACTGAATATATGGGCTCGAATATTGAATCCTTCTTTTACTGCTTCAGCTCTGAACTCTGGGTCTGAATCTGTTATGTGTGGTTTAGCATTGTCTTGCTGAATGTAAATTGTCTTGCTTGCATTTTGTGGCCATTTTGCTCTGATAGCTGGTAATACCTGCACAATTGTAAGGGGATTAGAGATCTGTGATGAACTTGTTTCTAAGATCATGAGTAGAAATACTACCTTTTGAATGATGGTGTCCCTGATAACTTCCCTTGTCACTGAATCAATGGCTTTTGTTTCCCATGTGCCCTTTGCTCTGTTATGCTCTTCCTCCTTGCCTGAACTTGTTTAGTGAATGAGAATATTTCAATTTTCCCATCAAACAATACACTGCCATCCTCATTTAGGATTGGCCTACTCACATCACACATGAACATTATTTTCCCTATGAACTTCTTTGATTGTGTGGCTCTGTAAGGCTCCTCTTCATCACTAGTGATGTAGTATCTGTTTGATCCTTGGGTTATGTAAAACCATTTTTCATCAATATGAACAATATTGTTCATATTCTGAAATTGAAGCTTGTTCAGAATTCCGTCTAATTCTAAGGATTCAAGTGAGAATCTGACCCTCAAGAATTTGTTATCAGTTGTTAAATTAGGGTTTATGGCTGAAGTATGTGCCCTAAAAATCCCTATCTTTTTCCATCTGCAAAGTGTGCTAGGGCTAATTCCTAAAGCACTTCCCATTCTTTCATAAGTAGTCCTATCTCTAAGATGAAGAGCTTTTATTTTAGCTGGATCGGGTGTGTGTTTGATTACCTTCTTCCTTATTTTGTGTCCACTCACACTGATTATGGCCTGACCTTGTATTTGTTGCTGTTTTGCAGATTTCCACAGGCGGTGGATTGTTGATTTGGATAGCTCCCACTTCACCATTGCTTCTTTCATCCTCCCATGTTCCGGCTTTCTGTTCTTGGACTGCACAAGAAGAAACTGGACGATCAAGTTTCGATCATTTGCCGACGCCTGCTTCCTCGCCATCTTCTTTTCTCTGTTTTTTTTTTTTTTTTTTCCTGTTTTGATGAAGGAACTGATGTTATGTTATGCTGCTGGATTTTTATGTTGTTATTGTACTAGAATTTCCCTCAAATTTGAATTAGGGTGGGAAATTAGCTTAGGGGAGTATGTGATCACATGGGTGATTTAGAATAGACATAACTCTATTTTGTGATTGGGATATTATTAATTGATGATTTCTTTTTCTTTTTTTAATTATTCTTTCTAATTTCTGTAATGTTTATTCCGAGATTGCAGGATTTTAAAATTTCGTAAAAAAAAAATAACAAAAAAATTTATAAACTATAATTACAAAATTTCAAATTTTAAATTTATTAACTTAAAAAAAAATCCCAAGTTTTATTTCATAAAAAAATGTAAATATTAATGATTGATTGTATTGTTAAAACTGAATTTCAATAGCTTAAGTAACCACTAATTACCATTAGTACTCCCTCCTTGGTTTTTGTGAAAAAACCAAAGGTGTCAAATTCCATGAAATGGAGGGAGTATTAGTTAGTGCTCATTAAAATTGTAAATTGAATGAATTCATGTCACTATTTGAATGAATATATTTACTCGAGAAATGTTATCTCATTAACATATTTTTCTATTACATATATAATGAACTAGTGTATGTCCCGTCAAAATTCGACGGGTATAATTTTTTCTTATTTAAATATTTTATTATTTTGTATTTTAAATAATTCATTCAATTGAGCAAGAAATGCGAGGTGCTACCTAATCAACACAAATTCAATCTAATTGTTCCTCAAATAAACCTAATTATGCAAAAGCCAATGACACCAATCAATTCAATAGAAAAACTCCATACAAATAACGAACACGGTTATTGAATACATAATAAAATAGATGTAAACAAATGCAGAAAATATGAAACTCTCACAGTTGGAGGAAACAAAAATCTTGTTTCTATGATCATCACCTCTAAGTTACGAAAAGAAATAAATCATTATGCTGAATTCATTCAATTCAATAGTTACTATCATAATGAGGTGGCACAAAACATCGACAATCGAATACCTTTTTTATCACAGTCATACAATCAAAGCCTAAATATGGTCAAAAGAAAACTACTGTCGAAACCAATATGGCTCTGTCTTCTTCGTATCGATTGTATAATCCTAACCATAACTCAGTGCATTTTACCAAGTTATTATCCTTAATTCACTCAATATTGTTTACTTTAACACTATATATTTAAAAATAAATTTTTTTAGCAAGACGAACCACATAAAATTATTATTTCATAATAAAATTTACTGACTTTTCAAGATCTTTTTGTAACAAAAATTTGACATTTATAGCTCTCGATACATACTAAAATAATTTCAAAAATATATTGGCCAACAGGCCACCTCAAAATCGAATGTGAGTCGCCCGTGGCTAGGCGCACGTGCTGCATCCGCCGATTTAGGCAAAAATACATTGGCCAACGGACCACCTCAAAATCGAATGTGAGTCGCCCGTGACTAGGCACATCTGCTGCATCCGCCGATTTAGGCAAAAATATATTAGCCAACGGGCCACCTTAAAATCGAATATGAGTCGCCCGTGGCTAGGCACACCTGCTACATCCGTCGATTTAGGCAAAAATATATTGGCCAACGGGCCACCTCAAAATCGAATATGAGTCACCCGTGACTAGGCGCACCTGCTGCATCCGCCGATTTATGGGTCTAACAAACCTCCACCACCAAAACTCGATGATGTCCTCGTCATGTGGGATAGCCTCTTATCTTCACTCCATTTTTAGCAACAACTCGCTCACCACAAGCGAGTTCTCCCGATACACCACGGCCATTGCTTGACGTAGCTCCCAGCAAGACTTTTGTTACGTGAGCACACCACGGCCCACACTTGGTTGTTTTATCGCCATGTCCTTCCCAGGCTCCCCTCGGTCCATTTGCATACCTGAAATATAGTGCATCGTGTTGACCCGAGTCTCCTCCTTCACGGATTCAACGACCACGACATTCAACTTTTCCAAAGTAATTGCCAAGTTTGTTTCCACATGTGCTCATGCATAGACATACTATTTGAAGTGAGTAAGGTAGTGATTCAATATTATTTAGGGAAAATACATTGCCCCAGCAGACGGAGAAACATGGAAGATTCGTCCTATTGCAAATTCTGTTTTTCTCTTTGTCCAAACATTGCCATCTGCATTCCAAACATAGTGTTGGGGAAACTCACTATACAACTATTTTCTAGCATCGCGGTCTCTTTATTAAGTGTCATCCATTGTTTGAATTGTGTTTTTGCATTAGCATTTTTGTCCACGACATTGCGAATGTAAATATGTAATCGCCTTCTTGACATGAAACCAACTAAGTGCTCGTTTGGTTCAAGTTGGGTAACGGAAATGGAATGGAATCAAGTCAAGTAAGAGAATGAAATCAAGTCAAGTAAAGGAATGGTAATAATAATAATACTTTTATTGAGTGTTTGGTTCAATAGTAGAAAGGGAGTCACTTGTGAGGGGGTAAAAAAAAAACTTGAACCAAACATGAGCTAAATCTTGAACAATTATAGTAACACAGTAACAAAGAAACCAACTAAATATTAAATATATGAAACAACAACATGCAAAGTAAGACCAAATTAAATCAACTAAGAAATTTTATTTGGTTCCCAAACATAAAATAATAACGAAGGACGACGATCATGAATCAGTAAAATGTAAAATCATCTATGAGCTGGACTACTACGAAGACCCCTTACGTAAAATTAAAGCAATTACTATACATAAAACCTATAAATCTGAATAATCATATTTTTAGAGAAAAATCATTCATTCATATTTGAACAATCTCGCAAGTGAACACAATAAACCCAAACTTCAATCAAAAGACACTTCAATCAAAAGACAGATATTCGCCAATCGAGCAATCCATCTATATATATATGAGTACATATTATTTAAAAAAGCATCCTCATCTTAGCAGTTTCGAGTACTTGGATTAAGATTCGAGTACTAACGAAAACAAACAAACCAAAAAAAAAAAAAGAAAACTTAAAAGCTCTACTTCATTACTCGTATAGGAAGGAAAAAAAAAAAACTTTCCGCGTTAATTACTCACTCAAGGAGATATTTCCTGAAGCGTTTCAGGGAAGACTGAAGCTAAGGGAAAAGCTCTGCTGCCTGCGAATAAATAAAAAGAATCAATCCTCAACCATCCACCACCAACAGAAAAACAAAAAGAGCAGCCAACCAAAGTCGCGGATTCATATACCATTCATAATAAAACGTTATTAATCGCTTCAAATTTTTATTTTGTTAATTTTCAACATACAAGAAAGAGAATTAAGAAACATGTTAGGGATTAAGATACTGAGAACATGGAGAAAAAAAAAGCGAAAGAGAAATATAAAGGCTAAAAAAGATTGTGATAGATAAATGGACATTAGAACTCCATTCAAGATTGTTATAATTTTAGAATTTAAGTATATATAGAAGTACATTTTTATAATCCAAGTAGATATGCATGTATAATGTGTAAGATATGTTAATCGTATGCTAAAATAAAACATACGTAATAAAAGAATTAATTAAAAAACACAGGATCATAATCAACAATATTTTAATCAGATTATACCCTTTATTGTAATATTTTTATATTGGTTAGTTGTATAAATTGGGGTGGGTGTGTAAAATTCTCGGTGTAGATATACATATTTTCTCAAATTAAAGATTTGTATGGAAATAAATCATGAATAATTGTGTGTGTAATAATAATTTAATATGTATAAATATATAGAATTTAGATAAATAGGCAATGGAGGATGTAGGAGGCGCCACGTAGGCGCATGGATCGCTTTGGTGCTTCAAATCCATATCGGAACATATAATATATTAATGTTTTGATATTTTAAGTTTTAATGAATACGATTACACGAGAAATGTTAGCCCACTTTTATCTAATTTTCATATATGTTGAATATTATTGTTACTTTGAAAGTTATTATCATTTATTATTTGAAAAACTAGAGCTGAGGGTTGTAAAAAGTATTATATGGGCAGTGGGGGCTAATTCTTTAAGGTGGTGCTTGGTATGATGGAATAGAATGAGGTGGAATGGAATGGAGGTAGAAATGATGTACAAATTTCTACATGATTTCTACCTCCATTCCATTCCAGCTCATTCCATTCCATCATACCAAGCAACCCCTAAGTCATTTTAAAAATGAAATAAACACGAGCTTATATGTACTCATTATTTTATTTAGGTATGCCCAAATGGTCAACGGCGTCTACGCGCTGACCTTTTCATTCTTCTTTTAGAATTTTCCCAATTTTAGGCCACTTTTTGTGCAGCCATTTAAGGAGTCAAATTTTTAAATGTCCATTTAAGTTAATGGATATCAAATTATAGTGATAATGTATATATATGTCCATTTAAGTTAGTGGACATCAAAATATGTCCACCAACATAAGAAACTTAAATTAAGTCCATCATTTGCTTTTTGACCCCAAAATACCCTTATCAATTCAAATTTTGATTTTTGAATAAAAATATGGCTGAATCTATTTTTTCATTTCATTTTGTGAAACTAAGGTTTCATCCCAAATTCTCCCCCCAAATCCTCCTCTGCGGCTGCCACATGCGTCGTCTCCGACGAGTCCTCCTTCTCATCGTCCTTCCGCCGCCTCTTCAACCTCAACCGGCGAGCTGTTCTTCTGCCGTTCCAGATCCGCCGACTTCTCTTCTCATTTTCAATTCCTAAACCCTAATTCTTCTATCTCTATCTCTCTCTCCTCCTCCCTCATCCGATGCCGACACACCTCCGGCAGCCGGCCGCCTTCTGCGGTTTTGGAGTAGATCTGCCCAATGCAACTGCTCCGCCGTCGCGCCGCCTTGCCTCTGTCCACCTTGCTCCGCCGTCGGGATCCTCTTCGTGCAGATCCAGCGCCGCCGTCGCGATCCTCTTCGTGCAGATCCAGCGCAGCCGTCGTGTTATAGCCGTGCCTCCAGATCTGGTACCGCTGCCACCGTAGGTCCGCGTTGTCGCCACCATCACCTGCAGATCTGCGCGCTCCAGATCTTTGGCTTCAACTCGCGGTGCCGAGGCCTCTGATTCATCCACCGCCATGTTGATTTTGCAGCGTCGGTGAGGTGCAAAAGTTGCAGGTTGGAAGAAGATATTGGTGCTGCCCGAAGCCCAGCCATCTTATTCGGTTTTTTTTTTTTTTTTCCAATTTTTTTCTTTCTTTTCTGATTTTGAAATGTTGATTATTATTTTCTTACAATTTCAAAACAAGCTTTCCTGATTTTGATGTGTGGATTATTATTATTTTTTTTCAATTCCTTTTCTTCTTTTTTGATTTTGCTATGTTTCTGATTTTAATTTTTTTTCCCAAATATGTTGATTTTTAAATTATGTGATATATATGTTGTGCTCAAATTTTATGCTTAAAAATTTTAAGAAATTTGGATATGAATTGAGATGCATTTCGAAATGCAATGTGCTTTTGCTTGTTGTTGTTGTTGAAGTTAAAATTACTGTATAATTGGTGCTATTGGTACTATTGATGCCGAAATAGTACCTATAGTACCAATTGTGTAATTGGTACTATAGGTACTAACATCTTCTAAATAGTGTCAATAGTGCCATTATTGATCGTTTTTTTGAATTATTAGCACAGTGGCATTATTCATATTTTTGCTTGATATTTGAAAAAACGAAATATGGGACTATTGGTACTATTAGGATTGATAGTGCCTATAGTACCAATTACAAAACGAAACTATTTTGTTATTAATAATAATACTAATAGTGCTAAAATTGAAAATAATATAGCAACAAAATTCAAAAAAATCTTATATTATTATTTGATTTTTGAAAAGAAAAACTCTGGAACAGTTAGGACTATTGGTACTATTTGGCACCAATAGTGCCAATAGTACCAATATCGAAGAAAAAAAACGTAAAATAACATATCAGAAAAAATTCAAAAAAAAATTACAAACAAAAAGTATTAAAAATTGAAAAAAAAAAAAAATCAAAAAATTCAGTCAAAGTCAACTTATAAAGGGTATTTTGGTCCAAAAAGACAAAAAATGGACTTAATTTGAGTAAGTTATGTTGGTGGACATTATTTGAGTTCTACTAACTTAAATGGACATTTCAATTTTTCACTCCAAATTATATCCACCAACATTAAAAACTCAAATTATGTCTTTTTTTGCCTCTTTGGACCAAAATGCCCTTAATGAGTTGACTTTGATTAAAATTTTTGACTTTTTTTTTGTTTTTTCTTCTAATTTTCTGATAGTTTTAATTTGTGATTTCTTTTCGATTTTTTTTATAAAAAAAAAATTTGACATTTTTTTTGTTTTTTTTTTTTATTTTGGCTCTATTGGCTCTAATGACACTAATAGTACCAAAAGACTCAATTTTTTTCAAAATTTTTCAGTCATTTTATTTTATTTTATTTTATTCAATTTTAGTTCGATTGGCTCTATTGATACTAATAGTACCAATAGATCTAATTGTTTCAAATTTTTTCTTTTCAGATTATTGGCAACAGCCTTTTATAATCTCATTTGACCTAATGATAATTCAAACAAACTCATAAAATCAGAATCTAAAGAAATAAATGAAAGCATAAAACTTTAAATTTGAATTGGGTCTAATGGAACTATTTGGAGAAAATAGACCCAATAGAATTAATTCTGCGCACCAATTCAGTCTAAAATCAAATCCAAGAAACAGTTCATACCATAATTTGCATCATTCTAATTCCAATCGCATAAAATTCAGTTGAAACAATAAAATCATAAATCTGAATTGGGTCTAATGGATCTATTTGAATTAAATAGTACTATTAGACCCCAATTCAACACAATAAAAAAAAATCGACAACATAACAGTACTATTGACACTATTTAGATATTAATAGTACCTATAGTACTAATTATACTAAATAGTGTCAATAGTGCCATTATTGATCGTTTTTTTGAATTATTAGCACAGTGGCATTATTCATATTTTGCTTGATTTTTGAAAAAACGAAATATGGGACTATTGGTACTATTAGGATTGATAGTGCCTATAGTACCAATTACAAAACGAAACTATTTTGTTATTAATAATAATACTAATAGTGCTAAAATTGAAAATAATATAGCAACAAAATTCAAAAAATCTTATATTATTATTTGATTTTTGAAAAGAAAAACTCTGGAACAGTTAGGACTATTGGTACTATTTGGCACCAATAGTGCCAATAGTACCAATATCGAAGAAAAAAAACGTAAAATAACATATCAGAAAAAATTCAAAAAAAATTACAAACAAAAAGTATTAAAAATTGAAAAAAAAAAAAATCAAAAAATTCAGTCAAAGTCAACTTATAAAGGGTATTTTGGTCCAAAAAGACAAAAAATGGACTTAATTTGAGTAAGTTATGTTGGTGGACATTTTGAGTTCTACTAACTTAAATGGACATTTCAATTTTTCACTCCAAATTATATCCACCAACATTAAAAACTCAAATTATGTTTTTTTGCCTCTTTGGACCAAAATGCCCTTAATGAGTTGACTTTGATTAAAATTTTTGACTTTTTTTTTGTTTTTTCTTCTAATTTTCTGATAGTTTTAATTTGTGATTTCTTTTCGATTTATTTTATAAAAAAAAATTTTGACATTTTTTTTTGTTTTTTTTTTTTTTGGCTCTATTGGCTCTAATGACACTAATAGTACCAAAAGACTCAATTTTTTTCAAAATTTTTCAGTCATTTTATTTTATTTTATTTTATTCAATTTTAGTTCGATTGGCTCTATTGATACTAATAGTACCAATAGATCTAATTGTTTCAAATTTTTTCTTTTCAGATTATTGGCAACAGCCTTTTATAATCTCATTTGACCTAATGATAATTCAAACAAACTCATAAAATCAGAATCTAAAGAAATAAATGAAAGCATAAAACTTTAAATTTGAATTGGGTCTAATGGAACTATTTGGAGAAAATAGACCCAATAGAATTAATTCTGCGCACCAATTCAGTCTAAAATCAAATCCAAGAAACAGTTCATACCATAATTTGCATCATTCTAATTCCAATCGCATAAAATTCAGTTGAAACAATAAAATCATAAATCTGAATTGGGTCTAATGGATCTATTTGAATTAAATAGTACTATTAGACCCCAATTCAACACAATAAAAAAAAAATCGACAACATAACAGTACTATTGACACTATTTAGATATTAATAGTACCTATAGTACTAATTATACTAAATAGTGTCAATAGTGCCATTATTGAACGTTTTTTTGAATTATTAGCACAGTGGCATTATTCATATTTTTGCTTGATTTTTGAAAAAACGAAATATGGGACTATTGGTACTATTAGGATTGATAGTGCCTATAGTACCAATTACAAAACGAAACTATTTTGTTATTAATAATAATACTAATAGTGCTAAAATTGAAAATAATATAGCAACAAAATTCAAAAAAATCTTATATTATTATTTGATTTTTGAAAAGAAAAACTCTGGAACAGTTAGGACTATTGGTACTATTTGGCACCAATAGTGCCAATAGTACCAATATCGAAGAAAAAAAACGTAAAATAACATATCAGAAAAAATTCAAAAAAAATTACAAACAAAAAGTATTAAAATTGAAAAAAAAAAAAATCAAAAATTCAGTCAAAGTCAACTTATAAAGGGTATTTTGGTCCAAAAAGACAAAAAATGGACTTAATTTGAGTAAGTTATGTTGGTGGACATTATTTGAGTTCTACTAACTTAAATGGACATTTCAATTTTTCACTCCAAATTATATCCACCAACATTAAAAACTCAAATTATGTCTTTTTTTGCCTCTTTGGACCAAAATGCCCTTAATGAGTTGACTTTGATTAAAATTTTTGACTTTTTTTTTGTTTTTTCTTCTAATTTTCTGATAGTTTTAATTTGTGATTTCTTTTCGATTTATTTTATAAAAAAAAATTTTGACATTTTTTTTTGTTTTTTTTTTTATTTTGGCTCTATTGGCTCTAATGACACTAATAGTACCAAAAGACTCAATTTTTTTCAAAATTTTTCAGTCATTTTATTTTATTTTATTTTATTCAATTTTAGTTCGATTGGCTCTATTGATACTAATAGTACCAATAGATCTAATTGTTTCAAATTTTTTCTTTTCAGATTATTGGCAACAGCCTTTTATAATCTCATTTGACCTAATGATAATTCAAACAAACTCATAAAATCAGAATCTAAAGAAATAAATGAAAGCATAAAACTTTAAATTTGAATTGGGTCTAATGAAACTATTTGGAGAAAATAGACCCAATAGAATTAATTCTGCGCACCAATTCAGTCTAAAATCAAATCCAAGAAACAGTTCATACCATAATTTGCATCATTCTAATTCCAATCGCATAAAATTCAGTTGAAACAATAAAATCATAAATCTGAATTGGGTCTAATGGATCTATTTGAATTAAATAGTACTATTAGACCCCAATTCAACACAATAAAAAAAAAATCGACAACATAACAGTATTATTGACACTATTTAGATATTAATAGTACCTATAGTACTAATTATACTAATTATGTAATTGTCACTATGGATACTATTTTGATATTAATAGAGCTAATAGTACTAATTATTCAACAATATTAACCTCTAACAACAAAAACAAATAGAAACACATTGCATTACAAAAATATTCTCGCTTCATATTCATATTTTTCAAAACAAAAAAAAAGAATAAAAAAAGAGGAGTACAATAAAATGAAAAAAGAAAGGAAAAAAATTGAAAAACAATATAAAGAAGGATAAAAAAAATAAAAGAAAACAAAAATAAGTAGCATAGCAAAAATCGAATTAAAAAGGAGAAAAAATGAAAGGAAAAAGGAAGAAAAAAAAAATCAAATGGATATGAACATAGGAAATTGGGAAAGGTGAAAACAAATAAAAAACAATTGAAAAAAGGAAGAAAAAATTGAAAAAAAAAATAAATCAAAATGAACTAAAAATCAACTCAGCAGCAGCGGCGAAGATCTGCAGCCTGCCTTGATCCTCCATTACATCACCTTCAGCGATCGCCTACGACTGAGAATGGCAGCCCAAACGCCAACAGACTCTGAATCGACGCCGTCTGCCGCTGCCGACGGATCTAGTCGATGTTGTCGACGGTCTCCGCTCACCTCCAGCACCCTCAGCCTTCAACGATGATCGATCTTCGCCCGCGGCAGTGATTTGAAGGTGCGACGGCGGGCGGCGCACCAGATCCATGCCAAATCCGATGCCAAGGCAGAGAAATCTGGCGGCGCACCTTTGATCTTGCCGCACCGGCTTCAGCGCCAGAACTGGAGGGGGGCACGGCCACCGCTGCTGCGTCGGGCAAGTATGCTCCAAGATCTACTCCCAGATCCATGGCCGGCGACCGGAGGTTTAACGACGGGCGCCAGATCTGAGCGCGGCTATTGAGGCGACCACCAATTCGGGTGCAGGAGGAGGCCGAGCCAGAGGTTGCGATGGTAGAGCCAAGGCGGCGGCCGGAGGTGTGGCGGCGGCGTCGGGAGAAGAGGGAGAGGATTTGAGAGAGAAGAGAGAGAGGATTAGGGTTTTCGCATTTTGAAAAAGAAAATGAAGCACCACTTCTTTTGATTCAAAATAGAAGGGCATTTTGGTATTAAAATCAAAAGATGGACAATATTTGTGTTATTTATGTTGGTGGACATAATTTGAGTTCCACTAACTTATATGGATATATATATGCATTACCACTTATATATATACATATTATATTATATTATATTATATATATATATATATATATATTATTAAATATTACTAACAAAGTTTGAGAGAAGATCACATGATTCTGAGTATTATGGAGCCAAAAGTTAATAAGCAATTGAAGGTAGCTCGATTGTTAGTTTAAGTTGTTGCAAAGCTTATTCTATTAGGATTATGCAATTTAATTTCATTATTTTTTAATTTTTGTAAATTATTTATTTTGCATGTATATTCTAAGATATGAATTCTTTCGAATTTTCCTATTATAAACTATAGAAAATAGAATATTTCTTTTATTTATGGTTAACCGTTACGGTCCGATTTTTAGGTTAACCGCTTTCATGATTTTTGATCTTTATTCTTTAATTTATAACGGTTAACCGACCCGATAAAAACCGCATAATCAGTTCTTTTAGGTGTAAAATGGTTGGTTAACCGACTCGTGCTCATCCCTAATTTTGAGCATATATTTATATCACTTCAAGTGGGACACTTTAATATATAATGTACTATTTTAATATCCATCATTACAAGATATATTGAAATTCGTGTCAGAAAAATTGAAGTGTATATATCATGGAAGGACGGATAGATAAAAAAACTATCTAAAAAAATAATAGAAGGGCAAATGTAGAAATACACATTCAATGTCGAGATAAAAGTTAAACTAGCCACTTCCTTCAAAGAAAAATAAATTCTAGCCACTTCTTAAATAAAAATAAAATTTAGCCACTGTTACGAAAATACCCTCAAAATTCGATTTAATTTGAATTTAAAATTATATGTATTATCGGGAGAAATATAAATGCACGACCCCATATCTAGATAAAACCGTATCCACCAAAATCGGAATATGCAACTACTTTTCTATATATTTTCTCCATGGATTCTGTTGTGTATATCGTGGAAATACCGGAGAAAGAATGAAAGAAGAAAATCAGAAAGAAATCAACTACTGCGATAGCACGAAAAGAAAGCATGATAAACAAAACCCTGTTACGGAGGACGATTTGAACTCCGATTTCATGGAACCTATTAAGAAACTGAAACAAATCTCGCCTCAATCATAGGTACTTTATTTAGTGCAATCGTGTTTTGTCAGGTAGTATTAGTATTTATTGAGTTATTTTCGTGTATACAGTACTGTATGTTTCTGCGTAAATCTATGTATTTTAACCAGTAATTGTTCCTCGCGAATGTACTTGTTTTTTTTCATTAATAAAATTTGATCGTGTGTTTTATGTCATACTCGATGACTATAGTTTACATCTATTTGGTTCATGATTTATATTCATTGCCCAGCTTGTAATTAAAAAATGGCCACCACATGTTCGATAAAATGTCTGAATGAAAATGTATTTCTTTCATCCCTTCTTAATTTACTGTTTGGATTCGGATTCCAGTACTTGTGTGTTCGTGTATATTCGTGAGTTTTCTGGATTATGCAGCTGCCCGAATTCATGTAGTCGTGTTTTAATCGTGTTATTAAATTGTATTTGTGTGTTCGTGTGTTCGAGAGTTTTTTATTTTGGTAATAAATAATTGTGTCGATGATGTTGATTTGAGAAAAATTCATGTTCAATGTATTCTGTATACACGGTACTTCGTAGTTAACGTTTGTTTTATATTGTTTCATATGACCTACAGCATTACAAAAAAGCATGAGAACACGAAAAGCAAACATGAGTGCATATGTATTTAAAAATGGCCACCACATGTTCGGAAAAATGTCTGAATGAAAATGTATTTCTTTCATCCCTTCTTAATTTACTGTCACTTTGGATTCGGATTCCAGTACTTGTGTGTTCGTGTATTCGTGAGGTTTCTGGATTATGCAGCTGCCCGAAATCATGTAGTCGTGTTTTAATCGTGTACTTGTGTGTTCGTGTATTTGTGAGTTGTATTCGTGTGTTCGAGATTTTTTTATTTTGGTAATAAATAATTGTGTCGATGATGTTGATTTGAGAAAATATCATGTTCAATGTATTCTGTATAGCGTTTGTTTTATATTGTTTCATATAACCTACAGCATTACACAAAAGCAAGAGAACTCGAAAAGCAAACGTGAGTGCATATGTATTTAAAAAATGGCCACCATATGTTCGATAAAATGTCTGAATGAAAATGTATTTCTTTCATCCCTTCTTAATTTACTGTCACTTTGGATTCGGATTCCAGTACATGTGTGTTCGTGTATTTGTGAGTTTTCTGGATTATTTCTTTGGATTCCAGTACTTGTGTGTTCGATAAAAAGGATTGTAGATACGGTTCATTTGACGAAGGATGCATCTACATAAAATGAATAGTAATAGTGATAATGCATAAAAATGTCCATTTAAGTTAATAGACATCAAAATATGTCCACCAACTTAAAAAATTTAAATTCAGTCCATCTTTTGCATTTTGTCCCCAAAATACCCTTCCAAGCCAAATTTGAATTTTTATATACAAAACCTGTTTCAGCTTTTTATTTTACATTTGTATTTGTGAAACCCTAAATTTCTCTCCCCAAATTCTCTCTCCCTCTTCCTTTCCCTCTCTTCACCACCACCGTGCAGAGACTGAAGCCACCGCCGCGCCTCCGGCCGCCTTGGTCACGCGACCTTCTTCCTCGGCCTCCTCAGTGCCGCCGTTCCAGATGCAGCGCCGCTACTCCAGATCTGGCACCGCTTCAGAAACAGAGCCGTCGCCTTCCTTCAGCCGCACGATCTTCTTCCTCGGCGCCGTCATTCCAAATTCCAGATCTGCCGCCTTCTCTTTCCTCCTTAGCAGCTTCAGATCCGTCTTTCCTCTCCTTCAAATGCCGAACAGCAGCACGCCGTGGGGAAATGACGCCGCCGCCGCTGGAGTACTCTTGTGCAGGGTAGAAGGAACCGTCCATACTCCTTTTTATTTTTATTTTTTTTCAATTTTTTTTCTTCTTTTACATTTATTAAATCAGTTCGCCTACTACTACTACAGCTCTTAATTCAAGTTTATTTTGATTTTTATTTTTTTTTTCCAAATTTTTTCCTCATTTTCTGATTTTATGATTTTCCATTTTCGATCTTTTTTTTGCATTTTTTTAAGGAATGTGAATAGAAATTGAGATGCATTTTGAAATGCATTGTGTTTCTATTTATTATTCTTTAAGATTAAAATTGTTGAATAATTAGCTCTATTGGTACTATTAATGACGAAATAGTACCTTTACTACCAATTGTTTAGTACTAAACGTACAATTTCAATTTTATTTCCTTAAGGTATGTGAATATCAATTGAGATGCATTTTGAAATGCAGTGTGTTTCTATTTTGTTGTTTTTGTTGTTGAAATTAAAATTGTTGAATAATTAGCTCTATTGGTACTATTAGTGTCGAAATAGTACCTTTAGTACTAATTAAAGTGCCACCATGAAAGGTCATTTTTTTCAATTATTGGTCATTGTCATTTATCATATTTTTGCTGAACTTTTGAAAATATATATATGGGACTATTGGTACTATTAAAATATTGGTAC
This sequence comes from Mentha longifolia, assembly GCA_001642375.2. Taxonomy (NCBI): domain Eukaryota; kingdom Viridiplantae; phylum Streptophyta; class Magnoliopsida; order Lamiales; family Lamiaceae; genus Mentha; species Mentha longifolia. The sequence continues at coordinate 33,156,069 of CM038111.1, forward strand.
TATTGGTACTATTAAAGTCGATAGAGCCTATAGTACCAATTATATTATGAGATTATTTTGGGAGAAATAGTACTAATATTGACATGATCGAAAAAAAATGTCATCAAAATTAAAAAAAAAAAATCTCATATATTACTTATTTTTGAAAAGAAAAAATCTGGAACAATTGGTACTATTGGTACTATTAATGTCAATAGAGCTATTACTACCATGATCGAAAAAAAAACATAAAATAAAACTTCAGAAAAAATTCAAAAAAAAATCGAAAAGAATTACAAATAAAAGTATCAGAAAATTAGAAGAAAAAAAAGTCAAAAAAATTAGTCAAAATCAACCCATTAAGGGCATTTTTGTCCACAAATACAAAAAATGGACTCAATTTGAGTTTTTTAAGTTGGTGGACATATTTTGATGTTTGTTAACTTAAATGAACATTTGAATTTTTCACTCAAATGAATAAACCATTTTAAGAATTCGTAAAAGGCCAAATGAATGGTCGCCGCATTTTCAATGAACGACAGAAAACGATATTAAACGTAAATTGAGAACTACGATGACTGAATTTGTAGAAAAACGCGAATACGATTAAGAACAAAAAATAGGATTCATTCATTTGCGTATATACATGACATGAATTAAATAAACAAAAACGATTTAAACAACACTTATGGATAATTATATATAAACGATTTTCTACACTAACCTTATCCATCCAACAAATTCCAGAAATCAACTTCAAACTCCCTAACCGTTCAAAAATTACTCAGAATTGGCGCTGTACATCCAGAAATAAGAGAGGGGAACTGATAAAAGTATTCAGCCAAGATTGCTAGTAAACGATAAGAAGAGGATACGGGAAAACCTAAATAAAATAACTGAATAAAATTATGTGAACTATCGTGACGAGAAATTAGGAACAGAAAATCACATATTACGATTATCTGTTAATATTTAAACGTGTTAACTAATATACTAATATATTAAAATTCCATATTAAATGAATATAAGGATATAATTGTCTTTTTATGTCTAAAGTGGCTAAATTTTATCTTTATTTAAAAAGTGGCTAAAATTTATTTTTCTTTGGAGGAAGTGGCTATTCTACCCTATATACACTTCAATGTCAGCAAATAAATTTACTGCAGTCGATCTCATATCTCTTGAGTTTTTTCACTTTAATCACCATTACATTTTCTTTATACATATACAAAAGAACAACGCATTTTTTATATATAATATATTTGATTCAAATAAAATAAAAAACTTTTACTCATCTCCCTGCGTTCCTTCATCATCAATCGCATCATTCTCCTGCAACATGTCCATGAGCATTCCTATCTGATTCTGCAGCATCGCATTTTGTCTCTCGACGTCCGCTCTTTTGCTCCGTTCCTCCAGCAGCTGCACCTGCAGATGCTCCATGCATCGAGCATCCTCTTCCAACTGCTCGTTCAGTCCATCGATTTCCCTATCCTGCAGTTCATACATATCATCAACAAACGCTTCTGTGATAGTTTCGGGCCTCGACTTTGACCTGCTGTACACTTCATGGCTATTGATGTATTTTATGGTAAATAAGAGTTGGAGTACCACCTTCCGGTTCATTTCTTGGACTGCGATCCTCCGCATGCTCTCAACAACGTCCACGTTGACTAGCTTCCGTTTCTTTCCGATCAGCCACCCCTTGGGGTAGCTTGCAGATTCGAAATCCGGAGGCGGAAGTAGGGACTCTGCAGAAGGGCGTTTTCCGTTTGTGTTGACAGTTAGCGGTTCGAACAGAGCCTTCCGTTTCTCCGAGAGAACCAGCTCTTGCTGCTTCTCCTCTGCTGATGACTCGGGCTGTTGTTTCTCTGGGGTTTTATTGTCACCAGTCGAACCATCTAAGGTCTCGTTCGTGTTCTTTGCAGTGGCTGCTGGAACCATGATCATGATAATGCATATGATTGAAGTATTAAACAATCAAACAAGTATAGAAGGGCAGTAGTAATCTAGAGCAAAAACAAGTAGCAATACTTTTATAGGAACCATCAACTTCTTTAATCGACACTAACAAAAAGAAGGCTGAATTCTTGCTCTTGTTACTAGAGGTTCAAATAGGAAGCTTACACTACGTTGCGAGTATAAGGTAATGGACATGAAAATACCACATTGAAAGAAAAGAAAAAAAGTTTTGGTTTGGTTTTGTTTTGTTTTTTTTTTTTTTTTTTTTTTTTTTTTAATTTTTAAATCTAATTATTTCTCTGATGGCTAAAGTCAGAAGGTTCAACCAGAAGGAGTAAGAGTAAAGCAAAATTTACTGAAAGTGCCTATTACACTACGCAGAATTCATTCCCAAATACTTTAGTTAAAATTCACAACTATTAAGAAGTAATTTATGTCTATATGGTCAGACTCAAGAAAGCTGTAACGTTTTCTTGATGTCGAATTCGGACTCAAGAAAGCTACGGTGATGGCACTAACAACGATTATTCAGCTTCAATGAGGATCAAAGAGAACATATTAGCTGCATTGGGTATACTGATTGTTCCTTCATTCAATCTAATCTCTCTGTTCAAATTTGATAAAAAGAGAGTAATTGACTGCAGATTCATGTGAACTTAAGGGGAGATCAAATCTTGGGGGAAAATAGCAAATTTGAACACTAATTTCAGAATCAGTCAGAGCAAAGTAATTTAAAAAAGAAAAAGATTGAAGGCTTGAAGGGCAACTCTATACTTTAATTCATAGAAATTGATATAGTTAGGTAAGGAAACAGGTAATCAAATCATGGCCACAGCTAAGTGATAGGGCGACCTTTCAGCAGTAGACAGTTAGCCTCTCTCTCTCTCTCTCTCTCTAACTTACACACACACATACACCCATTAATTAAGACTCCATCTTCAACAACACCAGAGCCCTCTCTCACAGATACATAAATATTAAGCAAAAAAAATTAAAAAAAATTAAAAAAAAGTCAAAATCCAAGATTCATCATAGCTTGATTGATGGGGGATCTGGTTCTTTGCCTGAAACTGCAGCATGCATGCAAATTATGAACACTAATCAAGAACAAAAAGTACAGATTTTTCACACACTGCCCTCAAATTAAACCACCTGAGGTCTGAACAACAAAAAAAACAGCAAAAAAAAAATAATAATAATAAAAAAGAAGAAGAATTGAAGAAAAAAAGACGAGGCCTTGAATTACCAGAAAATCTTTTCCTTGATTTCCAGAAAACCGGAGCAGAAGAAACCGGAGAGAATCCATTGAGAGTACCCCCCTTATTAGCCGCCGCTTCTCCCATAACTCAAAGATTCACAACACTACTTTTCTTCAAGAACTTTACAACTCAGCTGCGCATCAGAATTTCATACCCACAAATTACAACTATCAAGAAATTCTAGAGAGAGAGAGAGGGAGATGAAATGGGATTATGGTTTGACGGCATCAACAAAGGTTGTTTGGAGGGTTGAGATTTGTCGTTTTGGTAGTTGCCTCGTTTCGTGTACCTCTTTCTTGTTCTTCTTCGGTTCGGTCCCATTTTAGTACAGGGTTTTATATTTATTCACGTTTCCTAATTAATTTCTTTTTCTAAACTCCAACTACTGCCAATTATTCAACCATAAAATAAGATAATTAACCTCATTTATTATTCAATTATAACCGGTAAACTTAGTACAACGATTTACTGTGGGAAATTGGTTGAGGATATTCTACGGATTATTCATCACCCAAATTACCGTTTTGCCCCTCTAGAGACCCAGAATTTGCTTTATACACAAATACTTACGATGTTTATTTAAATAAAATGCATAACTGGAATTAAGACTATGAGGAGATTTGGTATGTAAAAGTTAATTTTAGCTCATCATAAGTAAAAAGTTAATTTTAATCCTTTTATGAGTAAAATATATAATTTTAACCACATTACATGTCTACGCACAACGAATAACGCATGGTCGTGTGTCACAACCACAATCATGCGAGGTCGGGATAGTATCCAAGATCAACACACAACACCACACAATCTCGCACACACACAATCAGTGGCGAAGCCAGAAATTGTGTTCAGGGGGGCTCAATTTCTTATAGCCTAAAATAAAATTTTATACATTCTCTGATCTTCTCAAGTTGTAACACTTTCCCGTTTAGGCTCCGTTTTGCTCTCGTTTGAACACCGAAAATTTTACATATTATTAAAAAATGAAAGGAAAAAATAAAATTACGAATGACCTGATCCCTATAGAATTATTAAAATATGAATGGAAAAAGTAACTTTTGCTCTAGTTTGAGCCGAAAATTTTACATATTATCAAAAAATGAAAGAAAAAAAAAATTATGATCCCTATAGAATTATTAAAATATGAATGAAAAAATTAATAATTATTTAAAAATAAAGAGAACATTAATATACTAATGCACGTGAAAATACTAAGAAGAAAGCACTAGATAGATTATTAGTAAAATAAAGGGAAAAAAACAAAAAAAAAATAAAGAAAATAGGAAATTACGAGTAACATCACTAAAAGAGGAAAAAAAATTGGAAAAAACAAAATAACAAAATAAGGAGACAAAAAGGAAATAGAAGGAAAAAAAAAAAAAAAAAAGAGAAAAAGAGAAAAACAAAAACAGGAAAAACAAAGAAAAAGAAAGAAAGGAAATAGAAGGAAAAAAGAAGAAAGAAGAGGAAAAAAATAACAGAAAAACAAAAACGGACCGAAAAAACTAAAGAAAGAAAAAAGGGAAATAGAAGAGAAAGAAAGAAGAGAAAAATAAAGGCAGAACAATGGACCGAAAAAACAAAAGAAAGAAAAAAGGGAAATAGAAGAAAAAGAAGAAAGAAGAGAAAAATAAAGGCAGAACAATGGGAAAGAAAGGAATCGAACCCGCACTAATTGAAAGCACAACAACATTAGACTGAACATCAGACCACTGGGCTAAAGAATTAACATTAATATAGATATACTAAAAAAATACTAGTATTTTTTTTTGAAATCCCAGTGGGGCCCAAGGACCCCACTGCCCCCTGGCTTCGCCACTGCACACAATCACTCACGACCACAACCATACACAATCATGCACGATTAGTCGACCACACATAATCATGCACGACCACAACCACACACAACCATGCACGTCATGACACATGGTCGTGACAAGTTGTGTATTACAACCACAACCATAAACAACCATAACACGACCACGACACATGGGTGTAACTGTTGTGACAATGATTAAAATTAATAATTAAAATTAAACCTTTTACTTATGAGGGGTTAGAATTAATTTTTACTTATTGAAAATAACTATTTTTAGGTGTTAACACCTATGATTATTATCAAAAGAAAATAGGATTATGACAAGATGAGAGGATCTCGTTGTTCACGATCCACGTGTCATTTTATGTAAAAGTTTTTTATTTTTTATTTTTTATTTTTAAACAATGTAAAAGTAATTACGGAGTATTATTATTACTACATAAATTGACGAAAGCAATAGTACGCATAATCTTAAGCTGAGGTGTTGGATTAGATACATCTGAAACTCATCAAACATTGACAGCTGGCACAACTGAAACTTAATAAACACGTGTATTCTTGGGTAACAAAGTCATTTCCCATACATTTCCCATATGCTGACACAAGGCTCGTTTAATAATAATAATAATAATAATAATAATAATAATAATGATGTTGGGAAAAGTCAGATATTACTATCAGGTGGTGTCGGGACTAATTATTTTCAATTCCCTCAAAAACAAAATTATTTTCTCAGTTCCATTTCAATTGACAGATTTTTCATAAATATATGTAAATACTCCATTCGTTCTTCATTTAGTGACCATATTTTTAGTATCCTGTAAAAGAAAGAATACTTCAAAAATTCATTTTAAAACTCATCAACGATAAGCGTGAAAACACGTGTCACACATGCTGAAAAAAAAAGTCACTAAATGAAGGACGGATATAGTATAAATTAATACTATAAAGTTATCTAGTAGAATGAGATATAAAGAATATTATTAATGCGATTTTAAAATTTGATTAATAGGTGTTTTGAGTGAGAGCTTAGTTTCTTTTTTTGGAGCATTAATTTTTGGTTATGTAAACAAGGATATACTTCTGTCCAAGAAATATTTAAATCAATAAAGTAAAAAGAATAATTTGAAAATTACTGTATTTAGTTGGGCAGATTTTACTTTTTAGAACAAATACATAAAGTCAAGTCCACGAAATTGAGCCACATATAAACTATAAAGGGCCAAGTACTAATAAATGGGCCATAACTCTAAGACAAATTATATGAGAAGCCCAATTAAAAGCCCATGTATAAATAATAACTTGATCAAACAATGGCGAATCCAAGAAAATGTTTCTCTTTGAACTGGAAAAAAGGGAAAAAGGTCATGTTTCTCTTATTGGGCAGAGTTCTCAATTACCCAATAAATAATTTAAGATCTGAAATGAGTTAATATTGGTCCAATTAAAAGATAATCAAGGGACGGATATTTCTTGGATCGTCGCACATATTTAATCTCACTTATTAAATTGAGGTGTTATGCTACAAATTTAGTGTGTTACCTAAAGTGGAAATGAACACACCCACTCCCAATACAAACACCTCATTTTATTAAATTATACTGTATGTTATTGTTCCCACAAAAAATTACTACCTTTTATGTACAATTTCTTTTTCCTACTTTAAATTTGACTAAAGTACCAACGTAATACTATTTTGCCTTGAAAAATATTTATTTTCTTAATATTTGTGTCTTTCCCTTCGAGATTAAATTTGTGGGACAAAAAGGAGTATCAAATGTTAAATGCGTTTTATTTGTCTTGAGTGATTTATTAGCTTTGTTCGCTTGTATTTAATCTATAGATTGGATCTATTTTTTCAGTTTAACTTGAATATTATAATCTGTATATTTCTTATCCCAAGTTCAGAAAAAAAATATATATATTAAACAGAAACAAACAAAGAACTATATTCCACAAAACTGATTTTATCATCCTCGGATTATGTGGAACATAAATTATATTAATTCTTACCCTTTGATATTATGGCAGTCAGCATCAATGGGGTGATTGCAAAATCTAGTGATAAACCAAATTATTGATGTGGGACATGGCAAAATTATTAAAGGTTATCTCAGACAAACAAAATCATTATTGTGGGACACGACCAAATTATTAAAGGTGACTCAAGACATTATCCTACAAATTAATGTGTGTATTAGATTGCCCCATTTGTTATCTTGGTATCATTTATAAAGATGATGGTTTACTCTAGAGGTGGCCAAAATAATCGTACCCGCCGACCCGTACACGCATTTGTACACGTACTCGGAGGGTTTGTACTCGTACCCGTACTCGCCGGTTCGAGTTCGGAACCGTACCCGTCAAAGGCGGCGGTTCGGGTACGGGTACTGAAAGTTGGAACCGTAACCCGCCGGTTCCACGACCCGCCGACCCGCTGACCCGCAATTTTGCTATATATTTCATCTAATTTTTTTTTTATTTTTTAGTTTTAATTATATATGCACTCTTTTTCCTAATTTAATAATTTTTTTATTAAATTTTCACTAATTATGCTTTAACGGTACTCGGCCCTTGAAGATTAAAGTTTTAAATAACTTGATCTCCAATAATTTAGCATTTAGAGGTCTAATTTATATTTAAGTTGTTGGAATCTTTATAATAAAATAATATTTTTCTTTTACAAATAATTCGAATTACAACTAATCGAATTTTAAATATATTTTTAATATTAAAAATAATTATTATTAAACCCTCTAGAACCGCCGGGTTGTACTCGTACTCGTACCCGCACTTGTCATACTCGAAATCGTACCCGTACCCTCCTATACCGCGAGTAGGGTATGGGTTCGATTTGTTGGAACCGTACCCGCCGGGTACGGGTACGGTTCTGTACCTGAACCCGTATTTGGCTACCTATAGTTTACTCATTAGTTTTTTTTTTTTTAGTTTAATTTTATTAGGGTTCGGTTGCTTGATAATGTATATGATAAGACTTGATATATTTGATGTGATATCTTATACAAGAACCAATATTATTATCTGCATCATTTATGACTTATGACGGAATATTGAAATTAAAGAAATTTAGTTAGTTTAATATATTAAAAAATAGTATAATTGTGGTTTGTATTATTGTAAACATAAGATTCGTATTTACAATTACTTGTACTATCCAGGTGATGAAACACGTAATATTGATTATCATGATCAGTGTCATTCATATCGAATTCTCACTTTATACAAAATCACGTGTTTTTAGATGAACAAGATAGACCATTTTACATCGCAGCAAACGAGGCCTTAATATGTATTCTTTATGAAATTGTGTTTTGCCTTGGATGAATATTAAAAACAAAAAACAGAGCAGTGGAGGTTCGCACAGAGGAGACTTCTAATGACAACAGCGGAATAAATAAATTAGAAAATAAAACTGAACCAAGAACACCAAGAACTCCAAAATTCTACAAGTTATATATGAAATACAATTTGTAGATGTCTCATGGCTAAACACTTCACCATGAAAAGGAGTTTACAAAAAGTTACAGCTGATGCTGAGAAATACTCCCTCCGTCCCAAAGATAACGTCCTGTTTTTTTAACAATAATTTCAAGCTTTTTCGTCCCATAAATTTGGGTACGAAAATTAAGGAAATGTGTAATCTTTTTCCAATTATGAACAGTATAAGTATAATATTATTCATAATTGTAAAAAAATTAGACATTCTCTTAATTCTATTACTCAAAAAAACGGGACGAAAAAGCTTGAAATTATTGTAAAAAAAAACAGGACGTTATCTTTGGGACGGAGGGAGTATAAAGTAATGAAAGGACAACACCTGCACACTAAACTAAACAGATTATTCAACAGAAAGTGGTGCAGGAAGAAGTCTCCTCTTTACTCAGCTTCAAAACCCACGAAAAATATGAAAACTATGGAAAAACGAAAACTAGAGTTCATGAGCTCTCCTCAAATTCTCAGATCTGATCTTCAACGAAATGATCTCTCTAAGTCTTCAAATGGTGGCTGCACATGAGTTGGTGAGAAACTTGGCGACAAAATCTTGCTTTTTGGATCACATGAAAGAGGCTTTGTCCATATCTTGAGCAACAATCCAAAACCTCTTTTGGGACCACCAATATGCCTCTTGCATCTTTGTTTCTATATGTGAAGAAAGTCAAAACAAATATTAACATTAGTATTTAGTTAATAAACACTACTACGCTTGGTAGTAAGTTAGGATTTGCTAGGATTAATAAACATGAGATTATTTGTGTGAATAGAAAATGAGATAAGTTATCTATATTAGTGTTTGGTAGGTAAAATTAAAAAGTAAGTTAAGTTAAATATGTGTTTGGTATCATACACAAAACTCAAGGTTAAATTGAAAATTTACAAAAATAACCTTATACTTTTTATCTAAAGACAAGAAATATCCTCTAAGATACAAAACCTAACACTTCCCTATTTTGTGTAATCTTTTTTTTTTTCGTATTTCGTAAACTAATTTAATTTTTTATTTATATTTTTTAATGTTTTGCGATTTTTTTTTGTTTTGTTATCTAATTTAATTAATTAATTTATTATTATTAAAATTACCGTATGCATGGCATTTATGAAAGAAACAAGAATAATAATGCAAGGAATAATAAAAAATAAAAACTTGCAGAAGGGTGGAAGAGGAAGAATAAATGAAGTAATCAGTACTGTTCAATGATGATAGTGAATCCGAGGGGTGGGGGAGGGATAATTTATTGGAAGAGAATAGTGATTTAAGGGCGGGCCGTTCCACAACTATGGGCTGCCTAGATAAGTAATGTTATGAACCAAACAAGGTTATAAGCCTGGATAACTAATAATATCTGGCTTAATCTGCCCTTATCAGCCCAACCAAACACAGCCTAACACTTACGTCCACAATCTTTAGACAGTTGACCTTTTAGCTGACTTTGAGACTTTTGTAATGAAATATTTTAAAATAAATTTTGGAGTATAGTTTTTTTTTATATATATTTTTTATAGAGTACTGCGATAGTCAAAGTATCCTATAAAAAAAGAAAAAAACTAAACTTCAAAAATCTATATTAAAGTCAACGATTATAAAATCTCAAAATCAACTAAAAAATCAATTGTTTCTAAACATCGTGGAGGGTAGAGGGAATAGGATATACTATGTACGTATTCATGAAATCATATTTTACGTATCATGGGGCTGCTTAGTGTTAATTTCTGTAGTGCTCTACTCCTTTTTTCTTTTTTTAACATTCCACTGAATTTTCTTTAACTTAGATCACACTATTATTTTACTTAAATTAATTGGGTGGTTAGAATTCACGAAATCTAAGACATACTTTTCTTTTCTTTTTTTGTTGATTGTAACATGTTCCTGCCAACCAGGTAGATGGAGTTAATTGGACATTTAACATAAGATATATTCTTTTGGAACTTTCTATTATATTGGAAGTCAGATGCTCATGCGTTAGATACCTATCAATTAATACTATAAAATTTATTTTTGGTGTTCCATCAAACAAGAATATTATCTAAAGATACCTATTTGAATGGTAAATTAGTGGATCGAGTAAGCAATTGATCCGAGTGTCACAAAATATTCTTGTTAATAGTATGATTTGCCTAATAATAATAATATTAATAATAATATTATTATTATTATTATTATGTTCTATATGGGTAAGTTTTCGCGAGAATCAATTATACTGTTAGAACCCTTCGTTTTATTTATATAAATGCTCATGTTTTTATTATATGCGATTGTACTTTGTATATAAAGATGTTCTTTTATAATTATGCGTTTTTAGGTATTGAAATCATGCTGTTTTTCATGACATCGTTATCGTATCAATATAATCGTACCAAAATCAATAATGGGAACACGCGTTGAGTTGTAAGCAATTTCTTATTTTTCGCACGTTTTTTACCAAAGTCGTTAAATGCACAATGCCTTTTATTACGTTGGACGTGACTCTTTTTCGCGCGCATATAGCGTTTGATATAGTGTATGTTTATTTATATTTTATTAATGTAAAATAATATATATATATATATATATATATAAGGGTTCCTATGCATATAGAAAAAATGAGGACAATGCTTAAAAGTGTATAAAGTCATGCTTAAAATATGCATAAAATTATACTTATTATATAATTGTGCTTTTTAATGTACAAATTAATGTTTAACCATAATCATGCTTATTGTAGCTTGTAAATATGCTTAAATCAATGACTCATTGTAACTAAAATCAATGGTCCAAATTTATTCTTATTTTTCACGCCATTACTTATTTCTACATGAAAATGAACTAATTAAAAATGAAGAAGAGTTTGCTATATAAATACTACTCCGTATTACTTTATATATATATATATAAATGAGAACGAACGGCCATTATCGCAAACACAATTTATTTCATTAACCAACAAAATCTATATAAAATATTAACTCGTTTGGCCAATAATGGAAAGTGACCAATTATCAACATAAAAAAATAAATTATATAAGCTCGTGCATATGAGCGTAATTAAGAAAAGTTTAGTTTTATGCTTTCCTTTAATTCTTGTATATAAATACCCTTACCCCCCAACTCGTGTAGTAAGTTAGTAGTTCTTAAATATGACAAGTTACATTATGAAATCTTTGCTCCTCATTTATGTTTTTGCGCTTGTGAATTCTCAAGCAAGAACTTTAACAGGTAATATCAATATTTTTTCTCTCTACTTATCAGAAAATAATTATATTAATCACAATTTCATATATAGCCATGCATACATATATAACGTGCGTACATATATTAATTATTAATTTGATATGAAGCAAAAATAGGTAATCAACTCGAACCGCCGTCGCTAGCCACCGCACAATCAATCGGAGCGGCGGACTACCACCGCCTTGCAACACCTCCACCGCCAGCTCCAAAGCCATGGATCAGTTCGACTCCTAAGGAGATTTTGAGAATTTATGGGAGAGAGGAGGCTGCGCTGCCGCAGCAGGCTGCAACTGGCAGCGGAATGGCGACGCCGGAGAATTTCGGGAAGGACGGTGGGGCACAGCCGCCTCCGAGTCCCCACCACGCACCACCGATTCACCCAGTGACCGGCGGCGGAGCGGCAGAGTTGCGGGATTACGGGAAGGAGGGCGGCCAGGTGTCGCCACCGGCTCCCCAACACCCACCACCAGAACACCAAATGAGTGGCGGAGGAGGAGCGGGGGCGGTGGGAAATTACGGGAAGAAGGGAGGGGAGCTCCCTCCTCCGAGTCCCCACCACGCGCCACCAACTCACCAAGTGACTGGCGGCGAAGGAGCGGCGGAGCTTGAAGGATCATGGCAGCATGTGTTGCTCTCGGCATCAGCCTAATTAAGAAGAAAATTAAATATGGAGGAGCCTATATATGTTTGTTTAATGTTATGCCTTATAGTATCTATGGTTTTCAAATTTGATATGTAGTATGTACCATAAAAAGTTTGAGGTTATGCTTGTTTCTGCAATTAGGATTTTGCGTCTAAGTGTTTGGTAACAATAATTTAATTACAGGAATTGAAATCTGAAAAAAAAAAAAAAAAAAAAAAAAATCGAATGAAAAGTTCATAGGCTAGAAATAAGAAATATATTTGATAAGAGTATGCAGTGAAAAAAAAAAAAAATAAGAACCTCATAAAATAAGTTGGAGATGCCGCTAGGGAGATATCAAGTTTGGTACCTTTGTAAGATAGTGGATGTACAATATTTTTGCCTCCGTAATACAATTATCCACAATCTTATTGAAATGGTCTCAAGCTTTCATACCTAAATTATTTTCATGAAAATCTATTGAGTGTTCAAATAAATCATGCCTATTCTAATTTTGAAATTAAATTTAAAATACCTATCCTTAATTACTTTCATTTAATGGGACACACTCGGGTCAGCCAGAGGCACCGTGCGGCCGGCTAAAACACTGACACTTTTATTCATGTAGATTAGCACTTTTCTGTATAAAGATTGACACTTTTAAAAATTGGCATTTTATTCGTAAAATAATTATGTTAAAGATTGACACTTTTATTCGTATAGATTAGCACTTTTCTGTATAAAGATTGGCACTTTAACCCGGCCACACTATGTGGCCGACCTCACCCAAGTTTTTGTCTAATTTAATTTAGTCATATACCTTCTCAACAAATATACCTACGGGACACACTTGGGTCAGCCAGAGGCACCGTGCGGACGGCTAAAACACTGAGACTTTTATTCGTGTAGATTAGCATTTTTCTGTATAAAGATTGACACTTTTAAAAATTAGCATTTTATTCGTAAAATAATTATGTTAAAGATTGACACTTTTATTCGTATAGATTAGCACTTTTCTGTATAAAGATTGACACTTTGACCCGGCCACACTATATGGCCGACCTCACCTAAGTTTTTGTCATATACCTACTTATTATGAGTAGTGTTCCCCTACTCATTGTGGACATACTTAATCTGCTTATGGCTGACGTGATAATGATATATCTAAGGAAAATTATTATTAATATATCTTATAAAAATAAACGCACACAAAAAAACTAAAAACCCTAAAAAACCTAAACTCTAAATAAAAAAATTATTGACGTGATAGTGACACATTAGTCATGAGCCCATTAAATATGTTCATGGTAGGTAGATGAATATTTCTGACTTTATTATAGCATCACAATCAAAGAGTGCACGATAAAAAGCAGAAATTGTAGGGTTAAAGTTTTTTTTTTCTTTTTAAGCTGACTATTAGAAAATGATAAAATTATATAGTTAGTTAAATTTGGAGCGGATTCAAATCTTAAAAGCTAATCACTACATTCGGAATTGAAACCAAAATTTATAGACACACAATCCGAATTGATCGGCCCAAACCAGAATCTTGAAGACCTAGAATAAGACCCGAACCGAGTTTCGGTAGGTGATTTCATTTGTTTTTTTGAGAGTGGTTAGTTTTCACTTTCACTAACAACAATGGCAAAGAACCAAAATTGAATTTAAATGTGCAGCATGTCAACTCTCTCGATACCTAGCTGCCGATGTATTATTGCGATAGTATAATTATAATTAATTTAATTACCTAACCAACCTAAAAAAATAATTCATACACTAGTATAAATCTAATGTGAAGCTAATGATTGTCAATAGTTAAAGCTCGTTGCAAACTTGCAAGAATTTCAACGACGACTAAGTATATACGATGTTGTCTTTGTTGAGAGTAATTGCTCTTGTAACATTCTTCTCCGCCGCCATTGCTGGAATCCATGCAAGAAAATTCCCAGGTTAATTAAAACCTCGCTCATCATTTCTACTACTCCTACTATGATTTTAATTATTATTTTTTGACGAAAAAATGTTTTTTTTTTTTTATATTTTATTTATCAATTTCCGTTTCTATTAAGCTTGTGGATTAATTCATAATCTTGATCGATCGAGTTGTTAAAACTCTTCGTTTTGATTATGCAGATCATGATGATGTGAGTAACGATGGTGAAACTTCGTTTCGAGATATTCAGATTATAGGGTTTTTGTCGTCTACACGAGAAATCGTAACAATCAAGAGATTCATTGCCATTATAAGAAAGTGCTTTTGTAAAGGGTTAGACGGTGATGATTGTTTGATATCGGAAAATATTTTCCGATCACCATTACCGTCACCTCCACCGCCTAGGTCACCGGCGGGACCTACTCCTCTCTCGCGCATTAATATGCCGTCCTCCAGGAAATTGCCTCAGGAATTTTAAATGTTATAGATCAATGTTTATGAAATTAGTTAACTAAAAGTTCAAAACAATAAATTAAATGAAGTGTGCCATGTAGAGAAGTTCAAACTGTTGTTGGACTTGCTCTCATCATATTTAAATTTGAACGTTCGTATATGTTTAAATTTTTTGTAAATGATGTAAATTATTTTAATATTTCTTGAGATGTAAATTAATTTATTGAATTTCAGTTATTTTAATAGGGTTTGCCTATATATGACTGTAAATCCTTGTTGATGCAAATTAATTATTGTACTTCCAAATGCAAGAGTCCGGACCCAACAAAATTATGGGAAGCGAGGTAATTTTTCTTGATTAACCACGATTTTTCTTGATTATTTTGCAAAATTCTCATAATTTTGGCTAATTAATCAATATTTTAATATGATTAATATATATATATGTCTTCATAGAATTTCAATTTGAATAGAAGTTTAATATTTTAAATCACTTACACATTTAATATTTATTTAACTCCAATTTTACTTAGATTTGGTTTTATATTAGTTTATTTTTATAAAAAAAATACAATATTAGTTTTTTAAAATTCTTAGTCGTTAATAATTCTTTTTTCTATACTAAATTCTTTATTATTTACAATATTAGTACATCTACCTTAAAATTCTTTTTTGTATTTTATTATTTTTTCTATTAGTTTATATTTTATCAATTTTGAATTTTTTTGATTATTTTGCTAAATTCTCGTAATTTTGCTACTTTAATCTAATTAATATGTATTTTTTATTTGATATATATCTGTAATTATTTCTCTATCCCTTATATCTTTTCGATTTTTTTTTAATGAATATGTCTTTTCCAGCTTATAGTTAGGCGGCAAAGTGTAACTCTCAAATACTATTACAAATAATTGTGTTCGATTACTACAAACTTAAATTTGGATTGACATGCATAAAATTAATCATGGTGCAAGAAATTTTTCAATATAAAATTAGTTCATTAGCATAGTTTATTGCGTAATATGTAAAAACTCTTCATTATTGATTAACACGTATTTTATGTGCATGTCGAGTGCGTTTTGCATGTGTTTAAGTCTCGATTTAGGTGCTTAAATGTTAGAAATGCTAGGGTTTCTTAACTTGTAGCATATTTCTTACTTTACTCGTTTTCTTTCGGTTTTTGATCCATTTTTGTAAAATTTGGAAAGAGCATTCATATGGTTAAGGATTGAAGGCTGGAAACGAGGAAGAATCGAGCTTAATTTGAGTGGAACTTGTGCTTAAAATTGTGGAAGTTCAAAGTTAGAAGTTTAGAGTTTCATTAGTTCCATTCGTTTATATTTCCCTCGTTCTCTCGAGTCTTTTTGTACCTTTTTGCAGGATAATGAAGAACTCATTTGGCTAAATTGATCATTCGATGTCGAAGAGGAGTTTGTTAGGAGTCCGTAGCAAAAAGCGGTTCGGAAATCGGAGTTCGGACGAGAGAGAACGAGCGAAAACAAAAACATCGCGCAAAGAGAAGACGAAGTTGACCGGTCAAGGAGGAGGGCCGGCGGCCTGACCGGCGGTCTGCCAGACCGCCAGCCGAAGCTGCCAAACCGCCGTGAACAGCAGAGAGTTCGGCGGTCTGGGCCGACGGTCTGCCAGACTGCCGGCGACCTCCCAGACCGCCGGTTGGCCGTGTTCCCTCAACTTAAGGGGCGAGTTCGGCTCGCCCAAACTCGCCCCGGTTCGTCCCGTTTCACCCCGATTCGACTCAAACTCGATTTTCAATGTATTTAATCCTAAAATTCACCCCATTTCACTACCAAAAATCCGCTCATAGATAACGCAATATTTGCGTTATCTATGAGCGAAAGTGAAGTGTTAAATTAGGTACCGTATACGCTCATAGATAACGCTTTTGTACCGTTATCTATGAGCGTAATAGATAACGGTAAAAAATTAAATAGATAACACTATTAACCCGTAATCTTTGAGCGCGTTTACATTACGATTTTTAACCGTTATCTATTGTCACATATTCGTAATATATAGTCAATATAGATAACGGTTTTATCCTCATTCATTACGGTTATTTAGCGTAATCTTTTTTGTAGTTTTTTATAACGCCTTTTAAACTGTTACAAATAGTTGTTATGTACCGTTATCTTGGTATATTATACATTACGGTTTGTGACCGTTACGAATACACTGTAATGTATGCACAAATTTCAACTTTTCATTAATCTAAAAATTCCAAATGATATCCAAACAATCTCTACACAATCCAAACATTCTACAACGTCAAATGTCTTGAGAAACAAAAGCTAATGTGTTCTACTTCATGAGACAAACAAAGTAGTCCTAAACAATATTCTTACTTTCCTTGATTTATGCGACTCCATGAAGCAACCGTAGTTTCATCTCTTGTGCTTCTTTGACACACCTTTATCCTGTGATTTGCCTACAAAATAAGCAAATTTGCAATAGTAGTTACTCATTAACAGAGGAACATATTTAATTAGCTAGTGCAGAAATATAAACAAGGAAGATATGATGCATACTGTTTAAAAAAAAACAATTAAATCATTATATATAGCGCACAAATAGAAGTTAAACTCCCTAAACATTTCACACAAATAGAGGCTAGTATGTATATAACAAGCTAGAATAACCTAAATCTGAGAAAAGGAACACAAGGAAAAGTTTATATATATATATATATATATGAACGTGTATAATTCATATAATATGTACACTGCATGCAAGGAAAATTAGTTCGAGGGCTTACTGTCTAGTATGCTAAGCATAGAGCAAGACCACTTTATAAAAAATGATTGGGGGTTAATTGACAGATTAGTACTCAATCAACAGTTCAACACTAGCATACCTTTCGAATGACGATATAGTCTCCAACTGACAAAGTAAATAGCCCATGCCATCAGTGGAATACCTCCCCAAGAAACTTAACAAGAAACTTACCTCCCCAAGAAAGTAGCCCATGCCATCAGTGGAATACATACATCAGTAACATTGAAACTACAAAACACTATTAACATTATTAATCTACCAAATATAATCTTCAACACTGACTACCGATTGGAGAATGTACAGACAAATCTGCACTTGGCCAAAAAGATGCATCTCCAATCACTTGGATGGAATTCAATCCCAGAAAATACATTAAATATGTTAATCCACCACCATCAGATCAAGAAACAGAGTTGAGAAATATCCAAACCTGCAGAAGCTTAAACTGGAATGAAGCTACTAAATGAGCAGAGACGTTTTCAGCAACCTTATAAGAGCAGCCTCAGCCCTTCTTCCTGCACTTTTCCACACTTAAACACTAGAAATTTGAGAAAGAAATCAGAGAAGAAGTGAAGAGTAGCAACAAGGAAGAGGAAGGAGAAGGAAGAGAGTGACATAATTCTGAGTGAAGAAAGAGCTAAGGAAGAGAAAGGAAAGGAAGTAGCAAGTAACCACAGCCATCTCATTATCTAGGTAACAAACAACCAACCAACTCCTAAGCTTAGCATGCTGAAATCGACAACTTAAACTCTGTGTAGTTCATTAACTCAAATCATAAAGCATACTCCCAGTCTTCTTTAAAGAAACACCATTTCAGTTCAGATTATTTAACCATAAATAAACATGTCAATACCGACTAGTTAAACAACATATCATGCTTTCCATCTCTGAAATTCCAAGCTTAAAATAAGAAAACAAGCATACCACTGCAGTCTAGTAAACAAGTAAATCCTAATCTCCACTCCTAGGTTTCCATTAGAATACAAACACACAACAAGCCCTTTAGTTCATTACAATCTATGTAGCATGTTAAAACCAGAACTCATAGACTGCACAAGAACAAGCTGTATATATATACGTTTAGCCTAAAGCAGTAAAAACACACGTAACCTACAACTAAGAACTTAACAAAAAGAAAAAGGATAATGGATGTAAGAGAGAGGGAGAATAGACCTCCGTTGAGGCCGAAGCCTTGACGGCAGCAGACCAGCAAGCAGCAAGGATCGAGCAGTGGCAAGCGGCATTCCGTCGTCTCCTCTCCAAACCTGCAAACAGAGGTAGAGAATGCAATCAGTGATTAAACAAAATACAAAACCTAGCCTAAATAATCTTAGAAATAATAAAAAAAACTCAAATAGAAATCGGGACGAATGTCCCCTAGTTCTAGGAACTAGTGATCTTAATTTTGGAGGTTCTCAATCCCAGCGAGAGAAGAGATCGCCGGGCTGTGGGAGTTGAGCACCATCCAGAAGCCGGAGATTGACGAGAGAAACCAGTCCCTATTTCTCGAATTAGGGATTTGTCCCTAGTTCGAATCGAAGAAGAATAACACGAGAGAATGAGAGAGAAGCAGCCACAGACTACTACTCGTAAATAGCGGCAGCAAGCCCCGGCAGAGCAGGCGGCGGTGGCATCTTCGTCATGCTGAAATCCTGCAATAGGGAAAGAAGCGAGGGAGTCAGATCTGTAACACCTTGACGTCGACGCGGCGGCATTCTCATCGCCACCACAGTCCTAGGACGATGAGAGGAAGAATGTTCCGCAGAGTTAGGGATTTGAATGTTAGAAAAATAGCTCGATGGCCGTGGGAGTTGTGCTGACGGAAGCGCAGTCACCGGATTCCGAGCGAGGTCGGCGGAGGAGAGCCGGCAGTGCTATGGTGGCGCCAGGAGGAACGGTTGCGCCGGCGAGAATGGAGGATGAAGAGAAGTGGCGGAAGCAACGGAAGGAAGGGGAAGTTAGGGCAAAATCAATTTTGAATTGGCCGAACGTCGCGGCGGTGACTTCAGGCTCTTCCTCCACTGTTACGACGGCGGCGGCGGAGGATTCATAATCCAATTATATGATACTGCAACTAGGGCACATAAAATCCTTCTAATCGTGCCCCCTCTTCTAGTCCATTCCAACCGTACTATTCACGCGGTCTCGGAGGGAGTTCAGGCTGAGATCGAGGATGATGAGGTCTTTCATGGCCCCGATTTGTGGAGGGATGGGGCCGGTGAAGTTGTTGTGGCTGAGAACTAGCTGTTGGAGGTTGAGGAGGCGGCCGATTTGTTGGAGGATTTCACCGGAGAGATTGTTCTGCAATAAGCAGAGGGTTTTGAGGCATGAGATGTCGGAGATGGTGTGAGGAATCTCACCGATTAGGGCGGGGTTGGAGGCGAGGGTCAAGTGCTCTAGAGAGGAGAGGAGAGGAGGTGAAGGTGAGGTTAGTGAGAGAAACCAGCGATTGGGTGAAGCAGTTGACTATACTTTAAGAAATCAATTTTAATAATAGTTTATAATTTTAATTTGATTTAATAACAGTCTTTTCTTAACAGTTTTTCTTAAGCGTTATTAAAAGTTAAGATAACACATAGATAGATTACGGTTTTTATAAAACTGTTATCTATAACATGCAGATACATTACGGTTTTTAAAAAAACCGTTATCTATGTAAAATACACGCTCATAGATAACAGTTTTATAAAAAACCGTTATCTATGATGTGTTATCTATGATAAAATTTCTTGTAGTGTTTGTACATCTTTTACATATTTTAATTTGGCTAGAACCCTAGAAATATTTCCCTCTTTTTACTTTTAGATTTTTGAAGATTTGGAGAGCATCACTTTGTGGATTGAAGATTCAAGACTATTTTCTTCTTCCTTATTAAATTCTCTTTTTTTTAAGCATGATTTCATTTACTTTCTATGGTTTAATTTCTTTAATCATGTCTAGCTAGATCTCTTTGTGATTCCAATTATATATAGATTAGGGATAAGTGATGGGATTAAGCTTTAATTATGAATTTACCTTCTAATTTCATGTTCATTTCTCTTGGGGCTATGTTTTATTATGTAATTGTGATTGATCACTATAGTTGCATACCAAGTGTTTGATCTAAAGCTTAGGAGGCTTAGATTAGATGCTAGGATCAAGAGACTTGCATGCTAGAGTATAGTAGGGTTAAGGAACTCCATGATCTATTGGGAGTTAGTGAATTGCTTAATATCTTAGTAGGAATTAGGCCTTTCATTAATCTACTTGATTTCATTACAATGAGATATTGGGTGAATCATACTTAGGAGGTTTCCCACATGAAATTGGATTAAAATGGTTAATTCTAGTTAGAGTGTCACATCCCTATCACTTAGACCTAATTGAAGTATAATTGGAGTCACTTTCATTTCCTTATTGAATTTTGATCATTTGCATACTTGTTGCTTGTTTAGTTAAGTTTTAGATTTGTCAATTACTTTTCATTTGTCATTAAGCAATCAAAAACACAAAAATATGTTAGTTGGTAGCTTGGATAGTAGGTTTAGTAGTTAGGTTACTACTTGAAACTTGAGCGTCCTTGCATTCTTTGTGGTTCGACTCGATTACTCAATCGATTATCATTGCTATCTCCCTACCCTCAAAAGTAGGGCGGATCAATTATTTAGTTATTTTTAATTGAAACTCTTTAATTATAATTTTTTTTTTAACTCTTTAGTTATTACTATTATAAAAAGTTTATTCTTACAATATGTATGAAAATCTGAATATATGTTTGTATATGCATTGCTTTTTCTTTGATTGTCTCAATTAATATTTTATATATCCCAAAAATCATTTATCAATGTGAATTAGTAATTACTACTATCTTTTGGAGGATTAAAGTTCGACAAATAATTTCAGGCAAAATTTGATGTCTCCTAATTTTAAGTAATATTATTATATCCTTCCCAACAAACTTGAGTCGTTTATATATAATAGCAAAATTGATCTCAATCTAACGTGACATTATTATGAATTTTATTGAATAGTTGTGGCTTTATAATTTAGGGCTGTCAAATGGGAATCCGGTATTTCGGGAATCCCAGTACCGGACCGGAACTGGTACCGGATAACCTGATTCCGGTCCGATAACCGGTTCCAGCTTCAAGCAAAATTTCGGTACCCGGGTAACCGGTACTGAACCGGGTACCGGTTAATATTTAATTTGTATATATTTTTATAAATAAATTATATATTATATTAATATTAAAAATTACTAAAAATTTAAGATACCCTAAATCCTTAATTATATATTATTATTTTTCTATGTTTAATTATTATTTAATTTGTTTTAGGCTTAAAAAAAAAAAACACATTTTAGTTTTTTTTTTAAAAATCAGGTACCTTAACCGGTAATTCGGTATAACCAGTACCGAACCGGTACCGGAACCGGAAACCAGTTAACTTATCCGGTTCCGGTACCGGTTCCTGAAAAACGTGAATAACCGGTACCGGGTACCCGGATTTTCGGTTCCGATTAACCGGAACCGGACCGATAGTCAGCCCTGTTATAACTCATTAATTATGTGTACTGTCAACTATCCCATATCGATTATCTATGAAATATCGCCAATAAATAATCAATATAAAAGATACACCACACTTTTGAAATTATTTGACTCCAATAAAAAATTAAAATATTAAATATCTGAATTTGATTTCTACTTTTTTATTTTATTTTTATGAGATTTTTTACTTTATAATTCATTAATTCTATTTAATTTCAAATATCCCATATCGATTATTCATGAAATTCCAATATATCTCTAATAGAAACACTCTCCTACCCACCATGGGCACACTTTATGTGTCCACTGCTGATCTGGCAGTGTCACGTCTACAATTTTTCCATTTTAAGTATGTTAGTAGGGTTTAGTTTTTAGGGTATATATATTTTTATTTATAGTATTGTCACGTCATCCGCAAGCACATTAAGTGTGCACACGGTGGCATTGGAGCATTCCTCATATCTCTAATAGTATTCATCAATGTTCTGTATTTGAATCTTCTGTAGCGCGGTCTATAAATTTTAGCTAATTCTGTTATAAGAAATTAAGATAATAATTTTTCTCGGTTCGGGAATGGTCCTTGATAAATGGAACAACTCGAAATGGAAAGTAAGCAAAGATAGATGAGACAAAGAAATTATACAATGCATCTCATGATCCTACAAATGAATGATTCTCTATAAAAATTTAAAAGATAAAATATTAATTGATATTGTCTTCAATTTTGATATAGGGTAGGCACGAGCGGATGCAGAAATAAGAGCGACTTGACCATTACAAAATAATACAACTACTCAAAAAGTATAACCCTCTTTAAAAAATATATAACCAAAATCGAACAACGGATGACTTGATGATATTCAATGAAATACAACTACATTGTCTTCTCAATTACCATGCCGAAAAGAAATGGGACGCTTTTAATGCAACTCTCCTTAACTTATTTTTTCTATTAAATCGAGTACTTAGGAATACAACTATCTTTAACTTATTTTTTTTTATATAATCGAATAAATAACAACTTGAGAAATGTTTTCAATCCTTAATCTAATTTCTATTTGATACGATCCTTGCCGACCATATATCGAACACGCAAGCGGAAGACTCGATAGATAACGATGAAAAATCTCAAAACCTCTAAGATCGAATCCAAGAAGTAATATACGCAAGAATTATCTCCCTATACCCCAACGTGGTATTGCCTTAGCAACTCGGGGACGATGAATGACACACGAACGAGGGATGATTGACTCGTCGATTCGCCGGATAAAAGAATTTCGTGGTCATACCAAAAGAAATTCAAAGATAAATCTCAAGAGAGAAATAAACTCAAACTTTATTCATGAATAATTGTTCAATTTTCGTCACCCTTATGAGAGCAATATTTATAGGCTTCATAAAGTCCTAATCCTACATGGAAACTAGTTAAAAACCTATCCCAATATATACCAAACCAAATCCTAGTCTAAAAAGAACTAAAATCACCAAAATAATGCTGAAAATGGCCCTACCAACTAGAGTACTAATATAATCCGAAAATTAATAAAATAAACAACTAAATAAACTACAAAATATTATCTTCACTCTTCAGCCCATATCATCTTTAATTCTTGGCCCATGAAGTGAAATTCACGATCTCCGGGTTGCATCATTCCCCTTCTCTTGAAGAGGATTTGCCCTCAAATCCTGGCCGTCTCCTATATCAAAAGGAAAGAAATCCAGCTTCTTCTTCTCTTCAAACTCCTCCAACTTCTTTATCTCCTTGAACTCGATCTGATGTTTGCTCCCTCGAATGAATAATAAACTGTCAAATGCATTTTTTGAAGAAACATCATTGAATTCCTGCGAGATAGAATAAAAAGAAGAAGATAGATGATCATGATAAATGGTTGACCACACTTTCCCCTTGCACCCATCTGGTTCCATAGACTTCCCCTCACTAATCGCCATTTCCATTTCACCATTCTGATCAAGTAAAGACTCATTCATCAATCCATTCACCATTCGGATCAAGTAAAGACTCATTCATCAATCCATTCACATTTGTCTCTACTTTCACCTCCTTGGACTCCACCATCTCCACATCCTCTTGTAATTGCACTTGATCCTCACACACTTGTTTCGGAGCAAGCGACACTTCATTCTCAGCATGAAAAAGGTTCTCCCGTTGCTCTTCATCATCCACTTGATTCTGCACACTCGAAGTACCATCATCGAATAAAGTAAGCGCAGGAGGTGCTTCGATTACTTCCACCATTTCATACAGTTCTTTCAAGATTTCTAAGATCGCCATTTTTGGATCTTCTCTCTCATCGCTAGTCACAAAACTCCACCATCTTCTCGAACTGGACTAGAGAAACTCATACAATCTGACCT
Source organism: Mentha longifolia (assembly GCA_001642375.2). Taxonomy (NCBI): domain Eukaryota; kingdom Viridiplantae; phylum Streptophyta; class Magnoliopsida; order Lamiales; family Lamiaceae; genus Mentha; species Mentha longifolia. The sequence continues at coordinate 33,180,521 of CM038111.1, forward strand.
TTGCTTCACATATGGACATTTGACCTTCTTCTGTTGCTCTTCTTCCTCCCAAAAACTTCTCTTTAAGTATGAAACATTAGCAGCTTGAGGTTGCCTCCAATCGATCTGAATCGCAGGATAGTAATGCGAAGGCGCATAACGCTTCCTCATCACCACCTTCATCTCTTTCCAAGTCTGGATAGGCTCTCTGTTCCTTCTTCTACTCTTCACAAACTGATCCCACCAAGTTAGAGCATAGTCTGAGAACATAGTGGCTGCTAACTTCACCTTCTTCAGCTCGGAGTAATCTTGATAATCAAACATCAACTCCACCTTCCTTTCCCACTTAAGATAAGCTTCAGGATCGTTCCTCCCTTGGAATGAAGGAATGTTCAACTTGATGTTTCCTAGATTGTTATCTTGTCTTCTTCTTAGACCTCCTCTATGCCAATACTCCTCCTCTTCATCTCCATTCTTCCAATCTTCTCCATACTCATCATATTCTGACTCAAAATGATTCCACCGGTTATTTTCTCGACTTCCTCTACCTCTGAACACCGACATACCTGCAAAACAAATTTTCCTTCTTTTTTTTTTATTACAAAAAAGTTAGCTAAAAACAGGATCCTCACCACCTCACAAGCACTCGTATATCACTTAGAAGAGAAATCACTCAGCACTCGTGTATCACTTAATGATATATGGCTTTTACCCTCTAATAAAATCCCTCAAAAAACTCTAAATAAATAAATAAATCTGAACTCCGATCGACGAATCAAAGAGCACGAAAAATTAGGAAAACAACTTTTCAAAGAATGCTGCTCAGAAACTAATCCTATGGGCTCTAAACAACTCAAGGAACTCAGAAAACTAAGGAAAGAAATCAGCCAATGATTTTGTAGAAATCCTAACTTGCGGACCCTCAAGAGTCAAGAACAGATCAACGATAATATAAGTAGATGCAGAATATGACACCTACAGCCAAACTAATCTGAATGAATACCACCAATCACCATAAATTATTCTCGCATGAAAGGAAGTTACGTGACTCACAAGAATTTTACTTAAATATTAATATGATGCACACTTATCAAGAATTCAATTTTATCAATTAGCACCTAATGTCACGAATTTTATATGACTGCTACAAACTAGAATATGCGATATTAATGGACATCAATGATTTTCATCCACAATTACGAAACCAACTAACAACCCAATCTGATAAACGACAATAATCAGATTAACCAACCAACACAGATCCCGAACAAATATAAAAAATAGATCGAAGAATTTTTTTTTATTGTTTTAAATTAACGCTGAATACGAATAAACACGGAGGAACAAACACAGAACGAGAACTCAATAGCTGAACGACGAAGAATCCTAGAAAACAAAAATATTTATTTTTTATTATTATTTTTTATTTTATTTTTTTGACGCGAATAAGAATGAAGACACTAGACAAAAACGAATCTAAACAAGAAAGACACGAAAAATAACCTGGATAATGAACCCTGGCTCTGGTGCCAAATGATACGAACCTTAGCAGATCCGTACACCGAACACGCAAGCGGAAGACTCGATAGATGACGATAAAAAATCCCAAAACCTCTAAGATCGAATCCAAGAAGTAATATAGGCAAGAATTATCTCCCTATACCCCAACGTGGTATTGTCTTAGCAATTCGGGGACGATGAATGACACACGAACGAGGGGACAATGAATGACACACGAACAAGGGATGATTGACTCGTCGATTCGCCGGATAAAAGAATTTCTTGGTCATACCAAAAGAAATTCAAAGATCAAGAGAGAAATAAACTCAAACTTTATTCATGAATAATTGTTCAATTTTCGTCACCCTTATGAGAGCCATATTTATAGGCTTCATAAAATCCTAATTCTACAAGGAAACTAGTTAAAAACCTATCCCAACATATACCAAACCAAATCCTAGTCTAAAAAGAAATAAAATCACCAAAATAATGCTGAAAATAACCCTACCAACTAGAGTACTAATAAAATCCGAAAATTAATAAAATAAACAACTAAATAAACTACAAAATATTATCTTCACTCTTCAGCCCATATCCTCTTTAATTCTTGGCCCATGAAGTGAAATCCACGATCTCCAGGTTGCATCACTATTATAGTGAACAAACGAGCAGTTTGACATGCATCACTAATACACTCTTCCAAGTAAGGGATAATTACCAAAAAAAAAAAAAAACCCAAACTATTCATCTTCTATCAAAAATACTCCAAACTATTAGAAATAACCAATTAAATCATAAACTATCAATTTATTATCAAATCTACCCTGTGTCTAATTTTCCAGCGAATGACATGCCGGAGAGGAAGAAATCAAAGTCAAAACCTCAAGTCAATAAGGGAGAACGGATCCCCGCCGCTGGGGAGATGAATAGTTTGGAGTATTTTTGATAAAAGATGAATAGTTTGGGGCTTTTTTAGTAATTAGCCCCCCAAGCAATGATACCCTCTTTACCCTAATTTTTTTTAATCAAAATATCGGCAAAATATATACTAATCCAATATAATCATTGAGAGATACCGACAAATAAGTACATAAATGCTCCCCTGCCCACGATAGGCACACTTAATGTGCCCACCACTGATGTGGCAATACCACGTCGTAATTTTTACAATTTAGGATTAAGTTTTTTTTAGTAGGGTTTAGTATTTATAATAGACAAAAACTTGTGTCAGCCGGAGGCACCGTGCAGCCGGGCCTAAAGTGCCAATCTTTATACAGAAAAGTGTCAATGTATATGAATAAAAGTGTCAATCTTTAACATAATTATTTTACGAATAAAATGACAATTTTTAAAAGTGCCAATCTTTATACATAAAAGTGTCAATCTATATGAATAAAAGTGCTATTGTTTTAGCCCGGCCGCACGGTGCCTCCGGCTGACCCAAGTGTGTCCCTTTATAATATTGTCACATCATCCGTGGGTTTATAATATGCCCATGGTGGATATTATAGCATTACAACTTATAGTTTGTTAGTAGAGTAGGGACGGACGGATGACAAAATTCATAATACATATGAAATCCATTTTTGAGAAGATGATTTCATCGCTAGGAAAACTCAAATATGGAGTTATCCTTAATCACTATTTAAATGACGGGCTGCTTGACATTCTATCCTTCACTTATATCGAACAATGGGTGATTTTACTTAAAATGAATATAACCACGCATAAATTTCCATAGTTTTAACATTAATTTTATTAAATTTCAAAAACACTTGATCCCCTAATTATTTAAACAACCCACAAGTGTATGAGGCTATTGCAGCATAGTAGCGAGCAAGGTCATTTCTACAGACTCTAGATTTTTCCTTTTCAAAAATCAATCAATAATCAATATAATTTTATTTTTTTTTGAATTTTTCTGATATTTTTTTTCGATCTTCGCACTATTAGTGCTATTAATCTCAAAATAATATAATTATGTAAATAACACTATAGGCACTTCAAACATTAGTATAAATAATTAAACCTCGTTACAAATCATTTCAAAGGCTAAGTACGATGATGTCTGTGTTGAAAGTAATTGCACTCTTAACAATCTTCACCGCTTTTGCTGGAATTCATGCAAGAAAATTCCCAGGTTTATGTATTTATTTTTTCAACGAAAAATGATGTTTTTTTTTTTTTAAAGCATGCATGAATTTTATGGGTTCACAATCTTGATCAAGTTTTTCGAATTTTTCTTTGTTAGATTATGGAGATGATGTTGATGTGATCACTGCGAACAGAGAACCTTCATTTCGAAATATTCAGATTAAAGGATTTTTGTTGTCTATACAAAAAAATGTAATAAGCGATAGAGCTATTAACATTATAGGAAAATGGTTTTCTAAAGTGCTAGACGGTGACGATTACGTACAACCGGAAAATCTTTTCAGGCCGCCGCTACCATCACCTCCGCCGCCTAAGGCTCCGCCAGGGCCTATTCCTTTTTCGCGTATTAAAATGCCATCCTCCTTCAAATTAACGAAGAAGCCGGCCGAGTAGAAACCCAGTTTCCAAGTTTTATTTATAGATCCTTGTAAGTTATATGTGAATGTATAAAAGTACAAAATAAATGGAGTATGCTATTGTAGAGAAGTTCAAACTGTTGGACTAGCTCTCATATGTAGATTTGAATATATATATATATATATATATAGAACGGTTCGTGTGCTAATAAATTCTGGCGTGTTAAAATGTTAAAAATGCTTAAAGGTATACAAAACTATGCTTAAATATGCATGAAATTATGCTTATTATATTATTGTGCTTTTAAATATACCAATTCATGCTTAAATGAAATCATGCTTTTTGTACCTTGAAACCATGCTTAAATCAATGACAACCAAACATTTGATTAAGGTCAATAGTCCAGATTCATTCCTATTTAACACACCAGGATTTATTAACATATGAACCAAACTCTCTCTCTCTATATATATATATTTATTTATTTATGTGTCTTGTTGTAAATTATGTAAATTCGAATGCTCGAGGTGTGAAGTGTTTGAAGTTAAAATCATTCCTGCATTTGAGTTAATTATGTATCTAGCTAGGGTTTTTTTGCCTATGAATGTAAGTCATAATTATTGGATCAAATAAGAGTACGTCCAAATGCAAGATCCGAATAATTAATCCATAAGATTAATTTGTGAAGCTATGTATCAAATTAATTAATTAAGATACATAAAAGTTAGGGGCAGGTTCTTATGAAAATCAATCATATCGCAGAACTGTCTTATGTATGCAATTATTCTTTTTATGCATACGATGATATTTTTTCACGATCACGCGGTGCTTTTTTATATATTACAATTATACTTTCTTTTATTACAATTGTTGATCTTGAAAACATCAATGCTAGCTTCAAATCCGTTTTTAATCTTACGCAAAGATTCATTCTCATCTGGTCCAATCTTTATAAAATTATATGCTACTAACAAACAGTGCTAAGAGTCGTGTGAAACATAAAAATATTAAGCTTTCTTTTTTATTTATGAACCAAGGGGTCACGGCGTATAATGTTTGAAGAGAAGGAAAAAAAAAAGATTAATGAAAGGAGAAATATGCATAAAACCTACGAAACCTTGTGTGATTCCGAGGAAAATAAATATGCAAATTAAGTAGTGCATTATAATTGTATAGAGAATGCACTATAAGAAACACAAGATTTAACTAAGGGAATTTCTGTACGTAAACTAAAATAGCCTATCGTTAGATATATTAACTACAAAATTGGCGATCGAAAACTTCACTCTCATTACATCGGGTTGTTAAATTGTGAACGATCGAATTTTCAGTTGTTAAAATAACAACCGAATTTAACTACCAAAAATTGTGTGGCCAATTCGGAATTTAACGTTAACAACGGATTCAGTTGTGAAATTTGGATAAAGAACAAATTGATATTTGATTTTTATGTAATATGTATATGTAATCATAATGTTAATAATTTTTAGGTATTAAAATAATGTTCATTGAAAAACAAGAAAAAATCATGAAAAAGTGATTATTTGAGTGGTGCCCACGAAAGGTGCACATGATTAGAGGTGGCTAGCATATCATTTATATATGTATATGTATATATAACATTTCATGAAATAAGTAATCAGAATACCTAATTTTGGTGAGGAATAAAAATTTAGAAAAGTTTGTATTTGACTACTTTCGAAATCTACTAAAATTAAACCAAACACATAAATATGCAAATAAAAAATTAGAATACTGTCTCATGACATGCCCTACAACCCAAACGGGTAATACGAGCAAAGTTTAGAAAATAAGTGTCTCATTTTTTTTAGTGCAGAATTCAGTTATATTTCTACACTTATTAGAATTTCAATTTTTTTTGGAAGTGGTTGTTTAGTGTATTTCCTTCTCTTACAAAAATGCATGGTTGATGCCCGAAGTTCTAATAATTAAACATGTAATATCATTGAAAGGTTCACACGAACTATATATTAATTATTGTCATCAACACAAGTTTAGTGGAAAATATTTAATTAATTTTGACTTGGTATTATAGCAATATTTGATATTCTTCATTCATGCGTTAGGTAAGTCTCGGTCGTTACACTAATAATTATTGTATTTTCTTCACTATTATGTATTCCCAATTATTTATGCATGACTATGAGTACTAACAAATGACTCAGAATTTAAAATTAGGTCAATGCTTGGAATATTAGTATTTTGTCAATATCAGTCAATTTGTAGGGTGTCGTTTCACATTGCACATGTAATTTTTTATTTGAAGTACTACAGGTTGATAGGCTAGGAGAGTTAGATAATAATGGGTATGATATTTTTTAATCGTGACTCTTTCCGCCTACAATAATCGTGGCTTTTTGTTCAGACACGAGTTTTAATAAAAAGTTTGTGGATGTTTTTATAGTAAAGAAAATAGCCCACCGTGTATATTTTTTTATAAATATAAGGGAAGTGATGTAAGTGAAGTTCGTAGGCCATGTGTGGTTTTTTCAGTTAATATTGATGGCTAATGAGGATAAAATATAAATTGTATATGAGATATAAGTCGAAAAAAGAAAAGTAATCACAATTTTTATGAACAGATAAAGTATTTTTGGGTTATATGATATCTTACTCCATGCATGTTTTACTATATATAGATTAGTCAATTCTTTGGTATGAACATTTTTCCCTAAATTCCAATTTGCAAAACCAGAAGTGGTCCAACCAAACGAATATATATTGGACTGAAATTAAATTATCATATTTTGTTTATTAAATTGTATATCAAGAATCCATACCTGCCCAGAAAATTTCAAACTACTACTAAAAACTAAATTTGACTTATAAAATCTCATTAGTGTCTATATAAAAGCATTGATAGTCTTATAACTTTGCTTCACGCAGAACTAAAAAAGAAAATAACGAAATCTTGTATAATAAAATCCTGCAAAAATATGAAAATGATGTTTTGTGTGAAGCTTATAACATTAGCCACAATTCTTGCTATTTCTGGAGTTCAGGCCAGATATATTCCAGGTAATGCAAAAATAAATAAATAAATAAATAAATAATTCCCTCTCTCTCTCTCTCTCTCAACACACACACTTAAAGAGTTAAAGGAGAATTGCTACAATTACTCTAAATTAATCTGAGGTTGTGATTTTGCAGGTGATGATATGAAAAGAGAAACTTTATTTGCAGTGAATCCCATGTACATGCCACGCTGGATAATTGTGATCAGTCATTACATGCCACGTGTGCGGCTAGATAAGCACCACTCCACATCTGCTAATCTAGGGAAAGGTGCGGCGCCGGCGCCTCCGCCACCGAAGTCAGCCACTGGGCCGGTGCAGATTTCTTATGCAGATATATAATTTATCTGAATAAAAATTGAAAACCAGTAGCTGTCAATTATTTATTTCAGTTAAAAACAAGTTGGCAAGATTCTGCAATAAGTGTAGTAGTTCATGCCAGTGTTTTTTTTTTTTTTAATTTATTTGATGTTAGATTTAAATTGTATACTACATCATGTTTTATATATTTTCACCCTCAAGGCTCAAATTCCATGTGTATCTACATTAATTGTTGCTAAATTCTTATTTATCACAAGTCCAATAGTCTAAAGAATAATCTAAAAGCATATTTCTAAAAATGGAATTATTCAGTTCGCACAGCTTACGCTCTAGCTTGCTCGCCGACAATCGATACCTCCAACTCAATTCACGGAAACTGGAAATTGCTATGGAAGCTCAAAATCCCTCCCAAAGTAAAAAATTTCTTGTGGAAATCAGCTCGGGATTGCTTGCCGACAAAAGAAAATTTTATGAAAAGAAGGATGCAAGTAGGTGGAGAATGCAACATTTTCAAGAAAGGTTAATTAAAATTTATAAAAATATAAAAGTACAAACTAGTTTTTTTAAATATAAAAATCTCTAGAGTTTTGGATATTGTCATTAGGATAGTAACTTTGAGAGAGAAAAAACTCTTGGTAATATGAGAAAGAATTTTTATTGAAGCCGTAAAGGAGGAGTTTTTTGGTGTGCGCAAAACTACATAAAATTTTGTCTCTATTTATAGAGAAACAGAAGTTATGAATTTTGGTATATATATATATATATTTTAATGTATTATGTACTCTATCCATCCCACCAAAAATAGAAAATTTTCGGCCTAATTAGAAAAAAAATTAAAAATATAAAATTTAAATTTAAAAATATATATTCAAAATAAAATAAAAGAATAAGAACTGAAAAATCAAGTAAAAATGAATTAAAGAATAAATATAATCTATACACACAACTTTAAACCACTACTAATCACTCCCGTCTCAATAGACATAAAAAAATACCTCTATATAAGTGGGACGGAGGGAGTAAAAGATATGATAATTTTATCAGAACATCCAAATAAAATTTATCGGGCCAATCACATAATGTCACATGTCAAGATTAGATTTAAAAATAAATAAAAAAAAAGAAAAAAAAAAAAGAAGGAAAGATGGAAATTGGAGGTCACATAAATTTGGACTGCCCACTTCTACCGTACACGATTAAAACATTATTTTTAAATTCATATGGTATGCGACCTCCTGGAGGATGTCGCTGATAAACAAAGTCAAAGGACTGAATGGTAAAATTATTAATTAAAAAAAATTAGGGTAATTTAAATACAACCCCCAAATTAATCCCCAAAGCCCCTAATTTTTTTTAAAAAAAATAAAATAATAACGAATTTACATTTTTAACCCCATAGCCCCCAACTAAATCTTTTCATCCTGTTTCACCTAAAATAGTGCTAGCAATAAGATTAAATCTATCGTAGTACTAGTAACAGCCTTTTGAACCGGATATGTGGTGAGCTTGAGAATTTGCACCGGATGAGTGGATAGTGTTTGTGGTTGAGTGGAAAATGCCTTCATCTCAAGATCCTCCATCTTTCTAAGCACCGCAACCATTTGTTTCTTCATCTCATAACCGATGCTAGCCACATTTCCCTCACTGTTTGATCCTCGAGACACCTTCCTTTGTGAACTCTTCACCACGGTCTCGAAAATTGCAGTCGACTCCCTAGCTGTTTTCTCGGTAATGTCTCCTCCCGCTGCACTGTCCACCAAGTTTTTAGTTGTTCGGTTAAGTCCCTCATAGAAAAACTGTTGTAGCATCTCATTCTCGAACTTGTGGTGTGGGCACTTTTGCAGCAATCCTTAGAACCTCTCCCATGCCTCATGGAATTCCTCATCGGGAGCTTGTGAAAAATGCATAATCTTGGACCGGAGCTCAAATATTTTCTTGCTATGGAAGAATTTGAGCATGAACTTCTCGCAGACTGCACCCCAAGTAGTCAGTGAATTGTGGGGAAGAGACCGGTACCATGTCTTTGCTCGATCCTTTAAGGCTAGGGGAAAGCACTTCATCCTCAATTGCTCTTCAGTGATGGCTTCAAATGGAAAATTATGGACAATGGAGCAAAATTCCTCGATGAAGTCCAAGGCGTCCTCATTCTCCATGCCATGGAATTGGGGAGTAGCTTCTGATGTTGTGGTTTGAGCTCATGATCCCTGACCGGAGTAGTCAGGGAAATCACCGACGTAGCGGTGATAACTGTGGGTCTGCAAAATTGGCAAATCGGAAGTTCTGTCATCTCAGGATCTACTAACACGACCGGCTGTTCCAACGGGTGCTCTAGCTTTTCCTCAACAATTGGTGTATCGAGAATGCTAGACTCGTCGTCGGAGTTCTTGAATTCTCCTCCTTCCTTGGATGTTGAAACTGCTGCCAAAATGTCCTTTCTCCGGTTGATGTTCGCAATGTAAGGTGCCAATGGTTCTCCTTGACTTCGGGTACCTCGCATGCACAACACTCAACAAACAGATCAAACACACCAATGGGAGAAGAGAGAATCGAAAACAGAAAAAATATATATATATTTTTAATTAATTAATTCTTTTTTAATTTTTTAATTTTTTTTTAAAATAATAAAAACAGAAAATAAAATCACATAATTAATCGCCTAAAGCTTTCCCTGGCAACGGCGTCAAAATTTGTTTCACCTAAAATAGTGCTAGCAATAAGACTAGGTCTATCGTAGTACTAGTAAGATGAACCCTAAGTCGAATCTCGAGGAAAGCTTAACAGGGAAACCAATTGTGTGATTATCTACCCTAAGAAAGCAAGCAAAAACTGAGGTTTTGGACTTTTGATTAAGTCCTAGGCTTTAAAATAAAAGAAAGCAATTAAAATTAATCTAGACTTGAAAACAATTAAAATCAAATAAACAAATAAAATCAATTAAACTTAAACTTAATTTAAAACTAAATTGAAAGCAATAAATCTACCCTAGGCAAGAATGAAAAAGAAAGCAATAAAGAAAGCAAATAAAACTACACTAGTGCAAAGAAACCTAGACATGCTTATTAAATTAAATCTAGAGAAATTAAAAAAAGTTTGAATCTTAGAAAAATTAAAGCAAGAGAACATGAAAAGCACTTGAAATTGAATCTAAAAATTTTAACTAAGCTTATGAGAATTTATACGAACGAAAATTAAAGAACAAACGAAGAATGGAGAATTGAAGAAAAAGAAAACTTGAATTAAAAACTTGCAAAGATTCAAAGCTTGATCCAATTTCTCCTTGACAAATCTAAGGTTTTTCAAAGGCTATGAACTAGGTCTGAAAGAAGGAAGATTCACGTTCACAAAAGTTTACATATTTATAGATCTCATAAACCTATTCAAATAAGGAAAATAACATAACAAGCCGACCCGGCCCAGCGGCCCGTTGGGCAACCCTTTCGCGATTTCTTTTAAACTGATGGGCCCAATGACCCGCTGAGGTCCAGCGGCCCGCTAGCCCGTCTCTTCGGCCTTCATGCCTTTTTTTCTTCATTTCCTCTTCTCGTTTCTTCTTCTCTTCAACGAGCTTCGCTTCCTTTTGTCCTCTTTTGTCTTTTGTCAAGTAATTCTCCTCTCAACCCCAACTTCACCTAAAACACAAAGAAAATAACAAGAAAGACAGACCAAAAGAAACTAAAAACGACTCACAAAACACTAGAAAATTCACACAAAAACACACTAATCAAATCCCCCACACTTAATCCTTTGCTTGTCCTCAAGCAAACTATGTTCAAGATATGATATCAAGCGATGAATTACGAAGTGACAATGCATTAGGCTTCAGTATTTTACAAAGCATACAAGTGAAACATGCAACTCCCCAACAAACTTTTCATAGCAAACTTCAACATTTAGCCTCTTTGAACAAGAATCCTCACAACATGGAAATTATATAAGTGAACCCTCATCTCTCAAGTGTATAGGTAGGAAAACAAATCACTCAATTCAAAACAAACACAATGTCTACCATAAGCTTGCAAATCGTCTCACCTCTCCATTGCTTAAGTGTGTGCTCAAAATAAAGATCAAAAAGGACTTATTATTGGTTGTAATGTAGGCTCTTTGGTAGGTGATGAATTTTTGGCTAAAGTGAGTTAATCCCCAAAGGTTTCAATTCACTCAACTCTCTCTTTCTTTCCAACAACTCTTGATCCCCCCACACTACTTCAAACCATGGCAAAAACTTCAAATTCATCACCAAACTTCTTTCAAAAACTCTATTTTACTTCCTACTCATTTATGCTCTTATTCACTTCTTTTTTTTACATATATATATAGCTTATATGAGTAGGAGGTTCTAACTTCTCAATCCAATTTCCTAATCCTTTTTCTTTTCTTTTTCAAAAGATTTTTCCAACAACACATTCCCAATCCAAACCAAAACTCTCCCAATGTTAATTCCTTACCCAAGGTTTTCCAAAGAAATTAGATCTAAGTAATAGATCTCCAAGGCTCAAAGGGGCTAACTAGGATTTTAGTGCTTCAAATTTGGACAAGGCAAAAGGGAAAGAAAAGGCTATGAAAGATGGCCTAGAATCATTTCTTCATTAATAAGCACACGATGCAATCTCGAGGGAGAAACCAAGGCAAGTTCTAGAGGCAATTATGCATGCTTGAACATTCACACACAAGAAAGGAATTTGACTATCATCATGCATTTAGTCAAGGCTCAAAATCTCATAACATAGGGTAAAAGGCGATTCATGTTCGTGGAGGCTAAAGTCTATATTTACCAATCAAATCTATCAAGTCCTAGTATGCTTACAAGCAAGTTTTCAATCAAAACAAGCAATCATCATTAGCCTCATCATCACAACAAAACTCATGCTTGACCAATCCACATAGATGTTGAAAAACTCACAAAAGGATTAAGCAAACAAATCACAAACAGATCCTAACACAAAATTTCTACACCCCTCCCCCACACTTAAAAGCATGCAATGTCTCTATTGTAATAAAAGTAAAAATAAAGGAATAAGAAAATTTTACTAATGACGACACAGTTCGGCAATCAAGCTTCAAATCCTCAAAGGACCCCATAAGCAAGTTACCAAAGTACAAAGGTGGGTTGGAGGGATCGATTCAGGGTTGAAAACCCGCTGCACACTGATTTTGATCGGGTCCAGTGGCCCGCCGGCCCGAGCTCTCGAGATTCCGCCAATTTTTATTTTTTTTAAAAAATATATTCCTACAAAACAAATAATAAAAATTAGTAAAAATAAAGAAAATGAAGTAAAAAGAAAAATCAAGAAAATGAACAAAACGTGGGTTGTCTCCCATGAAGCGCTTGTTTAACGTCATTAGCTTGACGGAGGAATTTATCAACCAAATCCCGTCGCAGCTAGCAACGTATTGAATCCTATGGTCTCTTTGGTAGCCTTCACGAGCCCGAAAAATTTATCGACCACCCTCGATCCATGTTTGAGCTTTTCCGCCACTTTGGCTTGAAAATCTAGGATTGGCTCGTCTTCAATACTTGTCTCCCCCACACTTATTTGAGGCTCGACATCAAACATCACTTGAGCTTGCAAATTTGGCAAAGGCTCCTCCATATGAACTTCATCCTCCTTTACTTCCTTCAAATTGTTCAAAAATTCTTCTATGATGGCCTCTTTTTCATCCACACAACTAAAGAACTCTTCTTCAATGAGCTCTTCTTCTTGAATTTCAGCTTGCAAGGCTTGCACAACACTTCCCTCATTCAAATCGTTAGGAGTATGAACATAGGAACATTTATGGATAAAAGAAGAAGTAGGGGGTGACTCTTCAAAAACGAAAATGTTACCGAACCTCACTCACCGGCCATACTCAACGTGCCAGAAGCAACATCAATACGGGTTTGCGTAGTAGCCATGAACGGTCATCCCAACAAGAGAAGGTGACCTTTCGCACTCCTAGCTCCACGTCCCTCATCAAGCACTACAAAATCAGCAAGAACTCGAATGCCTTTGACAATATAGCAACATCTTCTGCAATTCCCAATGGACAACTCAAAGTACCATCTACTAACTCTATTCGAATGTCAGTCGTCTTGAGGTTCTTTGAAATCATCTTCTCAAAAATAGAATGTGGCATCAAGTTCACTGCTACCCCTAAGTCCATCATTCCCGAGATATTATCACCGCTATCCAAAGTAACATTCAAATCGAAACTTCCAGGATCACCTCATTTGGGAAACGATTTGAGAGGACAAACAGGTTTGTGATCCTTCTTCTCCTTCTTCACCCTACTCGAAAAGGAATAGACGGAACATAAGATTTGGAGATTTATGGAGTTGAGACTCTAAATTAGACTTTGAAACAGTCTTCCTGCCGGAATCATTCAAGTCCAGCGGCGCACTGGGAAGTGCTCTCGGGAAAAAAAATTCCGGGGGTCCAGCATCCCGCTGAGAAGTGCTCCCGGGAATTTTAACTTTGTTGTCGAAAATCTTCCCGTTTCTCAACTCCGTGATGTCTTGAGCTTGTAGTGGTTGAGGCTCGGAATCAGGCTTTGTTATGGACTGCTCATCAGAATGCACCAAGTCTTGCAATTGTGAGGGTTGTTCTTCACTTAATTATGATGATTGAGGCGTGGTAAGGACCGTCACCGCATGAGTTAGATGTGGCTGTAAGCCCTGAGTCGGAAGCTTGCTCGTTTGTATGCTCTGCTGAATTTCATTCATTAATCCTGCCATTTGCCCAATGGTATTTTCAAGGCGTTTGATTGTAGCATTCTGAGCATCTCTGTCCAATTTGAACTCTTGGAACATAGCCATCCATGGCTCTTGTGAAGGAGGGGCATGGAGAGCAAGTACGGCTGGAGGAGCGGGTAAAGCAGGTGGTGGTTGTTGAGGTGGTGGAGCTTGATGTGTTCGGTTATTGGGTGGATATTGAGGTGGAGGGTTATATGATTGTGGTGAAGGGTAGTAAGGTTGATGAGGTGATTGTGTTGGTGGTGGATATGATTGGTTGGTTTTGAGAAGGGTAGTAAGAAGACTGTGTTGGTTGAAATTGTTGATATGGAGGGTAGTAGGTTTGGTTTTGAGGATATTGGGGAGGTTGGCGACGAGGTTGGAAGTTCGAGTTCATACCTTGCCCTTGAGGTTGATACCCTGTTCCTTGTTGATTTCTCCATGGTTGATTTTGTTGAGGAGGTACTTGTGGTTGATAACTTTGAGTAGCAAAGACTTCCGCTCCTCCCTCAAAAGTAAAGTTGCCCATGTTCGGGCAGAAATCAGCAAGGTGCCCCAATTGTTGGCAAACATCGCACACCTCAATTTCGGGCTCTTGAACATATGAAACAGCCTTTTGAACCGGAGATGTGGTGGGCTTGAGAATTTGCACCAGATGAGTGGATGGTGTTTGTGGTTGAGTGGAGAATGCCTTCATCTCAAGATCCTCCATCTTTCTAAGCACCGCAGCCATTTGTTTCTTCATCTCATAACCGATGCTAGCCATGTTTCCCTCACTGTTTGATCCTCGAGACGCCTTCCTTTGTGAACTCTTCACCACGGTCTCGAAAATTGCAGTCGACTCCCTAGCTGTTTTCTCGGTAATGTCTCCTCCCGCTGCACTGTCCACCAAGTTTTTAGTTGTTCGGTTAAGTCCCTCATAGAAAAACTATTGTAGCATCTCATTCTCGAACTTGTGGTGTGGGCACTTTTGCAGCAATCCTTAGAACCTCTCCCATGCCTCATGGAATTCCTCATCGGGAGCTTGTGAAAAATGCATAATCTTGGACCGGAGCTCAAATATTTTCTTGCTATGGAAGAATTTGAGCATGAACTTCTCGCAGACTACACCCCAAGTAGTCAGTGAATTGGGGGGAAGAGACCGGTACCATGTCTTTGCTCGATCCTTTAAGGCTAGGGGAAAGCACTTCATCCTCAATTGCTCTTCAGTGATGGCTTCAAATGGAAAATTATGGACAATGGAGCAAAATTCCTCGATGAAGTCCAAGGCGTCCTCATTCTCCATGCCATGGAATTGGGGAGTAGCTTCTGATGTTGTGGTTTGAGCTCATGATCCCTGACCGGAGTAGTCAGGGAAATCACCGACGTAGCGGTGATAACTGTGGGTCTGCAAAATTGGCAAATCGGAAGTTCTGTCATCTCAGGATCTACTAACACGACCGGCTGTTCCAACGGGTGCTCTAGCTTTTCCTCAACAATTGGTGTATCGAGAATGCTAGACTCGTCGTCGGAGTTCTTGAATTCTCCTCCTTCCTTGGATGTTGAAACTGCTGCCAGAATGTCCTTTCTCCGGTTGATGTTCGCAATGTAAGGTGCCAATGGTTCTCCTTGACTTCGGGTACCTCGCATGCACAACACTCAACAAACAGATCAAACACACCAATGGGAGAAGAGAGAATCGAAAACAGAAAATATATATATATATTTTTAATTAATTAATTCTTTTTTAATTTTTTAATTTTTTTTTTAAAATAATAAAAACAGAAAATAAAATCACATAATTAATCGCCTAAAGCTTTCCCTGGCAACGGCGTCAAAATTTGTTTCACCTAAAATAGTGCTAGCAATAAGACTAGGTCTATCGTAGTACTAGTAAGATGAACCCTAAGTCGAATCTCGAGGAAAGCTTAACAGGGAAACCAATTGTGTGATTATCTACCCTAAGAAAGCAAGCAAAAACTGAGGTTTTGGACTTTTGATTAAGTCCTAGGCTTTAAAATAAAAGAAAGCAATTAAAATTAATCTAGACTTGAAAACAATTAAAATCAAATAAACAAATAAAATCAATTAAACTTAAACTTAATTTAAAACTAAATTGAAAGCAATAAATCTACCCTAGGCAAGAATGAAAAAGAAAGCAATAAAGAAAGCAAATAAAACTACACTAGTGCAAAGAAACCTAGACATGCTTATTAAATTAAATCTAGAGAAATTAAACAAAGTTTGAATCTTAGAAAAATTAAAGCAAGAGAACATGAAAAGCACTTGAAATTGAATCTAAGAATTTTAACTAAGCTTATGAGAATTTATACGAACGAAAATTAAAGAACAAACGAAGAATGGAGAATTGAAGAAAAAGAAAACTTGAATTAAAAACTTGCAAAGATTCAAAGCTTGATCCAATTTCTCCTTGACAAATTTAAGGTTTTTCAAAGGCTATGAACTAGGTCTGAAAGAAGGAAGATTCACGTTCACAAAAGTTTACGTATTTATAGATCTCATAAACCTATTCAAATAAGGAAAATAACATAACAAGCCGGCCCGGCCCAGCGGCCCGCGAGGGTCCAGCGGCCCACTGGGCAACCCTTTCACGATTTCTTTTAAACTGACGGGCCCAGCGACCCGCTGAGGTCCAGCGGCCCGCTGGCCCATCTCTTCGTCCTTCATGCCTTTTTTTCTTCATTTCCTCTTCTCGTTTCTTCTTCTCTTCAACGAGCTTCGCTTCCTTTTGTCCTCTTTTGTCCTTTGTCAAGTAATTCTCCTCTCAACCCCAACTTTACCTAAAACACAAAGAAAATAACAAGAAAGACAGACCAAAAGAAACTAAAAACGACTCACAAAACACTAGAAAATTTACACAAAAACACACTAATCACATCCCAATAGGCAATAGCGCCATGGATTCGACGTGCATTTTTAGAAAAAATTGAATTCATCCTTCCAAGTTCCAAACCAAATTCACACTTCTACGCTAAGGTGTACAAACCAAATTATCATTATATGTCAACGATGATCACTGATGTAGATGAGGTCTTAGAGGAATTATTCTAAGCGCCTGTTAATGATGATTAAATTTTTATTTATTAGGATTTGGAGTCCGTGTGTTGTTTGTGTCGTGTCAATTCACCAAGAACAAAGAAAAACTGAAAATTCAATCCTTTTCAAGTTTTATGACTTTTTAATTTGTGGTTGTGCACATAAATTTTCTAGAGCAAGATGACCGACGCAGAGAACCAGACGATATGTTTTGGGGGTTGTGCTGATGACAATTAATAACAGTAGGATTTTAAACTTGTACATCAATTGTTATTATAATTGTTTTGTTTAAATTGGGGGCTATGGGGAGTAATTTGTGGGCTGTGTTTAGAATTACCCAAAAATTAGGTGTGAGGCTACAAAGATTAATACGGTGGCTTTGTATAAAATTACCCAATATTGTATACCATAGATGAGAGTATTTAAACCCAAATAAGATTATAAGTCCCATAATGTTAAGAATAATCTATAATCAAATTTCAATGGAGGAGGCCCACAATTATATGTTGTTTGCACGCATTTGGACTAGGGATGGCAATGGGCCGGATCTGGACCGGATCCGGCTTACTCCAGATCCAGATCCGTAAAAAAAAAATTGGTCCGGATCCGGTCCAGATCCGTCGGGTCCAAAAAATAAAAATCCAGATCCAGATCCATTGGATCCACGGGTCTACGGATCTAGACCCGGATCCGTAGTCTCTTTTTCCCTAAAACGAATTTTTGAAATAATAAAAAAAATTATAGTACAATAATAAACATAATAAGTTTCTACGATATATCAAAACGAGTTATAAAAATCTCAGGTACATAGATAAAAGTCAAAAGTAAAATGTCTCCCAAGTACTGAAATACATAGATACAAATTCCAAATTAAATAAGTTTCTCAAAAGCTGGAATCTGCAATATCACTACTACATATCTTCAGTTCTTCACCATTGAAAATGTACCCTTTACACTTTGCAATAGTCCACAAAACTAAGTTGCACCACCCACCAGGCCACCAAACTAAGTGATAGAGGGCCGCAACTGTATGCTTGTTTTTGTTTCAATCAAATTTGGTTTTTAATATGTAATTTCTAAAAATTAAAATAATTAGAAAATATATATAATATTTATAATATATATATAATATATATAATATTTATATAATGGATCCATGGACCGGATCTGGACCGGATCTGGGTCTAAAAAATTCAAATCCAGATCCAGATCCGAAAATTAACTATTAGGTCCGGATCCGGTCCAGATCCATCGGGTCCAATTTTGCAAGACCCAGATCCATAAAAATCGGATCTGGATCACCGGATCTGGACCGGGTCCAGGACCCACTGCCATCCCTAATTTGGACTCATTGTTAGAGCACTCTCCCTCCACTCGACTCGTCTCGAGTTGTTGAGCCTTTTTTTTTTTTTTTTTGCCTTGCTCGAATTTCATCAAGACTTCTTCCTATTTCATCATCATGCCTCCCATTTGAAATCTCACTGATACAAGTAATGAATTAACTTTTAAGTTTTAAAATAAAAGGTTATTCTTTTTTTTGGTTATTTTGCTTAATACGAATTTGAGAGACGTTTTGAAAAAAAGTCACATGAATATAAAAAACGGAGGAAGTACTATTTATTGTGAACTTTTAGAGTAACCCAATTAAATTCTATAATCATGATACATCTACCTAATTTGATTGTCTCATAATTTATCGACATAAAATGATTATATAAACAAATTGTTTATTTAAAAAGTGAAATTTCAACTTATGAAAATAATATTTTTATATATTTGACCGGTCATGAATGATTTTTAAATAACTTTTATGATAG
This sequence comes from Mentha longifolia, assembly GCA_001642375.2. NCBI lineage: Eukaryota > Viridiplantae > Streptophyta > Magnoliopsida > Lamiales > Lamiaceae > Mentha > Mentha longifolia. Next base: position 33,199,429 of record CM038111.1, read on the forward strand.
GACATTATGAATCATGATTAAGGGTTAGAATCTCATTTCATCTTTATTCATAACAATTTGTTCGAGGGTTTCATTCACCTATCATAAATCATATGTAAGTTCATTTGATTAGTTATCATGATCTGATTAATTCTAGTAATATATATTCAATCAAATATGCATGAATCTATTTAAATTTAATATAGCAGATTATTTGTATAGACCGACTTCATCTAAAATTATACTATCGATAGCAATTGACAACGAAAAATATTCTTTAAATTAATAAATTACTATTACTTATATCTGTAATATCAATATTTTTTAAAAAAATTAATAAAATCTCATGGTTTCAAGAATTTTTATCACATTTTCTCTATACATAGAGGGGGAGAGAGAGAGAGCGGGGGAATAATAAAGATTTGAATTCAAATGACTTACTATTCAGACAAATGTGCAGAAAAAGCGGCGTACATTAGTAGATCTGCCCTAATTCTTACTATTCAGATTCAAATTTGGATGAATTAATTCAATTCTTTTCCCAGCTCAACTCAACACAACTCAAGAGAGGATTAATTCAAGGTACGTTTCCTCTACTGAGATCAAAACTCTGATCTGTTAAAAATTCTTGGATATCCATTTTCGTTTCTTGAGATTCACCAACAAATCCTTTGTTATCGATGTTGAAACATTCACTTTCTCATTTCAGTTCTAAAAGATTCAATCGAATCCTTAATGGGAATTTGAATTGCAGCTACTATTCTTTCTTTCTTTCTTTCTTAATTTTAGTGGTTGTTTCATGTTCCATTGACGGCGTGTCTGTGTGTGAATTTGAATTATCTCAATCATTTTCATTTGGCCAATTTTTTGTAGAATCGCTCGTTAACTTCTGTTCTCAATTGCTACTTCCGAATTAAAATTAGGGTTCCACTTTGAATCAAGAAATCGGGATGCAAATTAAACTGATTCTTGATATGGTTTGATTACAGCGTTGTAAATGGGTAGAAGTCTAAGCCCTATACTGCGGCGGGAGCTGGAGAATCTTGAAAAGGATGGCGATAGTCGGAAATCGGCCATGAAAGCACTGAAAATGTATGTGAAAGACTTGGATTCAAAGGCAATCCCCATATTTCTTGCTCAAGTTTCTGAGACCAAACAAACCGGCCTATCACCGGGGGAGCACACCATATCGCTTTACGAGGTTCTTGCTCGAGTCCACGGCCCCAAGATCGTTCCACAGATCGATAACATCATGAACACCATTGTCAAGACCTTGGCATTGAGTGCAGGGGCTTTCGCCCTTCATCAGGCTTGCTCCAAGGTGGTCCCGGCCATAGCAAGGTATGCGATTGACCCGACAACAGCTGAGGATCGAAAGCGGCATGTCATTCGTCGTCTCTGTGAGCCCCTTTCCGATTGCCTTCTCGGCAGCCAAGAGAATCTGTCCTCCGGAGCTGCACTCTGTCTGCACGCCCTCGTTGAATCGGATAATTGGCGATTTGCCTCGAATGAAATGGTGAATGTGGTCTGCCAGAGAGTTGCCGGGGCGTTGGAGAAGCATTCGCAGACGAATGCGCATATGGCCTTAGTCGCGGCTCTGGCTAAACACGATGGCCTCGTCGTTGAAGCCTATGGCAGGCTGTTGATACAGTCTGGACTTCGGATTCTTGATGCTGGTTTCGCGGAGGAAAACTCTCAGAAACGGTTTTCAGCCATACATATGGTGGGTTCTCTGCTCAGATATTTGGATCCTAGGAGCGTATCGTCTGAATTGGAGTCGGTAATCGAGGAAATGGACAAGTGCCAGTCTGATAGAATGCCGTTTGTCAGTGGTGCTGCGTTCGAAGTGCTGCAAAATGCCAAGAGGATACGTAGTAATGGATGTTCGAGATTGGAGAGGGACGTTAGTCCATCCACTCGGTCAAGAAGGAGGGATGGTTGTAGCTCCGAAACCTTCACTGCATCGCCTGAATCACAAACCGTTGATTCATTTGGGGGCTATGATTATTGTGTCGAATCACCGAATTCAGTAAATCATGGCCATCAAACTCTGGATTATAGTCCAAAGGGTGTGAGCCGTAGACTGTGGACTAGGCGTGAGAACGGGCTCCTGGATGTATCTCTTAAAGATGGCATATTTTCGTCTATGGCTCGAGGACACACTATAATCCCCAAGCATGACGAGACTTTTCACAACCACGGAGAGTGTTTCGAAAATTTTGCAGGTTTTGTTCAAGAAAGTGCAGAAAATGAAGTTATGGGAAGAAGCAATACCGCCAGTCCCCAGGTTAGCATTCGTCACATTTCCCTTGCGCGCTATATGTTTTTTCTGAATAATTTTCGAGAGAAGTATCATAAAATTCAGTTTTTTGTAGTGTGATTATGTATTTATTTGCATAATCTTTGGGTGAAGTATCTAGGAGAAGATGTGGTGAACTAGTAATCATGATGCGTTGCTAAATTCTTGTAAGAGCTCGGATTTTTGTTAATACTTCTCTATCTGTGTTTCACAGCGGTCAAACTCTCTTAAGGTTGATGATGTGAGGATCTTCAGCACCCCGAGAAAGCTCATTCGCTCACTTCAGGATGTAGACGATTTTGATGTATGCTTATCTGAGAAATCGAGAAGTCCGATAACCAGAACATATGCAAAGAGACGAGTCTCGATGCATGGACAAGATGGCGAGGAGAAGAGAGAGGGATCGGCATCTGGTAGTGAACTATTCCATGGTAGCTCAGAATCAGTTTCCTCGACAGAAGATGTGTTTGATCCTACCAGAACAGTGCCGGTAGAAGTACAGAAGCATCACAACTCTGCCAAAGGAACGGGTTTCCGCCTCTTTGTTGGTTTGTTTGCAGTATTTCTAATTCTGTTTTTGTTGGTGATACTGATAGGCGATGATCATGATGATCGCTATGTAATGGTCCCGACCTAGAATCCGATTTGCGACATTCTTTGTCGTTGCTCGGCTGTAGGAACATCGGACGATTCTATGATGGCTCCAGTTCTTGGACAAACATTTGTTGCTGAATCAATCTGTAGAACTTGATGCATTGTTTTCAGAAGTAATGAGTATTTCTCATGCTTTATAAGTTGCTTATAGACTGCAGAGTTCAAGATTTTTGCACTCATACAATATACTTCACAAAATTGCTTGTAGCATAGTCCTGTAGTTTTTAGAACAGTCTTAAATCAAATTTAGGCCCATAACTAAGTGATTTGTTTTTTTTGGATCTTATAGCATTATGTGGATATTTTGTATGATTAAGTAATTCTTTTATATCAGTATTATCAAAAAACAAATATGGTATTTTATAATTTAAAATTAGTTCCAAATGCATCACCAGTAGCAGCTACTCATTATATTAACAAAAAGAAAGAAAAGAAAAAGAAACTGGAATATAGTTTGATTAGTTTCAATACAAATGCAAGAAGTGACAATTGTCAACTAGTACCGATAGAAATGCTCCCCTACTGACGGTGAGTCGGTGAGCACACTTAATGTGCCCACCGCTGACATGACAGTGTCACGTCAATAATTTTTCTTTTTAGGGTTTACTTTTTTTTAGTAGGATTTAGTTTTTTATGATAGGGTTTATTTTTATAATATATATTAATTATAATTTTTCTTAAATATAATGCCGCCACCTCAGTCGTAGGCATATTAAGTATGCCCACGATGGGTAGGGGAGCATTACTCCTAGTACTGAATAAAAACAGATTTTGGAAGTTAGAATTTTGTTAAGAATTTGTCACTTGTGTAGCAGTAGGAATCTCAAGACTTGTTCCCTGTTTGGAAAAATAAACTAATAATGCAAAAATACGTAATTAGACGTCATTTCTTTTTTCTTTTTTTTGAAGTTGTTAGTTTTATTTCATTTTCTAGTACAAAAAATGGTTAAGAAGCCAATGTTCATATAAAATGGTTAAAACTTTTGCAATTACACACTTTTAAAACTACGACATTTTATTGCTAAAAGCGACGTCGTGTTAGTAGTAGGTATCATACAAACATGACGAAAAACATTGAAGAATATTGTAATTGGAAAAAGTTAAAGTGAATCGATTTAATTAAAGGTCATGTAAAAATAGTAAATTCAGATAAGCATTTTGTTATTTCCACAATTTACGCTTTATAGTTTTATTAGTATAAATAAGCTGATGATCATCCAATAATTTCACATCACTGCAATCATATTTCAAGGATTAATTAAGTACGATGTTGTTTGTTTTGAGAGTAATTGCACTTGTAACAATCTTTGCCGCCATTGATGGAACCCATGCAAGAAATTTTGCAGGTTAAATATCATCTACCAAGTAGTATTAAATTTCTTTATATTGTTAATAATTTCAAGCAAGAATAATAGATACTCTTCTCTATATATAACTATATATAAATTCTCTTTACTTGAATGAATAGATATGCATGCTGCATGGATGGAGATGGAGGCTAGCTAGTGAATTTATAATCTTGATCATTTTTTTTCTAAATTTCTCCACTAAATTATGCAGATGGTGTTCCAACTATCAACGATGGTCAGATTGCAGGATCTTTTTTGAGCACTCGAGAAAATTTGATCAGTAAGTGTTATTCTAAAGTAAAAGAAGGTGATGACAACTCTATAATGTTGCCATGTAAATCGGGCAATAATCTTTTCCGACCAATACTATCGACACCTCCACCACCTAAACCATCTACAGGACTGACTCCTGCTCGAAAAAATCACCACAAGAAAGAATAAAGAAGGCCCTTTTGTCAAGTCTATCCTTGCTGATAATGTTTATTAGGTTATATAAGTGTGTAGTTTGTTAAGTTGTCTATGTATTCAAACTGCTGGACTAGTTGTGACTGTGAGTGTGAGTGTGTTTATAATTATGTGTGCATGGTTGAAAAGTGATGCAACTTTGAATGTTATGTATTTTATTTTATATATGTGAAGCATAATGTGTTACCTTACATTTATATAAGTTTGGTAAACATGAACATCAGATCATTTCAAATTTTCTTGATTCTAAGATGGGCTCATTATTTGCAAAAGTTGATTATCAAGATCAATACACTAATTCACAAACTAAGTTTCTAGTTTCTTTACGCTTCACTTTTTTTTTTTTGGCAATAAATCATCCATGTATATAACTTCGTCACCCACAAACTAAATCACCTACACATTCAAATCTCATTTATCGCAATCTATCTCTAGAAATTACTCCCTACAAATATACGAAAATTGAAGACCATTTCTTCCCCAATGATACAATGCAACGTCATAGTGTTACAAAATGATCACACATGAACCATCCGATTTTTTCATAAAGCGATTGCACATAATTCGACAAAACAAGCACATGAAATCATTGTTTTAAGAAATTTAAGAAATTTGTTTCGAGATGATTGTCAACAGAACCAAAAAGGGTCAACATAGTTTAATTTGAAGATACGAATACAGAAGATCTAACAAGAGAAACATGCAGCAAGTCTCTGGTGCATAATATATTTGTGAAGTGATAGCACTCTACCACGAACCCTCAGCACCTGCAGTGGGGTTCTGGAACGCAGAGAAACCCCAATAAGTCTTCAATGAGTATGGCTGGGAAATGGTGAAGCCCTCTTCTGTGATTTTCGCAATCTGGAATCAAAATCCATTGTCAGGGATACTCTAGGACAGATCATTCCAGCTCGAAAAATAAAGGTTGTCACTTGCAATTTCAAAAGTTTTATGTTTCAAGATGTATAGATGAAGCAGGCAGCAGAACTGTTTTAAGGATGCAGATTCATGTAACAATATTATATCAAGAAAACATACTTCCAGCACTAATTGTTAGTCTTAGTAAGAAAACTAAAAGTTAAACCTACTGAATTTATACCCCCAGCAAAAAACTAAGAGAAGATATTTACTAGACCTTTCTACTTTAAAGAAAGATTAACACATAAAGAAAGTATTAAATATAACAATGGCCTAGTAAAGAACAAAAAAGGAGCACCTATATTAAATTTCATGGCTAAGAAACCATACCTGAAGTTTGTTTACAGCTGATCTATCACGGTAAAGAAGCACACGCATGCATTTCTCCAGTAATTTCACACCCTCTTCATAGGTCAAGTTCTCATGCCATTCGTCACGGAGAATAGGCCTAGCCAGGTGATTACCAAATCCAGTTGCAACATGGTCATCCTCATAGTGAACACCAATCATGCTAACCTGAAATTATATCAGCAAGAAAGTAAAAACCTCCTAGCTCTAACTAAAGCACGGTAACATGTAGAGAAACTTTGAAATAATACATACAGTTCCAAGATACTTCTTTCCGTTTTTGATACCACCAAGTACAAGTGAATTCCATAGAGGATTGAACTTATTACGACGATTATACATCACCCTTGTCAGATAGTTATGCACCTCTTTAGGACCCAGGGAGTTGCCATCATCCCACATGTTATCATATAAGCTACATTTACAAGCAAACAAATGAGTCACAAATATCCAACTATGCTAAAGCAAGATGAGCAGATCAAGGAAAATAAAGCAGAGTCAGTTCAAAGAGTATTTCCAGAAAGAGAGATGCCTTACACAAGCTCATCAAGATAACGCATGATCTCCTGAAAATCACTGATCTCACCACTAGCACCGATAACCGAATGTTTTCCCACCGACTTTAGTCTCTCCACAGACTTGTAACGAAGTGTGGACCCATATGAACCTATTTCGTATATGAGCATTATGAGTAGATTATTGTGTGCTAAGAATATATCAAAAGCAACCAGAATCAAAAGCACACTATGAGATCATCATCATCTTATTCTCAACAGCTAGCATCACTGGGATTATAAGGAATGAGATCAAGTAGAGCACCGCCACTAATGTTTTCGTTTAAGTTAAACATAACAGAGAAATGTCCAACCCTCAACCTGTTATGATACTACACCATGAAATACTCCATATCAATTACAAATGTAAACTTGCAAAAATCATTAATTGGATTCTAGGAGGGCAATACTAGAAATTTGCAGATGAAACGACTTCAATCAAAAGAAAATGGAAACGAAGACCCAAATAGCTTTATTGTTTCTAGACCCAGAAAAAGCTTTGACACAATACAAGGTGAGTTACATAACTTTTATTTTTGAGCCCTTGAAAATTTATCATTGCACATTTGATATTATTCGGCTTGTTAGTTAAAAAAAACAAGCTCAATCATTCAAACGAACCCATGTCTAAACTCAGATAAACATCACTTTCCGTAAACAAATAAACAATTTTCAAATGTTTAATTCAAAACATAAAAAAGAGATAAGAATCCAACCTCCCATATCTGCAGCAAAGAGAATCCCATCTTTGTACTTGATCCCAATCACCGAGGTCCCTGTAACATAGGGATACCTACAATCCAATAAAAATAAACCTTTATAACATACACAACTCCAGCCATTCACACGGAAAAAAGATAACTAGGCAAGAATTGATGGAACTATGTTACCCCTACAAATTTACACCCAAAAACAAAAAACAGAATGAGGTTCTTTACACATGCCATCATATCGAGTTTACTGTAAAATTCAAAATCAGGTCAGCTAAAACCCTAGCTCCGAAGAAAAATTAACGATCAGATCTTCAAAAGCAAATTAAGTGAGAGAATCATACAGAGTTCTTTGAGACTCGGCTTCCGAACCGAGCAATTTTTTCGTAGCTGGAGCTGAATCGGCCAACTGCAACCATTTCACCCAAATAAAAAGAGAAAGAAAAAAAACAATCAGAAATTGAGAAGAATAATATTACCGTCAATCTGCTGTGATCACACAAATCGGAAATGCAAAACTGTGTAAACTTACATTCATCATTGTAATTTATGAAGCAGTTCTTGGGACGCAGAAGAGATTTGTGAAAAAAATTCTTCTGTAAAATTTGCGCTCTGCTTTAATTGTTCTAAACTCGGTTTTCCCTTTCCTCAAGAAAGCCGTGGGCTTTTTATCGTGGTTTTCGTACTAATGGGCTTTTCATGTTAGGCGGATTTTAATTTAATTCCCAACCCTTTTTTTTGTGCTTCAAAATGGCCCAGAAAATATTCAAATCTAATCTTCTTACTATAAAGATGAATTTATAGTTTTGGGCTATTTTCATTCGCATTTATTAGGCCACAAAATTCCTTATAATTAATTATTATTCGTAAATACGCAAATGACTACTTTTAATTTTTATATTTAATATAGCGGTATTCTTGAAGAATACTCAAAAAAAAAAATAGTGAATAATCAAAAAATTCAAAAAAACTCACATTTATACAATTCTATCAAATTTACAAGGACGAAAGTACTTCGGATTGAATTTTTTGTACGATGAAGGAAAAATTACATTTCAACGACGGTAATTAAATATAAATCGAAGAAAAATTACTTTTCAATGACACACATGAACAATATAATCTATTACTACGGTAAACTACACATGTAAAAAATTACGGAGGAAAAATTACGTTTCAGCTAAAAGTAATTTAAGCATGAACATTATACTCAATTGCGACTGTAAATTATATGTATGAATTTGTAAAAAAAAATAAAATAATAATAATTAATAAAGCGGGACGCATAAACTGATGCATATGACAAGGGGTATTTTGGGGAGTGCACCATAATAGTGAATAGACTTGATACCATTTTATGAAGGTGGGTATTTTTTTATCATGTACGATCAATTTTGGATAGTTTAGATTAAACCCCATTAACATGTACTACCTCCATCCCATTACATTAGTCTTCTTTGTTTTTTGATTGTTCGGCACGCTTTTCCACCGAAACCTAGTACGAGTTTTAAAATATAATTTTGACGTATTCATTTTTTCACGGGGTACTATGACACTCATAGTACCCCGTGAAAAAATGAATACGTCAAAATTATATTTTAAAACTCGTACTAGGTTTTCATAGTACCCCGTGAAAAAATGAATACGTCAAAATTATATTTTAAAACTCGTACTAGGTTTTGGTGGAAAAGCGTGCCGAACAATCAAAAAGCAAAGAGGACTAATGTAATGAGATGGAGATAGTATATGGTATTCCATGACTATTTCGTTTTATGTTTATGTCGTTTTAGTTTTATGTTTATGTTGTGAAAATAAATTCGTTGACGTTGTAGAAAAAACCTTTACTATTAATGAACACTCCTTCACATTAATTAGTCGAGTTTGAGGAATTAAATAAAACACGGTACTTAATTTATGTGTGGCAAGTGGCCTGGCCCTTGACAAATTCATCCCTAGAGGCTACAGCCACTAGTATATACTCCAACTATAGAAAATAATTCAAAAGTCCAGCTAATTTGGACCTAATATCTTTGCCTAAATATTTATTTATTTATATTTATTACAAGACTTTTTTACACCTTTTTTTTTTTTTTTTTGTTGTCCAAGATTTATTGGGTCAAGATCTTGTTCGCATTCGGGTTGGCTCAGAAGAGCTCAAGGCAATAAGTTTAAGAAAGTTTTGTACTGTATGAATTAGTTCAAGGTTTGAGCTCAAGAGCTGTTCAAAAAGCCATTGGAGATGACTTTCAAGGCAGGCCAAATTTCCTCAATTTAATCTAATATGATTGGGCTGAAGCTTGAAAATATTATACGCCCATGTATATAATTCATAGCCTATCACGTCAAATAAACTTCGAAACCTAAAGCAAACAAAGAAATTACGCCAAAAAAATGAGATAATTATGAAATACTAAAAATGAGATTTCCCAAAAAAAAAAATAAGGGACGTGTTAGATTTGAAGGATAACAGCGAAGAAAACCACATCGTCACGTTAAGAATGATCAATCGATTAATTAACTAATGGTGGGCCCCACACGCATATGGTAATGGGAGAGGGAAAGAAGGAAGGAGGGTAAACGGAAAAGCTTACCGCCGTCTGTAGATAAGGTATGAGATCACGTTCACACTTGCCGGCACGTGATTCTGCTAAACACTGTCGCTTTAACCACGTTTCACAATATTTTATTTATCATTATATTTTCTTTTGGTTTCTTAATTTTTCCCCCTAAAGTACTGCAATTAACCAATTTTGGCATTAATTGATATATCCACTTTCCACTCCCATGTGCTCGGATCATCAATACTCTGTATATTCCTTAGATAAAACAATACCAAAATCACCTTCATTATTAATACTATCAATAATATGATCCGAAAATTACTATTTTCAAGAATATTGGAATAAATGATAGACATATAGTATAATAATAAAATTTAATAAGTGATTATGCAACGATCGAGTCTAGATCGTTTCAATAACATGAGTCATGAAACACTATCACGATTTAGAGTAAAAAGGTTGAATAAGAGGTGTCCAAGGAAAACAAAAATCCTGCCTAAACAAAAATATTAATCATAGAAAAAAAGATAGGAGAATTGTATATATTTTTTCTTTCCCCTTATTTTCCATCAAATAGGATGCACCCATAGAGTTTAAAGCAATAAAATCATACCCCTCTGTTTTAACGAGTGCTCTTCTTAATGACAATTATGACTTTTTGACTATTGAATAATCCATCTGTCTCGCTCTATTAAGCCTATATTACATATATTTAATATATGAAGTATAATAAATACAAATAAGTCAAATATAGCGAGAGAGTACTTAATAAACCTAACTTCATATTTTTCGGGTTTGAGCATTTTTACCTTAATGCATGAGAATTTCAGCCCACTTGGATCTATGCTATAATATTCCACATCAGTTTAAACTACAAAATTTATGCATTAATAATTGTGTTGGTAAACAAAAATTAAACTTTTTTTTTTTTTGGTTAAACAAGGTATACCACAAATCTACACCTACTTATGGATAATTTTTTTTTAATGGATAATTGATCAAGGTAAAAAAAAAAAGTTCTTATTAGACAAATATGCTCGTTACCATTAATTTATATTTGCACATTTTTCTTCTCTTAAATAAAATATCAAATTCTAACCAATACTACAAATCAATAATCTCGAGTATCCGATCAAATAAAAAAATAATCTCGAGTACTATACGAAAGTCAATGAATCTCCATTGCCAAATATCCGAATCTAGATAGAATAGTAATTGATACATCAATACTAGTTATATATATTTAATAAAATAAAAGTACGTAGACAAACAAAAGAAACTCATTCAATTTAGGGTAAAATATAAATGACAAAATTTGACGAATAACAGAATTTGGCAAATGTTGACTTCGTAAAATGTTAGTCCAGATACGACCGCGTTTAGAAGTTTCTGACCAACTTCTTTGTCAAACAGCGTAAAAAAAAACGACCCGACCGTTATTACTGTTATAATATTCCCGGTTTCGTAATAAAAACCTTTTTTTTCACTCCATTAATTAACTCTTTCTCTCTCTCGTTTTTTTTTTTTTTTTTTTTTTTTTTTTTGGTTTTCTATTTTGTTTTCTATCCACCCATCGACGAAACGCGGCTGTTGTTTTTTTATTCTTCGCAATCTCACATTAGAAGAAACCGCAAAGAAACCCTCCACCACTTGTTCATCCTCTCTTTGTAAACCCTAAATAAAACATTCCTAGTTCAAGAAATAGGGGAAGAAAGAAAAAGGAACTGAATGAGTTTGTTGTGCCATCTCAATTCTCTTTGAAATTGTTCAGCATCCGGTTCTTGAATTATTATTTTTCTTCGCTCGCCCAAATCTTGCGCAAATGGTTTGGAAGGGCGAAGAAATTGTGGTGGGGGGTAGATTTCGAGGAGCGGGTGCGAATGAATACGGAGATGGGGTGGCGTGGATTAGGGGCTCAGTGATCGGGAAAGGGAGTTTTGGGTGCGTTTATTTGGCTAATTTGAGGAATCCCAGATCGAAATACAGCTATTTCCCATCTGTAATGGCGGTGAAATCGGCCGAGGTTTCTGCTTCTGGTTCGATTCAGAAGGAGAGGGAGGTTTTGAGCAATGTCAAAGGTTGTAATGACATAATTAGGTGCTTCGGAGAGGAGACGACGGTGGGGGAAAACGGCGTTATGGTGTTCAATCTCTTGCTGGAGTACGGCTCCGGCGGAACGTTAGCTGAGAGGATCAAGGATTCGGGAGGAAAGGGTTTGCCCGAATTCGAAGCTAAGGTGTTTGTGAAAAGTCTTCTTAGAGGGTTGAATCACATCCATGGTAATGGCTATGTCCATTGTGATTTGAAGCCGGATAACATTCTGCTCGTGCCCGATTCTAGAGAGAGAGGGAGAGAGAGAAAGCTCAGGGCGAAGATCGGGGATTTCGGATTAGCCAAAAGGGCGGAGCAGCGCAAGAAGAGGAAGCTCGAGCCTTATTGGAGGGGAACTCCGATGTACATAGCTCCCGAGGCTATAATCGACAACTCACAAGAGGCGCCGTCCGACATTTGGGCCCTCGGGTGCATCGTTCTCGAGATGCTTACCGGGAAGCCTCCGTGGAGTGAGCACAAAGACTTGTGCGCCGAAGATTTGCTTCAGAGAATCGGGGAAGGGCGTGAGTCGCCTAAAATTCCAAATGGGATTTCGAAGGAGGCGAAGGATTTCCTAAAAGGGTGTTTCGTGAGGAAATCTATGTACAGATTGACTGCAGATATGCTTCTGCATCATCCATTCATCGAGGATTTGGATGAGGACGATGATGATGGCGTTCAAGAACACGATGAGGTTGAGGATTTGGATGAGTTTGAGTCGATCTTGCTGGTTTGTGAGAGCGAGAGTGAGCTGAGCTCGGGCTCGTTTGAGGATGAATGGGAGGTCGATTCTTTAAGTTATTGGTCCGAAGATTGTGCAGAGGAGGATGAGATCGTTACATCTAGTCTGTCTGAAGAAATCGAGTTGAAAGAGGAAGAGATAGTCGTAGAGGATGCTGATCTGACTCGACCAAACAAGAAGTCGAGGCAGATTTCAGCGCCCGAAAGTAGAGAGATTTATCCCGTTAGTTTCACGATTCCTGCAGCTGTGTAGGGGACGAATTCGTCGACATTATTGGCAAAGAAGTTTTGTTGTTGAGACATATATATATATATAGGATTTATTATTATGGTTTGAGTGTAGGTTTGGATTCATTAGTCAGAGCCAATATGGGCTGTATTCATTCATGTAATAGTTACAGATTGATTTTAGATTGATTCTTTAAATACAAAGCCGTTATTTGATTTTCTCTGCTATTTTTTTGTCTGATCTTTGCTTCATACTACTTCTTTGTATTCATGTTGAAGTTTGACAAAGCCAGAAAAAGATTCTTGTAATCAGCTGTTTATTTGTTGTCTGAGATTTCTATTTACAGTCCAAGAAACTCTCAGCAAATTTCCAATTTAGGAGGAGTTGGATATAAAATTTGTACGAACAGGCTCGATTTAGAAGGTGTTAGTAGGATTCGAACTCGAGGTTTTCCATTTTAGCTATTGTATGCCCCTAACTGCAATGAACTTATTGCATTATATATGGAAGATGGTGCATAGAAATGCAGTTGAAAATTACTACATAACAAAGTTGAACAAAATATTTGATGACAGCATGAAATGATGGTTGAATCTCACTCAAGTGAGTGATGGTAATTATCTAAAATTTGAAATTTTATGAATTCAAGAAGTGGCAAAGGTCTCAGGTTGAAGTTCTCAATAATGTGGTCTTACAAAATTTGATGTCAAAATTGTTCAAAAATAAAATCAGATACAATTTCTGAATTTTGATTTCCTAAAACACATTTGCCAGTTAGAGATCCTTGTAACAAAAATTCCTCATTTTTGATTAATTAATAGTAGTATTTATCAATTAATTAAGTTAAAGAATGAAGAGATATAAAAAGGGGGGAGTGAGAGAGCAATCTTTGGAGATTGTTAAAGAGGGCAAAGTGAGGAAGCAGCTTTCTTTAACTTCACGACAAAGCCTGAATAATCGATTTCGTGTAATATTCTGTTAGCATATAATATTGCCATTGCATCATAGCTCAGACTTATAAGGTAATATTAACTTATATTAGATCAATCTTATTACTTGAAGACGAAAATAATGGAGTATCAAAAAGGTCAAATACATTTGGACTCAGTAAGTTAATTGGATTTTTTTTTTTCTTTTTTCTTTTCTCTTCCAAAATCAATTTTAGTAAGGTCTAAGGTGATGCTTATTGTTTATTTGGTTAAAATTTTAATAAAATCTTCAAATGAATTCCAAATACCCTTTCCTAGAATTATCAAAACCAAAATACATTTTTCGAAGAGGATTCAATGATTTATTTAGTGAAATAAAAATTGAATAAATCTACCACAAATAAAAAGTTCACTTGAGGCCCATATCGCATAAAGCCCGCGCAGTCAGTTCACTTGAGTTAAGGCCCATAATGAGCCCAGCCTATATCCACTATTTATTTGCCCATAAATATGTGTAATTTAATTATAGAATAACAATATCAAATACTTCGTATAACATGCTAATTTAGCACCGTTACGATCCAAGACCACCTGCAAAGAGATTTGAGTTAGGTTGAGTTGAGCTAGGCTTGAATTGAGTTTGGAGTGGTAGATCCGCAATGGATTAGTAAAACTGTTTTTTTTTTCTTAACATTTTTTGTTAATCTATGCTCGTATTTTGAACAATAGTAATAATTTAATGGAGTGAACGGTATGAAAAACAAATTTGTGGAAAATAATGAGAAGTTGACAGTCATAAACGAAAAATAATGTCCAAAAATGATTTCTTTTTTCTTAAAAGACTAATCAATTGAAAGATACTTGTGCAAACTTAGTTATGAATGAAGTTTCTACTTCAATCTATTGAGGAATGATATGTCGCACCTCAACTGTGAGCATTCATCGCCGTTTGCTCACTTTAACATTATTTTATTCGATTTTTTTAATTGTTTATATTCTAGTACCTTATAAATCAATATTGAAATTATTAAATTTACAAAATCAAGAAAAATCAAAACTCGATTTGTCATATTATTCATTTTTTAAGTTTGATGGAAAAAATAACAAATCAAGTTTCAATTTTTATATATTTTGTAGGTTAAATATTTTCAATATTGATTTCTAAGGTATTAAAATAAAATAAAATAAAATAAACAATTGAAAAAATCAAACAAAATAATGTTAAAGTGAGCAAACGGCGATGAGTGATCACGATGGTGCTTACGGTTGGTGGTGCGACATATCAATAGTAGATTATTATATGTCAAATATATATTGAAAAATATCTCTGTCTGGAATGAGCTCAAAATAGACATGGGTTGGACTTGAATTGTGCTTGAAATCGGTCTCGTCGGTGACTTAAAAAAAGAACTCAAAAAGAACCCGCATCGTTGGGAGTGGTCCCGCCTATCAACCTGATCAAAAGAGTTGGTCATGGACAAGCCCATATTAAACTGGGCCGAACTGGATTGAAAAATATCTCGGTGTTTGGATCTGAGCTGTGCTTGATACGGGTCTTGTCCATGGCTTAAAAGAAAGTCCAAAAAGAACTCACTTCGTCAGCAGTGGTCCGGCCCATCAAATGAAGCGGGCTGGTCCTGGACAAACCCATATTGAACTGGGCCAAGTTGGATAAGGTTAGCCCAGTCCAGTCTCGACAACTATACTGCCAACTCAACATCCATCGGTTATTTTCCCGCCCTCTCCAGAAGTATCTTAAAACGCAGCTGTAATTCTAGTCCTTCCTCGATCACTCTATCATCTTCTCTCCTTTTTCTCCATTCTATACATACTCGCACACACCTATATATAGTCGCTCCTCCTCTCTCACTTTCGATCATCAACACAAGCTCGAAAGCAAGCAATTGACGCACACACACATACTCACACAGATTCAGTCAACAAAAGAAGCTAATCTAGCTTGATTATATATACATCAAGTCATCAACAATGGCGAAAAGCGAAGGAAAAGCCATCGGCATCGACCTCGGCACCACCTACAGCTGCGTGGGGGTATGGCAGAACGACCGCGTGGAGATCATCCCCAACGATCAGGGCAACCGCACCACCCCCTCCTACGTCGCCTTCACCGACACCGAGCGCCTCATCGGCGACGCCGCCAAGAACCAGGTCGCCATGAACCCTCACAACACCGTCTTCGACGCCAAGCGCCTCATCGGCCGCCGCTTCTCCGACCCCACCTGTCCAGTCCGACATGAAGCTCTGGCCCTTCAAGGTCATCGCCGGCGCCGGCGATAAGCCGATGATCCTCGTCCACTACAAGGGCGAGGAGAAGCAGTTCTCGCCGGAGGAGATCTCCTCCATGGTCCTCGTCAAGATGAGGGAGATCGCCGAGGCCTTCTTGGGGCAGGCGGTGAAGAACGCGGTGGTGACGGTGCCGGCCTACTTCAACGACTCCCAGCGCCAGGCCACCAAGGACGCCGGCGCCATCGCCGGCCTCAACGTCATGAGGATCATCAACGAGCCGACTGCGGCGGCGATCGCCTACGGCTTGGACAAGAAGGCGTCGAGAACAGGGGAGAAGAACGTCCTCATCTTCGATCTCGGCGGCGGAACCTTCGACGTTTCCCTCCTCTCGATTGAAGAAGGGATCTTCGAAGTCAAGGCCACCGCCGGCGACACGCACCTCGGCGGCGAGGACTTCGACAACCGCCTCGTCAACCACTTCGCGGCGGAGTTCAAGCGGAAGCACAAGAAGGACATCGGCGGCAACGCGAGGGCGCTGCGGCGGCTCCGGACGGCGTGCGAGAGAGCAAAAAGGACATTATCCTCCACCGCCCAAACAACGATCGAGATCGATTCTCTGTACGAAGGGATAGATTTCTACGCCACCATCACGAGGGCGAGATTCGAAGAGATGAACATGGATTTGTTCAGAAAATGCATGCAACCGGTGGAGAAATGCTTGAGGGATGCGAAGATCGATAAGAGCTTAGTGCACGACGTCGTTTTGGTGGGTGGGTCCACACGAATCCCTAAAGTGCAGCAGCTTTTGCAGGATTTCTTCAACGGCAAGGACCTCTGCAAGAGCATCAACCCCGACGAGGCCGTGGCGTACGGCGCCGCCGTGCAAGCGGCGATCCTCTCCGGCGAGGGCGACCAGAAGGTCCAGGACTTGCTCCTCCTAGACGTCACGCCGCTCAGCCTCGGGATCGAGACCGCCGGCGGCGTCATGACGGTTCTGATCCCGAGGAACACGACGATTCCGACGAAGAAAGAACAGATCTTCTCCACCTACGCCGACAACCAGCCGGGGGTTTTGATACAGGTTTATGAGGGGGAGCGACCGATGACCAAGGATAACAACTTGCTCGGGAAGTTCGAGCTCGCCGGGATCCCGCCGGCGCCGCGGGGGGTGCCGCAGATAAGCGTGTGCTTCGACATCGACGCCAACGGGATCCTGAACGTGTCGGCGGAGGACAAGACGGCCGGGGTGAGGAACACGATCACCATCACCAACGACAAGGGGCGGCTGAGCAAGGCGGAGATCGAGAAGATGGTGGCGGAGGCGGAGAAGTACAGGGCGGAGGACGAGGCGGTGAAGAAGAGAGTCGACGCGAAGAATTCGCTAGAGAATTACGCGTATAGTATGAGGACGACGGTGAGGGATGAGAAGGTGGCGGGGAAGCTCAGCGCCGGCGACAAGGAGAAGATCGAGAAGGCGGTGGATGAGGCGGTGGAGTGGCTGGAGAGGAATCAGCTGGCGGAAGTGGATGAACTGGAGGATAAGTTGAAGGAGTTGGAGAACTTGTGTAACCCTATCATTTCCAACATGTATCAGGGCGGGGCTGGCGCCACCCCTGATATGCCAGCTGGCGGCGGAGCTACCTCTGGTGCCGGTGGTGCTGGACCCAAGATTGAAGAGGTCGATTAAGATTTGGATTCAAAGGGATGTATGCGTTCTGTTTTGAGATAGTTTCAGTATCGATCGAGTGTTTTTTCTTTCTTTGTGATAATAGACGATGAAGGTTTGATTTTGATGTAAGAAAATATCGATAATATCAATGAAATAAACTTCTTACAGTATTTAATGATTTTACTTTTTTTTCCATTTATTTAATCATCTTTCTTTATCCTTTTATTTTCATTTGATTAGTGGTTGGCTTTTAAAGATTTAGTCTTCGAATCATGTAGCTCGTTACGTTGTTTGAGATTAGATATCCCCGGTATTTATTACAAGAATCTAATAAAATTCAAAGCAAAGTTCTTATAGCCACATTATAAGTTGCTTGATAGTTGATACTCCCATAGTACAGTTTCATAGATATAATAAAAATAATACTATAGTACACATAATATAAATATCCAACATACATATAAACTACATAATTTGTCATTATAAGACACAAAAACTGAACTTTATCAATAATTTTTCTCATACACCTAATTTGATTTAACTCTTTAGAGAAATTACTTTTACCTTTATAATTTATTATGAAATTCTTCATTTTATTAATATTCGTGCTTAGCCTTATAAAACTCTTTTTATGGATCGAAGAAAGTACTTTTATTGATAATAAATGAATTCAGATGAACAGTTTCTTGAGAATTTGACACATTCTCAACTGTAGCCATAAAAATATTTGTCCAAATTGGAAAGGTCAAATTCAATCTACATTTCTGGCCAAAGTAGTTCGATATAAAATGCAACCCAATTGCCAAACCTTATGTATGCCTTGACCAAATAAAAAGAGGGAATGGAACCAGTCCGTAGCTACGGCCTCCATTTGTTTTAAAATTGATAGGGATGAGTTATGGTGAAAACTAATTATTACGTGAAACTTACAACCCATCATAAAATGTTGCAATTTATGAACAAAAGCGTTGCATTTTTATCAAAAAATGTTGCATTCTCATAATGATGCATTATATGCATAAAAATAATATAAAATAATATATTTTATTATGCAAATTTTCATGATGATGTATTATAAGCATAAAAATAATATAAAATATATTTTTTATTATGCAATATTTTATGCACAAAATGCATCATTTTATACATAAAATACAACGTTTTATAATGGGTTGCAGGTTTCACATAATAATTAATTTTCATATGATCTACTACCAAAGTTGGTATATTCAAAATTTAAGCTCATTAAGGAGTTGTTCGACTAAGCTTATAAGCTCTTTAAAACAATTTATAAATTCTTTAAGGAGCTTATAAGCTCTAAAAATGTGTTTAGCAAAATAAACTACCCAAGAGTTTATAAGCTCCAAGCATAGCTATAAGAACTTATAAACTCATTAAAAACAAATTCATTCACTCCAACTTACTTTTACATCTTATAAGCTCTTGAAATATCTTATAAGCTTAGCCAAATACCCCTAACTATTGACTTGCCTTTATAGGCTCATATCAGCATCATGGAAAGAAAAAATATAGATTTCTTATGGTTAGTAAAAGAAAAGGAAGATGAACAAACATTAGTAGCTACATTGAAACATGCAGGGAGAGCCACTATATGGCATCTACTCCAAGGTTTTAAGAAGCCGAAATAAGCCTGCCGCCTCTCTGATCCTTGAGAACTCGATGCAGAACGCTTGCACTTCAATAAAGATGTCATTCACTGCAAAAACACGGCCAATTCACAACTGTCATCACACACACACACAAACACACACACACACACACACATAGCAGAGCAATCTCCATTTTTCTACCAATAATTGTTGCAAGATAAACTTTTCATTTTCTATGGAACAGGGAAGACATTCGATACACATTGTGTCCTGTTACTAGCTGCTTACCATTGATTATCTTGTTACGGATTAAACTTTGCAGGAAAACGCAAACCAGCCTCACTAGTCTGTTCTGCATGTACCTATCCTGAAAAGATAAATGTCATTGAAACTAGTTAGGGACCCTGGCATGAAGGAATAAACAGTATATTACATTTCAAGAAAGCGAGAATAATTTGAGAAGGTAAGAGGTACGAACTTTAATTCCCTGACAAGCACTTATACAGTTTGAAATATAAGTGTGTAAGAACTCAGTTGGAAGTTCAATTGTCGTGGTCAGCCTGTTTACAACTTCCATCGAATGAAGACTCATCTCCATATTTACAAGGACTGTAAAATATCTGAAGAATAGGAAATTGTAAAAGAAGTCATCACTCAAGTAAAAAAAAAAAGTACTCAAATCAGTCAAAATCCTAAAAGTAGCGAGCAACGTCATACTCTGATATTTCCGGAGAATTCACCAACTTAATCAGAACTTCTACAGCAATCATGGGATTATTCTCCACTAGGTCCTGGAGGAAGAACGTTAGATAACAAGAAATAGGCAGGGATCATGTATACAGAAAAATGACATACTGGGAGCTTCTTCGGTGTGAGCCCACAGTGATAAACAAGCTTCGGGTCATTTGCCAATTCCACCAGAACTTGCTGAAGGAAAAAGAAAAAAATATTATTAAGCACAACTAGATAATCCAATGGCATTTGCAGCTTCCATGAATAAATATAGGGTCCAATTAGAGAATAAACCACTACATTTACATTGAAATGAAAACCGACGTGCTTTGATTTTTTTTTTTTTTTGTTAAAGTTAGATCGACTCGGATCATTAAACTCTCGGGGAACACATGTTAACAATATTTCTTTGACAAGAAAGAACAATCACCACACTAGTACATCTAGAATTTATGGCCTACAGTAAACCATACACAAACCACCAGATAACCATTATGGCTATAACTAAAAAAACCCTATATTGCTTAAGAAGACCATTTCAGTATTTGTCAATAAAAGATAATAATCCAAACATTCCAGATAATTTTGCAAGAAAAAGTTTTGTTCGGAGACTAATCATTGAGACTCTGCAGTTCATCAAATAATAGAGGTGCATCCTTGCTGTTATATCAGTTCAAGATGCTTTTATCAGTTCTAAAAAACGTGTACATATAAAATCTAGAACAAGACTTCAGGGGTGTTTGGCTAAGCTTATAAGCTCCTCGAAACAGCTTACAAGCTATTTTAGAGCTTATAAGCTCCAAAAATAGAACTATAAGCTCTTAAATAAGCTCCTTCACCCCAACTTATTTTTACATCTTATAAGCTCTTAGTGCTTATAAACTCTTTTAAATAAGCTTAGCCAAACACCCCTTTAGTTGGATGAGATTGATTCCCAAATGCCAACAATACTATTAGAAGCATAAGGCCCAAAGCACAACTTTAGAAACTTCACATCAGGGTAGTCATCATGAACTAAAATAAATCAGAGCTATATATTTGAGTTTTAAAACTATGATGTACAAGTAGGTTAATCTTTTCAGTGCACTCATCATGATTTAACACCCAAGACGAAACATGGCCAAAGGTTGCAACCAAACAGTACCATGAAACCGTAGTACCTCTTGTTGCACAGGGACAAGTGGGCCCTTCAAAGCTTTTGCGATTAAATCTCTTACAGCAGCTCCTCTACTAGTATCAGCGCACATCCCATAATCCCATAAGAGCTCGTGGTTCATATCGGGGTTCAGCCACAATAGCTGCTCAAAACCAGGAGTTACTTTTTAAAAGCATACACAGTTCATACATTCGTTCATCGACTGTCTAATCAATGATCATCTAACAGTTGTAAGTGCCTGCATGTTACCTCTCCATCCATAACTGGGAGCCTTGGAGGGAGCGGCCTGATCCATTGTGGACCCAGTCCATCCAGTGAAAGAGAGGACAACAACCCAACTACAGTTTCTTCCCTATTCCCAGATCCAATTTTAGATGTAACTCCAGGTTGTGCATCAAACCTGAACATGAATTCCAATACCAAGACAAAGAAAAACAGATAAATAAATGAAAACAAGTAAGTACAGAAAGAGTACTGCTGTGAGGAATTACACAGTAGCATCACACAAAATACTAGTAAGAGTCATACTCAGGTGAATTACTATCACATCCACGGGGCACATCGGGATCAGGTACTATATTTTTCACAGAGTTGTCCTTGAACAAGCATTTAAATGGTTCTGGCTGAATTTTGCCACAATATTGTTGCTGCAATTGCTCACGTTGTGGAAAGGACTGGAAGTTTAAAAGAAATGGAAAATGATGAAGGATGTGTTGAATAAGAGATAAAGAGGTCTATGAGACTATGACTATAACAACATTCTTTTTCCTAGAAAACACAAGTGGCAAATGAACTGGTTATAAGCAATAACTATTTGCATGGAATGGAGTGTTACATTCATTTACACTTACATGTGATGAGAGATCGAAGTTTTTTATGAAATCTGCCACAGTTTGCTTCAGAAACTGCATGAAGAAGCATGAAGAAGCTGCAATCACTTACAGAAAGTGGATTTATAAAAAAAAAGCAGCTTCAGCGAGAACATCATATATGTTCTCAAATGCATGTGAACTAGACATTCCATAGGCAGGGCCTTTTTACCCTATGTGATCTTGGAAATAACTGAATAGCGATAAAATTGGCGAAAAACTTAAAAACAGGCATGAGCACATAAAATGATAAAGTTGGAACTACAGAAGGATAAATGGGTAAATAACCTCTCTGCCATTCACACTGGTAGAGCTTAATAATTGAAGAACAAATGCCCTTTCATACTTTTCAGCTGCATCATCACACGCTGCCTGCAAATTGACAACACTGTGAAGCAAAACTATCACTGATGCTTTAAAATCAATTTCATCGACAAACAAATAGATGTAATAGTTAAGTACAGTGACAGTTAAAAAGGTAAACGTTCCCTAAAATATGATCTAAAATTAAGTCGTGGGAAAGTTGATTTTGAGCTGAAATGTTAACACAATAAAAACAGCTTATATAATGATCATATTAGAAATTCAGAAACTACAAAGAGCAAATTCCATAAAAATAGAAGGACCTTGAGAATACATAAACCCAAAAATGTCAGAAAACAAATCATCTTGCAGTAAAAATGAGAGAGTTAATGAAGATCTTTAACAACAATAGAATGCATCGAACATTTCTATACAGCTACAGAATGTGAGTAATGTTATGGAGCAAACAAGAGCCTGAAAGTGTAAGCAAAATCACATGCTAAACTTACATCAACAAGCCTGGATACAAAAGGATTCGAAGAAGGCTGTTGTGATGCATACGCTTGATGAATGATTGCAAAAGCAATCAACCGCTGAGTTGAATTTAGAAATTTTTCCTGCAGCAAAAAAATTGGAAAATTTAGCTACATTCCCACAATGCACAAAAAAAAGAGTCATTTTAATGTTTCAGTAAGTTTCCAAACATGAAACACAAATAGACATTGTTATTCCACCAAAATCCAAAACGTAACTATACACCAATCAATCTGATTTCTAATTTTCAAGCTTGTCCAGAAAAAAAAGGAGATTGATATCAACAAGACAATAGATATTGCACGTGAAAGGCACAAGTCAGTGCAAAGAACCATATTACTCAGAACTTGCTCAGTCAGCCGCTTGCTCCATTAGCAAACTATTCCATTCGACCAATTACAACTTCCTATACGAACAAAACGGCCGGGAAAAAACTTTACTCTGTTCGAAAATGAAAAACTCCAAAAGCTCCGCGCCACTCCTAAAAATAATTCAGGCGAATCATGGAAATTGGAACTCGAGCGACCGAATACAAAGCACAATTAACTCAATCATCGCAAAATAAGCAGAAAACAGTGGGGAAGGCAGAGTTTAAAGAGAATTTAAAGCGAGATGTAGGAAAACCCTAACCTTGGGGTCAGTAGTGAGGAAGTCGAGGGCGGAGCAGGCGTAGAAGTGCAGAGAGCGAGGGAATTTGGAGGTGAATTCCGCCACGATCTCATCGACGGTCTTGTCTTCGCCGCCGCTGAGCAGGCGGAGCAGCTTCCCGCAGTCTTCAAATCCCAACATCTTCGTGGCTTGCACAGTGAAAAATCCAAGTCAAGAGAGAAAGGTGCTGATGAAACTTCTTAATTCTGCGCCACTGATAACTAAGAATAAATTGCAATTATATCCCTAAACTTTCTTAATTTGTTCGATTTGGTGCTCCATATTTTCCTTATACTGTCACGTTTCTAGTGATCTCATCTAAGTTGTAAAATGAGAGAGGTTATTGTTAATTCAAATCCATCACAGCATAAACTAAGACAGTACGTACTTTTAGGGGTGGACAAATTTACTGAAACTGCGGTATATCGAGCATACAATACTGAAAAAAATTGAAAATACCATTATTAGCGGTATGCCGAATTTTCGGTACGATATGATACCGCATCGGAAATTTTTCTATACCGCGGTATACCGGTCAATATTGAAGATTCGGTATACCGAAAAAATTCAATATATACCAAACAATCGGAATACCAAATTTTCTATAAATATCAAAAATTATATTTTTTTATATCAATTATATTCTAATTTTATTTAATAGTAAAATTGATGGCTTTTAAATCCTGTTTGGATGGATTCATATTAAGGTTTATTATCGATGTTGAGACATGCTAGATTTTTTTTTATATTCTCCGTTGTTGTGGAGTTTATGAGATATATTTATTTGTTTGTATTTGACTTTATTTATTTGGTGCTATTATATTATTTTTATGCAGTCAATATTATATGGAAAAAAGCAAATATAATATTTTTTTTGGTATAATATTAGATTTTTCGATATACCGAAATACCGAATTTTAGTACGGTATACCGAAAAATCAGGTACGGTATTGGTATGGATTTTTTTCCATACCAAATTTCTAGTATATCAAAAATTGGTATATCGAAATGTTCGGTACAATTACGGTATGAAAAATTGCATACAGAAAATTTTATGTACGGTATCGTTATGACAAAAAAAATCAATATGTCAAACCGATCCACCCGACGTACTTTGCAATTAAAGTGTTGAATTTATGCAATAAAATAAAAATAAAAATATGTTGGGAAATATAAACAAATAACTGTTTTTAAGTTGTTTGTCGATAGATATACTATTTTTCTATAGTTAAGTTCTTAAAGTATATGTTTCTAGAAGATTATCAAGCTCATTATTCATAATCCTGTCCAACTACATCAACTCCTTAATACACAATAGTAAGAACTTTCCCTTTCTTTTCCCTCTTACAGCTTTAAGTAGAACCAAGCATGCTTAGAAACTCAATTTCATAAACACATAACAAATGAGCATGATTCTTAATCTTCCATAATGAAAACATGTAAGAATCAGAAAAATTTAGAAAGCAAAAGCATCCTTCATAATCTGTTTTACACACATGAAAGGGGCTGAAAACACATAGCATACTTCTAAGTAATAGACCCAAAATTTAAGTTATAAACTGCAGTAAGATTTGTTTTAGTTAACTTAAATCATTAATTAATTAAGAATTAATATATTTAACAAGAATAAATTAAGATTAATTTATCAAAATTCGATCAAGCGAAGTCAAGTTTCGGAATTTATTTCGAGTAATTAATTTATAAGTCTCAAATCCAATTAACGAAATAATTGGATAAAAATGGTTAATCTATTAGCCATAAGAGTTAAGGAAATTCATAATAATCTATTAATAGATTATTTATTCAAGATGAAAAATTAGGATGAATATATTTATATTCTCATCAAATTAGTGAATTCTATGGAATTCTAGAATTCTCATAGTATCGTTTTATAAAATAGGCACGAGTCGACGCAGAGGTTGATCAGACGTTCCTATCAAGACCGGCCATTTTCGACGCTACAAGAGGTGGGCTTTCATGCAAAATAAAATGAGATTTCTAAATGATTAAGATTAGTTATTTTCAAAGATTGTCATGCCAAAAATATTTGATTTTTCGTATGACACCTATCTGCATATGGCTTCGCCAATTTATGTTAAACAAATTCGGTCCTTGTGAGATAGCTATCTCACCTGGATTAGTGTACACATATGTGACCGTGTGCCATCTTCGGATGGCCGGTCAAGGTTTCGTGGGGGTGGCCAACTCCTCGATTCCATATGTTATAGATATGGTGGATTACTAAAGAACTTAGTTAGCGCTGACACTTTTAGTATCACAAAAGAATTTAGTAAACATAGGCTCGTTTAAAGAAAATCCCTATGCGTTACTCAAGTATGGCTTGACAATATTATAATATATGTATGTTTTGGCAACGTGTCCACTGGGTACCTTCGTACTCAGCCCTGCATGTTATTTCTAAAATGTGCAGGTCGAGCAAGATGAAGTGAAGTGACGAGTGAAGCTTTTGTTGTCATCTTTTAAGTCGTAAAACTCTCAGAGATACATGTCTTCATACATGTATCTTAAGCATTATTCCGCTGCGTATACTCTTTAGTTCCAAGACGATTATTCGAGTTATGTAAATCGAGACAAGTCCCTATTTCCCTAATCGGTCCTACGAGCCGAGTTATTAATGCCATGAATTCCTTTCTAAGTGTGATATGAGTCAAGCTTTTATAAATTATATTGCCCCTTTCTACTCCCCTTCCCTAGTCATGGTTTCCCGGCTTAGCTATCCTTAGCAAAGTCCGGTCGTGATAGAGTGGTATCAGAGCGTCAGTCGCTCTGAAATCGAGAGTCTTCTTCTAAGTTAAGTCTAGTATTGAATCACTAGACTTGTCAAGCCTGTCGACAAAAGCTCAGCGCTTCACTACATCACGCTCAACGAGAAAAAGGTAAAATTTTCTTAAATGATGAAAATTGAAGTTTTTAAAGTAAAAAAGGAACATAGTTTGAAATTAGATTCTAGACCACATAAATTGAAAGTCGAAACTTTCTAGAGAACATAGCTTGCTCGAACTAAGTTCTCCTTGAGAAAAATTTAGCATAGCAAGGAACGAACATTTCCTTCCTCGTTAGCAAGGCAAAGAAGCAAGAAGAGCTGAGACAAGAAAAACAACAAAGATCGAGACAAGCCCAGTCGAGCTATCGTCACTTATTGCCCAAGGCAACCGATTAAAGGCTGCTAATGCCTTCAATTTTAGCATACCTCAATAGTATAGTCAATTAAATTACATGGTGGCAAATAAATAAGTCCACGTCAACCTCAAGTGTGCCACTGCATACTTGGAAAGAAAAGAATAATCTAATAAAGAAAAGAAAGAAAAATGAGATAAGCTCAAGCGCTAGAAGTTATGAGAGTAGAATAAGAAAGAAAGCAAGTGATACTTATTCACTATCGATATCAGACTACATCATAGTAGTGAGAACTTGAGCGTAGTGCCACTTGAAGTGAATAGTTAATTCGTTACAATGTTGCAGCTTGAGCTGCAACTTTTATGAGAAATATATATCTAGAGAAGAATTCTTCTTTTAAGACACATAAGGCCTATTCGGGATGATTTTAGCATCGTACTCCGTTAGACTTTCCAACCATAGTGGTCGATCGTCGAAACGCTGCTTGAAAAAGGAAATAAATTAGAAGTTGAGAATTACAATTAAGACTACATGCAAGGTATTATTGCTACCCACACTTATGCATCGTTAGCAACGATAACATAACCTACTGCCAGTTTAGTCCCTCATAAGAAATAGAGGAATAGCAATCTTCTACATTAAGGATTAACGAGTGCGGAAAATTAACGAAATTATGAGGGTAGTAATTTATGGGAGAATCTTGCGTACTAATGCCTTATGATGTGCATGTACCCTTTTTGACCCCCTTAAAGCCAATAAAGTTTTTTTTTTCTTTAGAAAATATCAAGTGGGAAAGTTTTTTTTCAACTGAAACGAAAGTTTGTCAAACCTTGAGAATTCATTTTCATTATTCTTTGACTAAGTACGGCAAATGGATTCATGCTGAGAGGGTGCTTATGTGGAACTGGCCACTCTACATAATCTCACTCTCAGTAGGATCATTCACAGACCAGAATTCAGATGAGTATCGGCAAGAGGGTCCCTCTCTTTCGACCCTTTGTCATTTCATTTCTACCCTCTGATTATTCTTTTCACTCTGGTCTGATAATTTATTGATGAAACCATTTTGATTGAATGTCATGCCAGAATTGAAACATTGTCCCTATTGAAATTGTCTTCTAGTGTCAGTTCACGAGCTATTCCATTTCGTACGTATTATCATTCTTTTGAAACCAAGGGGATGCAAGAAAATTAGTCCATTTGAAAGATCGGATATGACAAAAGCTTAGTGCCTTTTGGAAATACCAGAAGTTTGTAGATAAATCAAATGAAGAAAAATTGAGACCTAGAATACAAGGGTCGAGACCTAGTATCCAAAGAAAGATAGACCAATAATACATAAATAATTAAGAAATATCAACAAGAGATTTAAGTTGATATAGAGTTTTAAAGAATCTTGGTAAGCCATTAAGAAGATCTTAGTAACTCAAATGAAGAAGTGGAGGAGTCAAGTACGAGTGTTATGACCCATATCAGGATGGAGATTGGTTTAAGGATATATGTAGCAATTGAACCAATGGAGCTAATAAGTTGTTTATTGGTGGTGTAAGAACAACTAACAGTAAGAGTCTGTTAAGTTCAAGGAATTGAAGGCGACGTATTCATGAGTTAGAAGAGTATGTTTCAAGGCAGTAGCATTGAAATATGAATTAAACTAGATCGCGTAAGCAGATGAGTTAAACAAAACCTGTGGAGTTTAATTCCTTGCAAGGAGTTTTGAGATTTTTTTTTAGGATATAAGAGCAGTGAAATGTTGTAACCATATGAGGAAAGCTTCTTGTCAGGTTGAGGAGACCTAGCTAAGGCAGAAATATGGATACTAGCACTGGAACGTATCTTTAACTTTCTACGTACACAGACAAGGATTGCCTAACATGCATATTCTTCCAACTGATTAAATATGCCAACTTCTGGTGGGAAGCATGACATAAGGCTATGACCAATAAATAACTAATGAATCTCACCTAGGAGCAATTCAAGATAGGAATTTAAGACAAATATATTCCCAAGAGCTATAGGAATAAGAAGGAAATCAGGTTTTATAACCTCAGGCAAGGGAGGATGTCAGTGATAGAATACAAAATGTTATTCTATGACATGTCCCAATTTTCCCTCGAATAGGTAGATACTGATGAAAAGATAACTAAAAAGATCAGCGCCGATCTCCGGCATGAGATCAGAATGGCACTAGCAAGTCATGGGAGACTGTCGTATCCTAAGTCGTTGAGCTGAGCATTGGACATAGAGACGGCCATACATTGAGATAGGCTAACTACTGTAGTTACTCACCACCGCCCCCACTACCGCCACAACACCAGCAATTCCAACATCACGAGAAATAGCCAAATTTGAAGATCACTTCACCAATAGGAGAAACTTTTTCTCTTACATATTGTTGCTCTAACCTAGAATTGAGCATATGAATACCTAAACTTCTAGTAAACGACTGTAGTATCATGCCTATGAAAGATATAGATATAATCTTAGGAGGGATTGGTTAGGATGCAATGAGAGGCAAATTTCATTCAAACCTCCATGAAAGGAACCAACGATTTTTCAGAACCAATCATCATCGAAAGTTTCACCGTATCTCTATTTCTATAGTTTCGATCTTCCAATTTTCTCCTACAATAATTGAATTGGAGCATTTAGTGTGATTTTGGAAGGAACATGTAACATCAATCATTTTTATTTTTATTGTAGTTATGGTATTTTCTGAATGCATCCTTCTCCTACGTCAAGATTCGCCTCTATTTTGACAGATAATTGTTGTCGGGAAGAGAGTATCCTTCTATTGATCTTCTGATGATGGAAAAAAAAACTGCAAAATCATGAAAAATTGTTTGTTAGATATATTCACAATTATTTTTATAACTACCATAGTTTAGTTCTATTACACTATTATCGAGATAATCCAAATCAAACATCTTACCGATAATAAATGATACTACCTCAGTCTTTTTCAAGTTGTTACTACTTTTTTCAGTAATTTTTTCAAGTATTTTTGAGCTTTTTGATGGTGAGTTTTACAGGATACTACAAAGTGTTGTAATGTTCCGTAAAAGAAAAAACTCTTACAAAGTTATTTTAAAACTCATCATTAAGAAGCTCGAAAACGCTTGAAAAAATTGTTGAAAAAAGTGTAAAAACTTGAAAAAGACGGAGGTAGTAAAAAATAATGGACCCTTTTCTTCTCTTGAATATGCCCACACTTTCTTTTATCTACATGATTGAGAGCTATTCCTTCCATTCTCCATTTTTATTTGGGCTTTGTAATTTTCTTTGTGTTTTGTATAGGTATTTGATTGTTTCTGAGTTGTGGAAGTGAAATCTAGAGAAGATTATATGTATTGGTCGGAAGTTTTTGAAGAGGCGTGTACAATAATGGTTGAAGGGAAGCAATGGTTCGGATAGTAGGTGTCTCTTTATTTTAAAATTAAAATAATTATATATTATAAAATTTGACAAAAATGCCCTTCGTACTTTGTTTTTATATAGTATATAGATTTATTATATAGTATGAAATTTATTTGGAAGATTACTAAGTTTATGGGATTTAAACTATTAGTTAGCATATTATATGTTTTATGATAAATTAGAAAATGAAATTATGACATATATGTTTATATAGTTTTACTTTAGAAATAGTGTAAAAATAGTAAAAAATAAGCATTATAATTCTAATCCAACTAGCTCCCGCCTAGCCGCCTAGGTGCTAGTCCCCCCTCCCCCCCACCGCCCGACTAGCGACTTTTAGAACACTGACTATTTCATAAAATTCCTTTTCTCTTTCCAACTCCCAAGAATGAAGAATCTGCAACAGAAAACATAAGGGGCTCGTTTGGTTGGCGGAATTCTGCTCTAGGAAAGTAATCTAATTCCAAATTATTAAATTCCTGTGTTTGGTGTAACAGGGAAAATAATCAGATTCCAAAAAATTAAATTCCTGTGTTTGTTTCAAATTTTATAAAATTCAGGAAAGTAATAAGAATCCTGACATCAAGGAAAGTTAGTTCAAAATTTAAGGATTCTTATTCCCTACTCCAACCTAGGTATTCTTTTTCCTTGATACATGGATTCTGATAATAATAATAATAATAATAATTAAAATAATAATAATAGTAAAAACCAAAACAAAATAATAATATAAATAATAATAATAATAACAAATACAAAAACAAAATTAAAAAATAAAAAAATAATAAAAAAATAATAGTAATAAAAACAAAATAATAAATAATAAATAATAATAATAATAAACAAATAATAATAATAATAATAATAATAATAATAATAATAATAATAATAATAATAATAATAATAATGAAATTTGATATTATGATATTGATATTTTTTTCAATGTAAACGATAACTTGATTTCAGATTAGAATCTAGACAATTTTATTTATAATATCCAAACACTTAATTGTTGATTAGTTATGATTTATTTTCCTCAGAATCATATTCCATAATAACTTTACTTTCCTATTTTATTTTCCCCAGAATCACATTTCTCAGAATCATTTTTCCTGACAACATTACTTTCCTGTCAACCAAACGAGCCCAAGGTATCCAAAGGGGTAGAGTTTGTGAAATACACCAAACCCAACATTTTATAAGTTCATTTGTCACGCCCCAGTTCCCGAGAGAAGGCACGTATGCGGGGACGTGACAAGGGGTTGGAATTAAGAAGCGGGGATAGAAAGGGACTCATGGCTTGAGATAATATAACTTTATTATTAAGGAATTAAATACGGGATCGGGACGTACAACATGAACTACGGGGTAGGTAAACTATATTGCCCGTATCGGCTGCCTATGTCTGAATACCCGTAAACATAAAATAATAAAATATTTAAATATAGGATCGAGACATACGGCTCGAACTATGAGGTTGACTAAGCCAAACAACCCATGCTGGCCGACTTGTCTCTGAATACCCGTAAACATATGTATTAACTCGTGGTGTAAGAAAATATAGAGATTTTATTTATAATCGTAGCGGAAGCTTTTATTATACATTAGCAACAACAACAGTCCTCCCAATCTTCGCCTGTTCCACCAGCTCCTTACTCTGCAAAATATTTGGAAAGGAATCGCATGCTGAGTACTAATGTACCCAATGAGCACGTGCCAAAAACATTTTATCATAAAAAGAATATCCATGATAATAAAGTATACATAGAAAGGTTTTGAAATTATATTTACTTCTATGCACACAAAACCTCGTTTTCATGATTGCACGTGCATGCGTATTACCATGTTACTGTTATAATAATCTCGGGACATTGCCATTGCCAGATCCCTTTTCATGATGGAGCCATAGTTTGGAGACAATTGATATTTCATCCAGAGCTTCTCCCCTCGAAGTTAGAATCAATTGGTGATCAACCCAACGATTTCTATTTGTGCGCACAGCCTCTCAATTAGTGTGTTAGACCAACCCGAAACACCTGATCGCATAGATAAGAGTCTTAAATATATAATAACACATTAAAATATCTTCTTGGATAATTCCATTTTAACAGAGTTTACTAACTCAAATAATACTTTGTATGTATAGAGCCTCACATTTACTATTGAAAATAAAGCCTCACAATTGCTTATAGAAAATAGAGCCTCACTTAATAACTTGAGATATTTAAATCCTTATCTCTCATCGGATGCTACCGATGCTCTTTGATAATATTGTACTACTAATAATATTTATAGCATACATCTTGAATATTTGGGACAATGACTTGTAAATCCAAAGAATGAATTAAAATGGCTTCGGACGACTTATATTTATAGCCCCAAAAATATCATAGGCTCGATTAGTCATCATACATAGCATTGATGAGTCACCACTCTATATTTGGGACAATAAGGCACGTATATTAGCTAGGTAGATAAATTTTTACATGATAAATAAACTTATCTAATGCATGAGGTGGCCGACAAACATATATATAAACTTAGAAGCCATGCATTTTAACTATAGACTATAGTACATACATGGTAACTATATTAGTTACCTATACATACGTACTTATGCATCAGTCATGCTATGCATTCTTCCTTTTTTTTTTAATTAAAAAAAAACGTTATATATATATGTATTATATATAAGAGCATAAATAATATTATCTTATCTTATTCTAAATCTCTAAGTGGATCAAAATCTCTAAATTTTCTTAGAGGATTTATTTAATACTCCGTAAGAAAATTCGGGATATTACATCATTTCATTCTAAAATTCATCCCAAAATTCTTCAACATTTTATAAGTTTAAACCCAAAATTCTGGAATTGGTACAACATGAAGCATGAATTGGCCCAGGAATTATCAAAATCAAACAAAAAAATCAAATAAGATCGGCGGAATCGATCCCTACCACCGCTTCAATCTCCTTCGCGCCATCGGAATGAATGAGACGGCGGCGACGTGGGTGACGAGGGCGGCCGTGGCAGGGATGCTGGAGAGGAAGAAATGAGAGATTGAATAGAGAAGATGAGGGTAAATTGGGGGTAAAGGGTTTTGATTGGGCACTGTTGAAGTCTGAGAAAAGAAATCGATTAGGAAAGTGACGGCCTGACTATAATCCCTGGCCAGCAAGATTATAATCTATGTTACCAAACAACTGGATTAAGATATATATATCTCTAGGCTTATATTGACTAATCATAACAACTAAACAAGCTCTACATGTTTATTAGGGGATGAGATCCCACAATTTGTGTTTATGGTGTCCCAAAATTTAAGATATACTAGTTTTATATTAGTTTTTTATAAATAAAAATATTATAATATAGTAAATCATAATAGACATTTATAAGAAAAACATTGAAATCTTTTAAAATTATGTACTTTAGTTCTGAATTTATCAACTCTAATGTATTAATAAAAGGGAAATTAAATGCTAAAAAATAATTAAAAATCCTAATGGGGTGGATAGACCCTTGAAAATAATCATAAAATTAAACTAAATCATTATAAAATAATTTTATTAAAAAAACTGCATAAAATTAGTCGAAATTAAATTTTGGTATACACTTGAAACACTGAGACTGGAGTAGGATCCCAAGTCGTTTATTATTACACACAAAAATTTCCAAACTTCTACAGTAGTAAAGCATATCCCTCCGACTATGGGGTAGAATTACTTTTTTTAGTTTTCTCAAATTATAATAATATTCAAACCAATTAAAAGTTCCCTTTATTTCCTTCTATTTCCTAGAGTGGGATGGCTAAATATTTCTAGATATAATCATTAGTCTATCTACTTTTTCTTTGCAAAATCGTGATAATAAATGATTAAACAATTACTGTAAAGTTAATGCATGACATCCACAATAATTTATAAATAAGAGGAGGGGGGTGCAAATCATTATAGTCAAGTGGAGTTGCTTCTTACATTTATTAAATTTTAGTGTGCACCAAACCTCATATCTAAATAAATTGTAAAACATAATCTTGGTATCAAATGAACTCTAAAAAAGTAATTTTGGATCAATTTGGAATATGAGCTCACAATAGAGAAAAATTTCAAGAAAATTTATAATATTGGATCCTATTATAAATCAAAATGATATTATCTAAATTTAATGTTTTAAAGAATTCTTAAAATACTTTGTGAGGCAGACGAACCAAGTCCACTTATTCAGTACTACTTCCATTCTATTTCATTATTTTTTATATCTAACATATATTCAATTTATAAGATTAATGAAGTGGGACGGAGGAAGTACTTCTTTGTCCATTTAAATGTGGCTCGTTTTATTATTTTATATGTTACATATATTCACAATTGATACGCTTTTAGTGGGACGGAAGAAGTATACAATTGTGGGACAAAAAAGTGAAAAGAGATTACTAGCATATTACAACATCCACAAACTCTAATTGGCCCCATTTTTATATTTAAGTTGGGAGCTAACAAGATTCCACTCTAACGCCAACATTTTGAAGTTCTCAAGTTGTCAACTTGATTTGAAATAGTTGGAGGACAAAATCATAATTGGATTGAATCATCATCAATCTTACATTTATTTATATTTCTACATGTTCCTATAACTATATTAAATTTTATGCACACTATTTCAAATCAAGAATCAAGAAAGGTGATCTAGATAAGGGTAAATCCATTTCATAAAAAAGAAAAATACTTCAACTATTTACCTGTCTCAATCTCAAACTGTCAAAGAATTTCACCACTTTATCCATCCATGATACAAAGAAATCATCACAAGAAAAATGGCTAGCAAATCATCAATGTCAAAGCTCAAATCATGGAGCTTACTCAGAAACCAGAACATCAAATATTTCTTTTTCTTTTCTTTCTTTTTAATTCCAACTTGAGAACCATGTTACTCCAGTCAAGTTCTAAAACCATGATGCAACATATAATTCATCAATAGTCAAATGCTAATCAATATCAAACCCTACTTCAAAATCCACTCACCATAAACATCAAATTTTCACAGTCCCTCATGCTTCGGTTGAACTCTACATTTGATCAGGAAACAAAAAAATCCATTCATCCAATCTCTTGCAAGTCGATCCTTCACGTGTACTTCTTCGAAATCCATAGCCTTGTAGCATCATCATGTTCCTCAAAATCTTGATACTTATAATCTCCATATTGCAATATTCAGTGCCATTACAAGGCCAAGATTCTTCAGGTCATCATCCTCCACATGCTCATCACTCTATTGATACTGATAAAGCTGCTCTTCTGGAATTCAAGAATGGCCTTTCATCGGACCCGAATTCGATCCTTGCAAACTGGAACGAGCGAAACCATGTATGCAACTTCACACGCGTGAAATGTGGGAAGCTGCAGCACAGAGTGGTAGATGTTAACCTCAATGACTCTTCCCTTTCAGGGCTGCTCTCGCCTTTCCTTTCGAATCTCACTCAGCTCCGGAAATTATCCCTCGACAACAACCATTTCTCCGGCACCATTCCTCAAGAACTCTCCTCCCTTCGACACCTTCAAGAACTCAAACTTGGAAGCAACAATCTGCATGGCCTCATTCCACTCTCTTTCTCTTCACTCTCCCAACTCACCTTGATTTCTCTCGACTACAACGACTTGAGTGGAGAAATCCCATCACCCCTCTTCTCAAACTGCACGAAGCTAAAAGTTGTTGATTTTTCAGGTAATCGACTCACCGGAACGATCCCAGCAGAAATCGGTGGCTGCTCCTACCTCATGGCTCTAAACTTATACAGCAACCAACTTCATGGAGAAATCCCTCTCTCTTTAGGGAATGCCACTGGCTTAGTAAATCTGGATGTCGAAGACAACACTTTATCCGGTGAACTGCCATCGAAGATGCTGTCGAAGCTCCACAGAATGTGGTACCTTCACTTATCAAACAACAACATGGTTAGTCATGATAATAACTCAAATCTTGAACCATTTTTCACTGCACTAGCAAATTGCACCGAGCTATCCGAGCTTCAGTTAGCTAGCAATGGATTCGGTGGGAGATTACCAAGCTCCATCGGAGGACTGAGTCGATATCTGGGAGAGCTTCAACTGCAAGAAAATCAAATATTTGGACCAATTCCTCCTCAAGTAGGAAACTTGCCTAGCTTAACACTACTGAATCTAACGTCGAATCTCTTCACTGGAACAGTTATTGCTGAATTAGGCAAGCTAAAACACCTAGAGCAGCTCTGCCTCTCTTTCAACTTCTTCACAAGAATTCTAACTCCATTAGGAAATCTTTCTTCTCTGGGCTTAGTAGATCTATCACACAACAATTTATCGGGTCAGATTCCGGAGGATTTAGGAAATTTGGAAGAACTCCGATTTCTGTTCCTCAACAACAATCTTCTCTCAGGGAAGATACCTTCGAGTTTAGGGGGATGCACTGGCCTTCAAACTCTCGACCTCTCTTACAACAAACTGATAGGAAGAGTACCTTCAGAGATAACCGGATTCCATGAAATGCGAAGGTTTCTTAACCTTTCGCATAATCAGCTCGAAGGGCCAGTCGAGCTCAGCAAGCTTACAGCAGTCGAAGAGATCGATCTTTCATCAAATTTCTTCACTGGGAGTATCTTCAACCAGATCTCGAGTTGCTTGGAGTTGAAAGTGATAAATTTTTCCAACAACTCTCTTCAAGGGCATCTACCGGAATCAATGGGCGATCTCAAGAGCCTAGTAACTTTCGACGTTTCCAGCAACAATTTATCGGGAAAGATCCCTACAAGCTTGAGCAAGATCACTACACTCACCTTCATAAATCTTGCACACAATGAATTCGAAGGAACGATTCCCACGGGTGGAATCTTCGACCAAATGACAAATCTGTCCTTCATTGGCAACCAACATCTCTGTGGGAGAATCCGAGGTATTCCAATCTGCAGAAGGAGACGTCGACTCTTCCACTCTCGTATATTTGTGATTGTTTTCTGCATTGTTACATTAATATCAGTAACCTTCACAATAATCTGCTGTGTGATGGGATACAAGAGATTGAAAGTTTTCATCATCTCTTCTACTGTAACTGGAAATCGAAAGATAAGGAAGCAGCAACTAGACTTGACTCACAATTTTCCAAGAATAACTTACAAGGAGCTTCTAGAAGCCACCCAAGGCTTTGACAGCCGGAGACTAGTAGGTTCCGGAAGCTACGGCCGTGTCTACAGAGGAACTCTCCCAGACGGGACGCAGATAGCAGTGAAGGTTCTACAGCTGCAGACCGGAAACTCCACCAAGAGTTTCAGTCGAGAATGCCAAGTATTGAAGAGGATCCGCCATCGGAATCTGATACGGATCATCACAGCTTGCAGCCTGCAAGATTTCAAGGCCCTCGTCTTGCCATACATGGCGAATGGAAGCCTAGACAGCCGTTTGTATCCACATACAGAGGACGGCCTGAGGTCCGGTTCTTCGGATTTGAGCCTGCTTCAGAGAGTCAACATTTGCAGTGACATTGCAGAAGGGATGGCTTACCTTCACCATCACTCTCCAGTCAAAGTCATACACTGTGATCTGAAGCCGAGCAACGTTCTTCTCAACGATGATATGACAGCTCTCGTCTCCGATTTTGGGATTGCGAGGTTAGTTGCCATTGGAGGAGGAAATGGAAATGGAGTGATCGAAAATATGGGAAACTCCACAGCCAATACGCTGAGCGGATCGATTGGATACATTGCACCAGGTATGGATCTCTTTTGTTTCTTCATTCTTGCAGATATGCATAAACTAAACAGAGATGCAAAACATAGAAATCTTGATCATATAATTTCTTTATAAAGAATCATCCATATCTTTATTAAGATTTATAAGCTTATAGTATATAACACTATATGTATCTGATTCCATGATCTACCTGCAAGAGTATGGATTCGGATCAAGCACATCAACGAAGGGGGATGTGTACAGCTTCGGCATTCTGGTTCTCGAGATGGTGACGAGAAAGAGGCCGACGGATGATATGTTCGTGGGAGGGCTGAGCCTACACAGCTACGCGAAGAACAACTTCCACAGGCAGGCAGAATGCGTGGTAGACCAGACGTTGCTGAGAGCGCTGAGGGGCGAAGTGGAAGAGGTTAAGAGAATGTGGGAAGTAGCCATTGTAGAGATGATGGAGCTCGGGATACTCTGCTCCCACGAGTCTCCGTCCACGAGGCCCTCGATGCTCGACTGCGCTGATGACCTGGATCGCCTCAAGAGGTACCTGAATGGAGACACCACGGCTACATTTGCATCCTCACTTGGAATTTCATCTTCAACCTACAGCTTTGATTGATTGGAAATCCATGAAATTAGTTCATTAATTTTGCAGAATCTTCTTATTTATACTCATGCATTTTTATGATCATATAATCAAACTTCATAATCTAGAATTTCAACCTTCTAAAAGATGATGGACTGAACTTTCTACAATCTCTACACTTAATCCAGTTTAGTATATTATTAAAATCAACATTATTATGCTAGAGATTCACATATATAATCCAATTATCAGTCCCAAGATAAATCAAACATACAGTGCTAGGTATTCTGCATGAGAAAATTCTTGAAAAAATAGGAATTTCAATATGGTCCATATTTGATGGTATAATATTAAACAATTACCTCATATAAAAGATCTAACCAGTAACATCGTTTTAGTATTTAATAAATATCTTCGTCATCATCTACACGAAATGAGGAAGAAAGAAAGAAAATGATTAAATGAGATATGACAGAGACATTTCATCAAACACGTAGGAGGTACACATTTTAACTTTGAAAATAACAAAAGACAAGGTTGCTATTTTCCTGTGTATGAACATCCTGCACAAATAAATAAGTAGAAAATATTAAAACGAAATTTTCATAGAGACGCTCAATGATTACCTTGTTTACGAAATAAATTTTGGTCCGAAATTCCATGGGCCCACGATAAGCGGCTCGGATCCTCTATTGCATTTCGGTATGACATCTCCTATTGCACGGTATGACATCTCCTATTGCACCCCGGTGCAATAGGAGATGTCATACCGAAATGTAATAGAGGATCCGATCCGCACAATTCAGATACGAAAAGAAGAATTGCAAGAGATTTGGCAAGTTGATTTCGAGTGCAGAGATAAGTAATTATATATACTCCTAAGAAAATTTTGATATAAGTTTAAAAAATTGTGGTAAACTATTTTAATTTTGTTAATAGTGTAGAATTGTGTTGTATATTTATTTTGGATAACTTTCTCAAAAAATATAAATCATGACATATCAATCAAATATTAGTACTCCATTTGTCTTGTTAAAATAATAAAAACGTGTCAAGTAAAATGGGACGAAGGATTATGATTTAGTAGCTATAGTATATTTATGTTTTTTTTTAATTGCTAGGGTTTTTAATTGTTAGGATGAAAACCTCAAATGAATTATTAAAGAAAAAGAGAGGATAAGATTAATACTCCATCCGTCCTGTCGAAATGACATGATTTCTTGAATATATGTGAGGTATAAAATATAGAAATAAGACTATTTCGGCGGGACAAAGGGAGTAGTATATAACTATTGAATTCAAAGATGAAACATATATTCTCAGCACCATTGTATACCATATTCTAGAGCCACTATTCTTCATAAAAAAGAATAATTCGACTTTAAAGTGGGGTTTAAATAGATTTCCAATTTGATGAGTGTTGTTCAAAACCAGAATTATAAAGAAAAGTCAGAAGAATCCCATTCTATCTGATGACTATCACGTGAGGAAATTAAATTAGTAGAGGCTTTCTTACAACTCTACTTTTTTATATTTCACTCAAATCATTCTTCAAGTTAAATTCATCTCGGAATCGTTTTAAAATATAATAAAACACATGAGGAATGCTCTAATGCCCACTATGAGCATACTTAATGTCCCCACGAATGACGTGATAATATTATATATAAAGAAATTAATTTAAATATATATTATAAAAATTAAATCTTACAAAAAAAAAAACTAAACCCTATTAAAACAAATCGAACCCTTAATAAAAAATATTACTGACTTGACACTGCCATATAAACGGTAGACACATTAATTGTGCCAACGGTGGGTAGGGGAGCATTTCTATGAAACACATATATCTTGTCTGCAAATTAACTTCATATAAAAAAACAACTAATCATATTCTCAATGCATTCTTCAAATATTGTCTAAATTGAGATAAGAAGGAATAAAATAAAATAAAATAAAAATCAATTATTACCCTACTCGGAGATTGTTCATCAAAATAACTAATAATTCAACTCAAAGTCATTATTCATTTAATTTATTCGTCGGCTACAATTTCATTTACATGTCGTGCACACAACACGCATAATGCCAATAACAAGAATGGCATGTGTCGGTAACAATTTAAAAACGAGATGAAATAGGAATTTTGATATCAATTTTATTATGAAAAAGATGCTCGACTCGGCTCATTTACACTTCTTATTATCTTTTCCGGCATAAAAGAAAGAAGATTCTAGCAAGCCCTCGAGAAGCAAATGCAAGAATATATACATGAAAAAGTTTAATTGATATGGTTTCTTGTTGATCGGTCATTGTTGTAAAGCTTAATGCGTATCATCTATATATCTTTCACTAAGGTCCTACCATAACAAAAAAGAGATCCTATAACTCTATGCTTAAGAAAAGGAGATATCCTACAACTCATGAAATTTCACTAGCTAATTAAGAAAAAGTAAAAATAAAAAATAAAAAATGTGTATGTATATGGAAAGATATTTTCTAGCTAGTTAGAATGAGTTTTGTACATACTTAGTAAGAATAAATGGAATAAAATGGGTAATGGAAAAACAACAATAAATAAAGAAATCAATCGATAAATGTCAAAAGTTACCATCTCATTCTTGAAGAAGTAAAATTAATTATCTCTAATGTCACAAAGTATTTCTATTTACAAATCGGAAAATTCTTGTGAAGTACTACATGTTACTATTTCATTTTAGTTTTTCTTTTTTTGAGAAAACGTTGCATTTCAATTTGGATGTTTGTGAACATTATTGGTTGAGTAAAATGAAGAAAGAAAGCGGGTAAATAGCAAGTGACTACGCTATGTTTTGGAAAATCTACATGAAATCCTCATGTATTTTTTAATTTGTATAAAACACCCATGTGTTTTCATAAACCCTGCTCGTTATACCCAAATCATGAGCACCTATCGCCGTTAACTCACTTTAGTATTATTTTGTTCGATTTTTTTGATTGTTTTATATCTTAGTACCTTAGAGATCAATATTAAAATCATTAACCTACGAAATATATAATAATCAACATTCGATTTGTCATATTATTCATTTTTTGAAGTTTGATGGAAAAATAAAAATCGAACGTCGATTATTATATACTCCGTATTTCATAAGTTTAATGATTTTAATATTAATTTCTAAGGTACTAGGATATAAAATAATCGAAAAAATCAAATAAAATAATGCTAAAATAAACAAACAGTAATAGGTATTCACAGTTTGAATATAACGAACAGAGTTTATGAAAACATATGAGTGTTTTATATAAATAAAAAAAATAGAGAAATTTCGTGTAGGTTTTTCAAAATACTGAAAGAAAGCAAAGCCACTTTTTCAGCTCATCGCTGTAACATCATTTTCTACTTTTCAGTCATCACATGGTAAGAAAAAAATCAGTTATATAGTTATATATAAGTAACATTCCTCATCTATCATATGATCAGAGAAAGAGAGAGAGAGAGAGGGGCAAATTAAGAAATGAGAAAAATGAGGTCATTGGGTTGGATGTTAATCCTCTTATGCACAGCTAATTATCTCCTCACAGCTTTCGCTCATCAAGATTCTGAGACGTTGGAAAGAAAGCATGGTGAGAAACTCTATATGTTTTTATTTTTATTTTTCATATTTCGGTTTGTTTCCTATATTAGTATTGATTACTTAAAATGAGATTCTACACAGACGATTCTGAGCATGTGATGAGAAAACTCGAGGTGGCGCCGGACGAGATCTCCCTGATCGGAAAGGGGCAGAAAGGGAAAGGTGCGACCGGCGGCGCCAACGACGTTCACCGCCCAGGCGAGAAGAGTACTGCTGGTGCGACGTCGTTTCCTCCTCTTTTCCTTTCTTTATCCGCAGCCATTCTACTTGGCTTCAGCTTCCTCCCATGAATTATGTTTTATTTTATTTTTTATTTTTATGCCTTTTTTCCTTTTGTTTGTTTTTGTACTTTTTTTTTCCTTTCCTTTTTTGTTTTTGAGAGAGATATTTGATTTTGTCATTTTGTGTGGATTTGGTAGTTAGTACGTAGCATTGTTGTATGTCTCATAAGTCAGTCTCGTATTTATTTATGGGCGAAATCTATAGATACCCGTTTTTAAAATCTGTATTTATAAAATACCCGATTTGAAAAAACATGTTTCAAAAATGCCCGTTTCTATTATGATACATTAAATTGGGGCCCATGAACAATAAAGGTTCTCTCGATACTTGGGTTTTTTGTCCTTTGCTGTTTTGCCTTTGTTGACTAAATCTCCAGCGATAAACACGCTCCCACCCACACCTCCACCCACATCTTCTTCCTCCTCTAAAATCGCCCACAGATCTCACCCTTCTTCTCCTCTTCTGTAAAATCGCCCACACCCGATACTGTCGACAACACCACCCACACCTCGTTGTGGCCGCTGTTGCCAGAAGTCCCCGCCGTCTCCGACGCCAAATTATCTCTGTCTCCGACGCCGGCATTGCTTCCCTCTCCCCTTCCTTCGCCGCCACCGCGAGATATGGCCCGAATTCCTCAGGTTAGGCCGTTGTAATTAGATCTATAAAGTCTTCGGCATTAGATCCGGAAATTAGAAGAAATAGTTGAATAGCGCTCGATATGAGTTGTATATCGCTCGATGTTAATGTTAATATCGCTCGATGTTAATGTGTATAGCGCTCGTTGTTAGATACTCCGTATGTAATAATATAATCGCTCGTTGTTAGATATTGTGTATATCGCTGTCGTTGTTAGATATTGTGTATATCGCTCGTTATTTTTATTTAGATATGTAATAATATAATCAAGAAAGTAATAATAGCGCTCGATTTATTACATATGGCGCTCGATGAATGATTAATAGCGCTCCATGATTTGCGAATATCGCTCGATTTTTATAAGCTAATTTGTTTGAAATATTAGTTTAATATATCAAATTCTAATAACGCTCAGTGAATAGCGCTTAGTGGTGAATAGCACTCAGTGGAATTTTTTAAT
Source organism: Mentha longifolia (assembly GCA_001642375.2). Classification (NCBI taxonomy): domain Eukaryota; kingdom Viridiplantae; phylum Streptophyta; class Magnoliopsida; order Lamiales; family Lamiaceae; genus Mentha; species Mentha longifolia. Next base: position 33,242,874 of record CM038111.1, read on the forward strand.
CGTGCTTGGGGATTTTAATTGATTGTTTACTTTAATATTTGTTTTATTATAATTTTAATTCAAGTTTTAATTTTTATGTGAAATTAGGTATTGTCCTTCAAGAGACAAGATAATATGAACACGCATGCAGTCGTGAATACTTCTTGTAGAATAAGACTCCTCAAGGATATTCATACAACCTTGAGTGCTAAAGGGGGTGAAAGCTTGGTTGCTCGTTTCTGTAACGGTCCTTTTGGGCACTTGATAAATTGGAGACCGGGCCGTATGAATAGCCAAGTGCTACATGGAATCCTGTCGAGATTCCTAGATACTGAAGAAGGCGTTTGGTTCTATATCAAAGGGAGGTTTGTTGAGTACACGATGGCGGATCACGCTTTAGTGACAGGATTGACTTTTGGAGCAGCGAATTATGATCCCACTGTTACTCGTGATCCGAGAAATTCTGAACTTGCAAGGCTAGTATGCGGTGGGAGTCCGGGCACTGGGAAGGACTTGATTGCTCGGTTCAAGAATTTGGGAAACTCGATTGCTGACCCCAACGGTACCATCCACTTGCGCGTAGCTCAACTGTTAATGGTTGATATTTTCGTCCTTGGGCATGACGCACAGAAAGAACCGCACTCTTGGTTGTGGGAATTGGTAGAGAACCCTCAGTTATTTGCCCAATTTCCGTGGGGTGCATATTCGTACCAGACGCTGAAATATTATCTGGAGAATGCGCAAGACAGTGCTGAGTATCATTTTTACGGGCCTGCGTGGGCATTATACGTTTGGGGATTAGAAGTGGTTCCCGGACTTGGCGACATCGCAGGCGTCAAAAATGATCAAGGACGGTTACCGCGGTGCATCCATTGGAAATTGAAAACGAGGCTTACAATTGATGACCCTAGTTTATGGAGACTTCTTCACGAAGGGGTAACATTCTATCTTTTGATTACAGTTTTAAACTTTAATTATTTCTGCGTCGCGTTGAATTATTTTTGCAAAGTAGGCCCCAATAACCTTAGAACGGACCTTCCTCTTCAACAGATTTGTTATATCCTCACTGCACGTGTGCTCGCCGCAAAACATTCTGACTCGCCAAGGTCCGCCTTGGCTAGTGGCACGTAACTTGAAGGTGCAACTCATCGATGATTTGCAATGCAGCCACAGCCGGGTCGTATCAGACTTATGAGTAGCACTTTGCGCCCTCCTCTCTAAATTCCACAAACCGACTGCCACTATGAGGTCATCCTTTGTATCGTAAATGGCATCAACCTCCAACCCTTCTAGGATCAAATTACCATCACCTACATAGACTGCTGACTCGTCTGGCTGGATAGGGACCACGGGAACTGTAGGTCCCGATAAATAGATATTGGTGTATGGGGGGGGGGATACACCAATTTGCCAACAGTTTTGACTTTTCAAAACAATTTGATCTTACTGAGTCGTCACTTCAGTTTATCAGAGCAGTTTAGTTTTTTTCAGCTCAAACAGTGAACTGCTGAGCTTGCAAAACTAACCTGCGTGCGGAAGTTTGGTGGAAAGGTTGGCTAACAGTTTACAAAACAGTTTTCGAGAAGACTTCAGATCAGACAACAGTTCATGCAATATGTTATAGCAGTGCAGGTTGCTAGCATGTAAACTGTGTAAATAAAGATAACAGAAAGAGAGGCACGAGGAGTTTTTATCGTGGTTCGGAGTAAACAGCTCCTACGTCCACGCCAGATCCCGTCGAATCTGTAATCCCTTAACTGAGATCTTTCGCTCCTTTTTAACACTGGTGGAGGTTCCAGTCCAAATTCAAGTCTCTCTTTAGACTGAATCTAGCACGAATCTTGAGTCGTGACTCTCCTAACTTTACATACAAACTTACATACAATCTTACTAATGCTAAACGGCTAGCACTAATAATCAAACTGGAAAGCTGTGAAGAGCTATCACCGTTTGAAATACAGCTCTATCAACTACACTGAATATCAACAATGATGGTAGTGAGAGTGTGGATTGTGTTCTAGTAAGACAGATTCTAGAAAGAATAGAAATCTTCAAAGATCAACACTTGGGAAAACTCTAGTAATTTCGAGTGTTGATTGTGAGTATATTTGGCTTGAGATTTCTGCAGCGTTTCAGCTTGTAGTTTGAGTTTCCCGTACCTTCTTTCTTGAATGTCTTGAGGTATTTATAGAGAAGCATTTGTAATAGAGCCGTTGTGTGTGTCAGGATGAGCAGAGCCGTACACTGACACAATTAGTCGTTGAGTTGAGGACAGGTTCCTCAGTCACAGCTCGGGTTGGACTTTGCAGGTCGAGCTTCCTATACCTCTATCTATCTTCAGTCTCTGTAAACTTCGAATGAGATCTTCAAGTATGATTAGGACAGGTTACATAGACAGATTACATAGTGGAACAATATGACAGGTTTGAGTAGATTAGGTACAAGGTTGCACTTCCAACCTTGACCTTTACATAGCAACCTGTTTTAGTTGAGCTTGACTGATCCAAACACGGAGATCAGTCTGTTCCAATTAACGTCTATTGACTAAGTGTGGTTTCTAATAACATTATCAAAACTATTGAAGGGTTCCCAACAGGAACGATCCAACTACTTATAGGCCTTGTATCAATTTCTTCATCATCCTCGTGCTGGCTTGGATACATCAATCGTAAGAGCTTCTCCATCCCTCCTTCCTCAAGTATCCATGCTGTGTACTCGGCAAATAAAGACTTATTCATCCGCCTATCAGGAGTGTCACCATCTTCGTCGACTTCGTTCTCCGCATCAGCATCCGCCTCAACGTCGTACTCTGGGTCATCATCGTCATCTACGTCATCGTCGAGATCGACTTCAGTCTGCGGCTCAGTATGCCCATGGTGCTCATCCGAGGCTGGGAAATTGAGGTCTGGGATTTCACTCTCTCTGGCGGTCGAGAAACGAGGAAGAAGACGATGTCCCACTGTTCGAAACCACGTATAGTTTTGGGGCCGATTCTCTACCGCATAAACGAAGAAGTTGTTCATCTCTTTCCAATGGTGATTTAATAAGCCGTCCGAATCGAGATTGCTTGAAGTAGAATATCTCATAATCAGTGCCAAAGAGATTACACATCTTTGTTATGTTGCATCTCAAGTTGTATAAGGTGATTGATTCTCTTGATAAAGGGATATCAATTTCTCTGCCACCCTGATAATTACTATCGGACCAATTTCCTCCATAACTCACGTTTTAATTTAAATTTTCTAATGTGTTATTCTTATTTTTAGAGTTATTCCAATTTTTAGACCCATTTTTAGCACATTAAAAAATCCAAATAGAATATAATAATTTTCTATTCTATAGTATATTTTTACTAGTAATTTTATTTTTTTAGGCACGTTAGATTTTAGAAAATCATATAATTTAACATAATTTAATATTAAGCACGCTACATTTTAGAAAATAGTATGAAATGAATACCTTGTATAATTATATCCCGTGCGTGCGATCTCGTGCGTGCGAGTTTCTTGCTTCTTTTTTCTCTCCTCACTTCTTCCTCCTCCCTATTTTTTCTGAAATTTCTTAAGCTCACAAGAATGAGCTCAAGATTTTCGACTGAGTGCTATAAAACAATGAATACATAGCTTTTCAATTCAATTATTTGATTTACTGTAAATGCTACTATTTACTCCGTGAAATAACTTTGCGAATTATTTTGTAGATCCGTGAATTTCGCAGAATTGTTTGTTTTGTAGCAATAGTTGCTATAAAACAACAAATACACACTGAAAAGCGCTCTATGATACACAAAAGCGCTCTACAGCAGTGAAAAGCGCTCGATTTCTGGTTAAAAGCGCTCGATTTTTTTAAAAAAATATTCAAGTTTTTTTTTGGGAAAATCGACCAATGCTGCGTGAGGCCAGCGATATTAATCAGCGATATTCCATATTGCAAAACGACAAAATATCATACCCCATACAACGTGAAGTGCGGAAAATAATGTGTGAGGTGGGGCCCATTTTATGAAGCGTTCTACGTATCTTCAAAAAAAAGCACTCTACATAAAAGCAGAAGATGACAAAATATTGCTACACTCGAGAGCTGCTACAGTGTAAATGGGACCCAATTTTATTATATTTAAAAAAAACGGGCATTTTGTAAATGTGTAATTTGACAGTGGGCATTTCTTGAATCTCGATTTACAAAATGGGCAAAAAAAGACATTAAGAGTTTATTTATTTCGTCATTTATTTATAACTTTTGTTGTATTTCATTCTTGTTTTTTCCTTTAATTTCGTCAGTGGCAAGAATTGCAAAATAAAAATTGACGCATCCTTCAAGAAAGTAGAAACAGAGATTGTGTGACACCAACCTACACCTACCTGCACTTCCAATTTCAAATTTGAGTTGTATCTGTAACAATATTAATTCAATCTAGATTTTGAAAGATTTTTTTTGTATTTTAAAAGTCCATCAGTATTCATTTCGGATTTTAAGAAATCCTTATAAGACTGTTGGTATTCATTTCAGATTTTAAGAAATCCTTATAAATCTGTTGGTATTCAATCCTAACTTTTAATGTCCATCTAAATCTGATGATATTGGAAATTCTAAGGATTCTAATATGTCATATAATTTTAAAGGATTTTTAATATCCAATATTGAGAAAAAATCCTATACAAATCTCACCTCCTCACTAGAGATTCTTGAAGTCTACCACCACATTAACCCACCTCTATGATCTTCCTATCACCTGCTGCTCGACGACTGATTCAAAAAAACGCAACTCAGATGTGATGTGACAGTTTTTGAGAAGTAAAGAATCAGACCCACAACATCTAGAAGAAGAAGAAGACATAACACTCTTTGGAATTCCAAATCCCCGGAATCTTTTCACATAGCACCAAAGAGAAAGGGGGGGGGGATACCCACAATGTTCCAAGATTTTGAATGTTAGAAATAGGAAAATTGTGTGAATGGAAAGAAACAAATAGGCAAGAATCGTGGCTAATTATCATAGCCATAATTAGATGATTTACTTCCTATTGTGAATGTAGAATCCCCTATATTATAGTAGGACTCGGCATGTATGAAAAGATAAGAAATAAAATAGTGATTCCTCTTCCAACATGTTCTTCTCCTTCTCTATTGATCTCCATCTCAAGATGGCATCAGAGCAGGTTAAGAAACTAAAGGGACTCAGATTATAAATCATCATCGTCCTCCAAATACCATTTCTCTGCCAAGAGGCAGACAAAAACCATGTCAGAAACAGAGGAGGATAAAAAGAAAGCAATGGTGAATGTCTCAACCGAAGACATCGCGCAGAAGTTCGCCGAGTTCCTGCGACAACTCCAAACTTCAACCACCACAAAGAAAACTTTGGTGAATCCTGAAAACCTGGGAGAGGTGATTATCTCCACAAAATTAGCAGGAGATAATTAACCTCTTTGGGTCAATCTCATGAAACGAGCCATTGGAGGAAAGGGCCTTTCCTCCCACATCTCAAAAGATTCAAACCCGCTAATAGAGACGGATCCGGAGTATGATTCGTGGCAACAACTCGACCATTATGTCTTTGGATGGATTATCAATAACATGGACTCGGAGTTGGTCAACGAGGTCTCTCAATACCCCACAGCCAAGGAACTATGGGAAGGCCTCGCAATCACTTACGACAGTGGGGGAGATTCTCTACAAGTTTACGATCTGCACTGGAAGGCGAGCAACATCAAACAAGGAGACCTCACCCTCGAACAACTTTGGAATCGACTCCAAAGCATTTGGATGTCGATTGACCGAAAGAAGCCCAACCCAATGAAGGACCCAGAGGATATACAGATTTACAACAGAGAGAAGCAAGAGACGCGTCTCTTTCAGTTTTTAATGGCGCTCAACGACAACCACGAAACAACCCGGATGGAGATCCTCAAGAGAGCTCCGCTACCTTCCGTAAGAGACGCTTACGCTACCATCCGATGAGAAGCCACAAATGACGGGGTCCTCAAGCCGACATCCAACCCACAAGAAAGTTAAACCAATGGAGGAATCAGAGCAGGGCTTACCTCATGCAGCAGTGGCAGGCCGACCCCAAATCGCGGCGGAGACAGGCAAGAAGAAGACCGAAGTCGGCTGACTTGCAGCCACTGCGGAAGAAAGAAACACACGAAGGACCAATGCTTCATTCTCGTGGGTTATCCAGAGTGGTGAGACGAGATGAAGCGGAAGAGGGCCGCAAGGAGCGAGATGCAGCTGGCTGGGAGAGGACGCCGCGCCACCATGAACCAGGCTACCGGCACTGTGAATACAGTGGGCAACTTAATTTCCAATTCTCGGTGCCTGCTTCGAAAATTGCCAACTTTTGGAGGACTAATCTGCAATTTCCTGTAAACCATGGGAGAAGGAACGGATATGGGAGCCACAACTAGAGTTTGCCGAGGAGCAATGGAGGCTGAAACGGGTAAAGCTTCTGATGGTAATTCCATAAAATGCTCACAATTTCAAAATCAGCCCATGGTTTACAGGAAATTGCAGATTAGTCCTCCAAAAGTTGGCAATTTTCGAAGCAGGCACCGAGAATTGGAAATTAAGTGTGCTAATCGATTTTCAGTTTTACAAGATATTTCAACAGCCTGTTCTACATCCGGAAGTACTTATCAAGATGGTGATTGGATTTTTGACTGCGGTGCAACGGACACCATGTCCTTTGAACTCTCGGACTTTGACAAAATTTCCAAGGCCCAAAAGAGACATGTTCAACCTGCAAATGGGGAATTGCTTCCGGTTCAAGGAGCAGGAACAATTAAAATCTCGGAATCCTTAAAAATTCCGAATTGCCTTTATGTGCCTTCCTTAGCTCATAAATTGTTATCTGTTAGCCATGTCACAAAGGAGCTCAATTGTACATTGCTAATGCAGCCCTCCTTTTGTATGTTGCAGGATATCCGGACGGGGACGATTGTTGGCCATGGCACTGAGCGAAATGGACTCTACTTTGTGGACGAGATAACTTAACAAGGTACTGCGTTGCTGACTCACGGATCCCCTGATCGGTTGGCTTGGTTATGGCATAGAAGGCTAGGACACCCATCATTTGTTTATCTTAAGACTTTGTTTCCCCAGTTTAAAAACCTTTCTCATTTGAACTGTGATACATGCCTACTTGAAAAAAGTCATCGACATTCATTTGGTTTTAACAATACTCGCGTTGAAAATATTTTCTCCCTTATTCATTCAGATGTGTGGGGCCCTGCACCTGTTCTTGGTGGAGGGGGGTTTAAATACTTTGTTCTCTTTATTGATGATTGTTCTCGTATGACATGGGTGTATTTTTTGAAATCCAAATCGGAAATCTTTGAGAAATTCACCTTGTTCTACGACTATGTCCAAACCCAATACCACAAAAAAATCCAAATTCTTCGTTCTGATAACGGGGGGGAATATGTTAACCTCAAAATGAATGAATTCATTACCAAAAGGGGGATGATACACCAAACCACTTGTCCTCATACCCTTGAACAAAATGGGGTCGCCGAAAGAAAAAATCGGACCTTGTTAGAAATGACAAAAGCCTTACTCATTGATTCCAAAGTCCCGGCCTCTTTCTGGCCTGAAGCCCTTGCTACCTCAGTATATACAAGAACCGTCTCCCGTCCAAAAGCCTTGACCTCAAAACACCCATCCATACCCTCTCTACACATACTAATATACCTTTACCTCTTACCCTTAATCCAAAAGTTTTTGGGTGCTCCGTATTTATACACATTCCTAAAATTGAATGCACAAAACTCTCTCCTTGTGCAATCAAAGGAGTATTTGTTGGATATGGAGTACACCAAAAGGGGGTACCGCTGCTATGACCCGAAAACCAAAAAATTGTTTGTCACTATGAACTGTGATTTCCTTGAGACAGAATTTTTTTATAACCAACTTAGCAGTCAGGGGGAGAATAACATCGACCCACTAAGTTGGTTACATCCCGACTCACCCGAGTGCCCTCATAAACCTCCTACTCTCACCCCTAATCCTAGTCCTCCTATTCATGAACCAATAGCCAATCAGGAAGAGGAACCAAAAGATGATGTTAGCAATACCGCTGAGCATGTCTCGAGTCACAACTTGGAGCCCATTGAGTCTAGTGTTCTTGTGCCAGCAGAATCCTCGTCTGATATTCCTGAGGTTAGTAACACTGATGTTCCTAGTGAGTCTTTAGCTTCTGAAACTAACCATGAACGCAGTATGGAGGCTAAATTCACTCTTGTGCGAGTGTTACCCCCGAGGAGTACTAGGGGAGTTCCGGCGAAGAGATATTCACCTGATTGGAAAGGACGGAAGACGCTCTGCTCAATTGCCAACTCAGGGAGAGCCAAAATGACTGAAAAGCAAGAGCATTTGAAGCTGCGCTCTATGAGGAAGATATCCCTCTCTCCGTGGAAGAGGCTATGAAACATGAGCATTGGAGGAAGGCTATGGAAGTGGAGATGAATGCGCTAAAAAAGAATCAGACTTGGGAGAAATGCCTACGTTCCCATGGAAAGAAGATAGTTGGATGTAGATGGATCTTCACGATCAAAAGAAGGGCTGATGGAACTATCGAGAGATACAAAGCCAGACTTGTAGCGAAGGGATACACTCAGACCTATGGAATAGACTATGATGAAACCTTCTCTCCGGTGGCTAGGATGAGTACAGTTCGAACACTTCTGGCAGTGGCAGCAAGTAAGGATTGGCCCCTACATCAGTTCGATGTTACTAATGCCTTTCTACACGGAGAACTGAATCCGAAACTGAAGGTGTATATGGAGGTACCACCTGGTTATTCAGAGGAGTTTGAGGAAGGAGAAGTGTGCAAACTGAGAAAGACCCTGTATGGACTGAAACAGTCCCCAAGGGTGTGGTTCGGTCGATTTTGTCAAGCGATGAAGAAGTATGGTTACAAGCAGAGTAACGCTGACCATACTCTGTTCATCAAGAAGAAATGACAGAAGATAACATGTCTCATTATATATGTGGACGACATGATCATCACTGGAAATAATATTGAAGAAATAAAGGAGTTGGAGAATAATCTCTCACGAGAGTTCAAGATGAAAGATCTCGGGGAGTTGAAATACTTCCTTGGAATTGAGGTCCTAAGATCCAATGAAGGGATACTCCTAAGACAGAAAAAATACATCTTGGATCTGTTGGCAGAGACGGGCCTTCTTGACTGCAAACCGGCAGACACCCCGATTGTAGTCAATCACAAGTTGCAAATCATTGAAGGAGCTCCAAGTGCGAACCAAGGGAGGTACCAAAGACTTGTGGGAAAACTCATCTATCTGGCCCACACTCGACCGGACATTGCTTACGCTGTGGGAGTTGTGAGCCAATTCATGCATGAACTACAAGAGGAACACATGGAGGTAGCCCTCAGAATTGTGAGATATCTGAAGGGGACAGCAGGGTATGGCATACTACTCAAGAAGGCGAGTAGTTTGGAAATTGAAGGATATACCGATGTTGATTGGGGGAGTAACCCTATTGATTATCGATCCACAGCTGGATATTTCACCTTTGTAGGTAGAAACTTGGTTACTTGGAGGAGCAAAAAGCAGAAGGTTGTGGCTCTATCCAGTGCTGAAGCCGAGTTCCGAGGAGCAAAGCATGGGATCACCGAGATATTATGGCTGCGAAGATTACTCGCCGAGATCGGGTTTCCTACGAAGGAAACAAGCAGACTGTATTGTGATAACAAGGCAGCCATTAGTATCGCAGAGAATCCAGTCCAGCATGATAGAACAAAGCACGTTGAAATCGATCGACACTTTATTCGAGAAAAGATAGATGGAGGGATCATCGAGCTTCCATTCATTCGCTCCGAAGATCAGTTGGCTGATATCTTGACTAAAGCTGTTCATACCAAAGTGTTCAAAGAGGTACTTGCCAAACTAAGCATCGGAGATGCCGTTGCGTAGTTTGAGGGAGAGTGTTAGAAATAGGAAAATTGTGTGAATGGAAAGAAACAAATAGGCAAGAATCGTGGCTAATTATCATAGCCATAATTAGATGATTTACTTCCTATTGTGAATGTAGAATCCCCTATATTATAGTAGGACTCGGCATGTATGAAAAGATAAGAAATAAAATAGTGATTCCTCTTCCAACATGTTCTTCTCCTTCTCTATTGATCTCCATCTCAAGATTGAAGATATTAATGCGGAAAAAAAATCAAACTCTTGAACAGATGGGTCACTAAGGTGGCCTTGAACTAGCCGCAGCCTAACGAAGTCGACAATTAACTGTAACAACGATATTTTATACCGAGTATTTTATATTTGCGTGTTAAAAATTATTATGATTTGTTTATTTTTTAAATCTATAGATTTATAAAGTCTATCAAAATAAAGAAATCAATCTAATAAAATCCATTAATTTTTTGGTGGGGGGAATGACATATAAATTACTATCCACAATGTTCCAAGATTTTGAAGAAATTAATGCGGAAAAAAAAATCAAACTCTTGAACAGATGGGTCACTAATGGTGGCCTTGAACTAGCCGCAGCCTAACGAAGTCGACGATTAACTGTAACAACGATATTTTATACCGAGTATTTTATATTTATGTGTTAAAAATTATTATGATTTGTTTATTTTTTTAAATCTATAGATTTATAAAGTCTATCAAAAATAAAGAAATCAATCAAATAGAATCTATTAAATTTTTGGTAGAATTAAAACAACCCATAAAATTCACAGAATCATGGATTATAAAAACTCTATCAAAATCTTTTAAATTTCAGATTGAATAAACCCCCTAAAGTTTCATTAATGTGAAAGAATTTCGAATATATACCTGCTTTGTTACTACTAGTATTTAGGATTTGGGATCCTCCGTCCCAATTTCGGTGTCCCAACAGTGTCCCAAAATTTAATTTCAATTAGTTTTATGCATTTTTTTTAAATAAATTTACTTCATAATGATTTACTTTAATTTTATGATTATTTTCAAGGGTTCACTCTTCTCTATTAGGGTTTATAATTTTTTTTTTGCATTTAATGTCACTTTTATTAGTATATTAGAGTTGATAAATTCAAAGCTAAAGTATATAATTGATAGGGATAATAACACCTCATCAGCCACGTGGCATATCCATGTAAGTAAATAAAGAAAAAGAGCATCTCCTGCTCACGCAGATCCTATAGAGCCTATTTTAGATCTGCAAGGAGAAAAGCGCTCACCAATAGAACATATGCCTCTTTTAAACAGAAGCCCTCACAGAACCACATACACTACATAAGCTAAGACACACGGATGGCGTGACTTGCAAATCACCCTGAGGGGACCACTCCACTCTATGTCAGTGCTAGCCGAATTTTCAGTCCAAGCGATCTTGTCTCCCGTGAAATGACCAAAATACCCACCGTAATTATGAAAAATTACGCCATCTGCCACCGCGTTTTGCACAACTATAAATAGGTGACGACCTTCACCTCAACGGTGCTTTTCATACTCACTTACTTCATCACTGAGCCACGCGCATTTTGCACGAGCTCACACACACCACACTTAGAGGTTTCTTCCCCAAGAAACCTCGAATTCTTCCAGTACTTGATACTGACTTGGGCGTCGGAGGTTCTTTCCGGAGGACCCCACCTGCTCTTCCGGTCTTCTTTTGCAGGAATTTTACAATTTCCGGCGAGGCTAGGTCGAAATTCAAGGTAGACAACGAAAAGCTTGAAGAGCTAGACTCTTCCCCGAATTCTTCTTTCTCCACGATTTTGAGGGCTTGACCCTTGTTCCTTTTAGAACTTTTATATTTGTTGAAGATCTTCGACCCAGATCTATCAATAATTTTAAAATATTCAATTTTTATTTCTCAAAAATTATCTATTATGATTTACTTTATTATAATATTTTTATTTTTATAATAAAATAATATAAAACTAATAAAAAATAAAATTTGGGACATCATTTTGGGGATAGAGGATATCATTCCAGTATTTAGTATGGAGTACTCCCTCCGTCCCCCATATATGAGTGCAAAGAGAAACGGCATGGAGATGAAGATAAAGTTGGTGTAAAGTGGTAAAAGTAAGATAAAATAGGAAGAAAGTGGGAAAGATAGGTAAAAAGTGAGAAAAGTAGGAATAAAGTGAATAAGTAATTTTGATAAGATAATCTTTCTATTTATGGAATTCACATGTATATGGGGGACGTCCCAACATGTAATATGCACACATATATAGGGGACGGATGAAGTATATTTATCTCATCAAAATTGATGATTTTGTTTTTTGTTTTTTTTTTTGAACAGGTCCAACCGTCCAAGTCAAGACCTACAAAAATATATTATGTCAAATGATTTATTAATAACGGAGTATTAGTTTAACGAGAATTTAATTCAGTACCTACTACGAACAAGAGGAATGATACGTTAGTCACCTCTTGTGTAGGGCTGTCTAAACGGTTTTTGGTTTTTGGTTAGGACCGTACCGAACTGGAACCGAGCCGGTTCGGGCTAACCAAAAAACGTAAATTCGGATAGTGGTTCAGTTTTGATTCCTAGTTTTATAATATTTTCGGTTTTCGGTTAACCGAGAACCGAACCGTTCCGAACTGAAAAAATGATTTATTCATATACAATACTATTTGAAATATACTAGTATTAATAATTTAATATATCATTAATACTTTTACTTTTTACATTTTTACATATCAAATATTTATATTCTCACAAAATCAAACCCTACACCCACTCCCTTTGGAATCGTATTTTATCTATAATTTTATAACTTGTATTGCATACATCAAATATTTATAATTTTTATATATCAAATATTTATATTGTCACAATTTATATTCTATAATTTTAACAGGTGAAACATACATTTTTTTTTCCTTTCAAAAAAGTGAAAGTTTTGGTTATTTTCGGTTAACCAGTTAATCGGTTTGGTTCTGGTTAACTGAAATTTATTTTGGTCCGGTTCTCGGTTTCAAGTTTAGGGGAATTTTCGGTTCGGTTAACCAAAAATTTTGGTATGGTTAACTGAACCGAACTATTTAGACAGCCTTACTCTTGTGGGCATTACTGAAATTTGGTCTCGGTTTCAACTTTCCTCCATGTTTGAATGATGATGCTATTCATGAATCTTTTTCTTTTGAGAATGTGTGTGCAATTGATGTTGAGTCTTGGTAGGGGTGTGCATCGGTCGGTCGGCCCGACTGACTGACCCTTTGACCGCTAACCGATGCACCGACCGATGAGGAGAACCTTAACCGCCGGCCGACCGAGGACTGGGATTCGGCCGACCCCGAACCGACCCGACAACTATCCGTCGGTCGGTTAAAAATTGTTTAAAAACCGACATGAGCTTATACAAAAGCTTATCACCCTGTTTTCAGACTTAAAAAATAATGTAAAACACTTCAAAAGTAGAAAAATTCTCCTGTTTTGCAGCCTAAAAAGCATTATAAAAACAACAAACTTGAAGAATTATAAGAGTACTCAAACATTCTACTTAAAATCAAAGTTCAAAGCAATAATAATAGCAAAGTTCGAACTTCCAACTTCAAAGCAAGAAGAAAAATCAACAAGAAAAATAAAGATCCAACTTCCAAGTATCCAACTTCCAAGTTTCAAGTAAACATAAAAACATAGAACGAATGAAACAAAGTATCAACTTGCACAATTCCAAAGTTAACTAGATAAGAGATAAACTCAAGCACTTGAACTTCAAGTCTTCATTTCAAGGCTTCAAGCTCTTAGGTATCCAACTCCATGACATCATCATCCTTATCACCACATATGCCAAGACTTACCAAAGCTACAAAATCAAAGAACAACAAATACTCAATAATTATCAAATATAAATTGAATAAAACATTTAACATGATTGACAATAATGTATATTAAAGATTAGAATAACCTTCTTCGTGCTTTTGAATGCTATCCAAATCTTCTTCAAGTGATATTGGTTGCTTTGACTTCCTCAACCAATCTTGAGTGCAAACAAGGCTTTCAACAATTCTAGGAGTTAAAGAACTCCTAAAAGGATCAAGTATTCTCCCCCCGGTGCTAAAAGCGGACTCGGATGCTACCGTCGAAATAGGTACCGATAAAATATCTCGAGTGAGTTGAGCAAGAATAGGCAACCTAGGTTGATTAATCTTCCACCAATTCAATATGTCATCGGTTTGTGACCTATATTTCTCAGTCAAATACATATCCAAATCATTAGAATCATCTCCATCAAGATTTTTTTGTTTCTTTAAGTATCTCTCAACATAGACGTATGGAGAGGATGATGTAGATGATAACTTTTCCGAACTCTGTGGAACTTGACTTGAAGAAGTCACACCACTCTTAGCTTGAAGCAACCCCTTGTACACCTCCAACAATGCGTATAGTTCATTCTTAACACTTTTAGCAATGAATGAACCAACTTCCTCTCCATACTCTCCAACAAGTATAAAGGATAAAACCTCAAACTTATACCTTGGATCGATAACAATGCCAAAAAAAATGATCTTGTTCATGTTCTTTGGATCCCCCCAATACTTATCAAATTTTTCTTTCATCTTCATCCCCATTGATCTCACATCCATAGCTGAATTTGCTACCCATTCCTTCACCCATTCCTTCAACAAGCAGCTCATGTTGGTAATTTCATGAAAAAACACATTTGGGGTGACATACAATGACCCAGAGACTCTATTGGTTAAATCATAGAAAAGTTGAAACACTTTACTCAACTTTCTTGTATTTTCCCAATCATCAAAGTCCGGTGGGCCATTATCAAGATCAGTCTTAAACAAAGGATCTCTCACCTCAAAAAGCTCAAAAGCCTTTTCAAACTTACAAACAACTTGTAACATCAAGTAAGTAGAATTCCATCTAGTAGGAACATCCAAGCATAAAAGGCTATTAGAATCGATCTCTTCATCTTTACAACATTCCTTGAATCTAGCAAGTCTAGCAGGGGAAAGCCTAACAAATCTAACTGCATCTCTAATCTTTTTGATTGATAGATCTAAATCTTTCAACCCATCTTGCACTACCAAGTTCACAATATGAGCTACACACCTCATATGCAAATACTTTCCCTCTACCAAGCAAGCCCCTCGAGCATTAAGTCTAGTTCTCAAAGAACCGACACAAGTGTTATTGGAAGAAGCATTATCAACTGTGACAGAGAACACTCTCTTGATTCCCCATTCCTTCAAGAGCCCATCAATTTGCCTACCCATTTCCAACCCCTTATGACTCTCAATGGTGCAAAAATTGATGATTTTTTTTTTCTCAACTTCCAACCATCATCAATATAATGAGCAGTAATGCACATATAATTGATACTTTGCACAGATGTCCAAGTGTCTGTAGTAATACTGATACTCTGACCAGAATTCTTAAAATATGCCCTCAACTTCTCCTTCTCACTATGAAATAATCGATATATATCTCGACCAATGGTCCAACGTGAAGGAAGCTTAAACTTAGTTTGTAAGGCAGCAACAAACTCCTTAAACCCTTCACCCTCAACAATTTTAAAAGGGAGTTCATCTTTAATTATCATCTCAATTGACAAAATTGTTGATCAAATTTCCAAGTGCTTAAATTACCAACTACCCTCCCCTCAGTCTCACCCTCCCCTTCCTCAGATATTGGTTGCAAATTCAATTGAGTTTGCCTAGTGTCTGAACTACTCAATGGACGTTTTGGACAAGTAGCCATGTGAGACTTAAGAGAGGATGTACCATTTCTTTTGGAATGGCAAAAAATAGTTGCACTTTGCTTTTTCTTCACCATCCTTATTAAATTTTGTGAAGTGAAGCCACACATCCGACGGAGGCTTTCCAGCTTGACGCTTTGATGTGGCTGATTCAGTCGTAGTTGACGGAATTTTGTGGGGTGGTGGAGGCATTTCTCGTTCACCATGATCTTGAGTATGTTCACCACTTTGAGACATACTAGAATTGTGCAAATAATGAGATTATGATTATAAATTTAGATTTAACCAAATCAAACACACATAATCGATCTCACATTCACACAAACTGAAATAACAACCATATATTAAAATCTAATTTAGATCGAAACACAAACAATTCACTACAAAACAATGAAACATTGAAACATACTAAACTGAAGAGTGAAGAGCCAATGAGCTATTAAATCTTAATATGATTACAAATCGTGATTGAGCATATCACTATATCAGCATAATAATTGCTTTTCTAATTTCTAGCATAAAATCAATAGAAAATTAGAAATTCACCTCACAAAATCTCAAATTCAATAACATCGAACTTTACTTATAAATCGACGACGATGCCGGTATCGAAGTGTGCACTGCTCATTGTGCTCGAGTCAGCTCGACACTGAGGGCGGCGGCCGGCGGGTAGGGTGAGGAGCAGAGGAGGTGTCGCCGTGTCGGATTGAGGAATGAGGATGGGCTGGGCGAAGGAGTTGGAGAGCCGAGAGGCGAGAGGCGAGAGCGAGAGGATGGACCTGCGTGGCTGCATGTGCGAGATGATGGACGATGAGTATGAGTTCTGTCTTCCGTGAGAAGTCGCTCAGTGCTCACGTTCAGTCCAGATTTAGAATTTGGGGATGAGGGAAGGGAATTAGCCAATTAGGTTTAGAAATTAGATATACACAGTCAAAATTAAAAAAAAAATTGACTATACATATGGGGGTCGGTCGGTCGGTCAATAGTCGAAAATAAAATTTTCAACCGACCCCCGAATCGACACCCATCAGTTTCGCATAACACGGGCCGAGCCGACGGCCGATGCTCCAAAAAACCGACCGCCACCGACCGACTCCGGTCAGTTATATTCGGTTTCGTCGGTCCGGTCGGTTTTTGCACACCCCTAAGTCTTGGTATGCGGATATTGCTAATTATCTAACTGATAATGAGAAAATTCATGTACTAACCGAGTAAGGAAAGAAAAAGCACTACAAGAAAACTAGCTTTTTGCGACATATGTGCATGCGACAATGTCATAATTTTACGACACTTATGCTCTTAGTGTCGTATATTTGCGTCACAAAATTATTGTGTCATTATTTTGCGACAGTAATGCATCACTTTATTTTGCGTCTCGTAATTACAACAATTTATTTGCGACATATCAGTTGAATGTCATAATTATACGTCACATTTGGCATAGTATTGCATTTTGTGTCGTATGTTTGCGTCATTAAAATATTATGTCACTATTTTGCGACAGTAATGCGTCATTTAGTTTTGTGTCTCGTAATTACAACAATTTATTTGTTGAATGTCATAATTATACGTCACATTTAGAATAGTGTTGCGTTTTGTGTCGTATATTTGCGTCATTAAAATATTTTGTCACTATTTTGCGACTATATTGCATCACTTAATTTTGTGTCTTGTAATTACAATAATTTATTTGCGACATATCACTTGAATGTCATAATTATACTTCACATTTGGAATATAATTGCATTTTGTGTTGTATATTTACGTCATTAAAATATTGTGTAACTATTTTGCGACATCTAAGTCACTTAGTTTTGTATCTCGTAATTACAATAATTTATTTGCGACATATTAGTTGAATGTCATAATTATACTTCACATTTGAAATACAGTTGCATTTGTGTCGTATATTTGCATCAGTTGTATGTCATCAATTAATTATATTGTATTATTAACTATTTCTTTTTCCTCGCTTCGCCTTTGATAAGTGTCATCACATGAAAAATAAATTACAGGGGGCCTTAAAAATATAAAATACTAAACAGTACAATAACACATGAATAAAATACTCTTGCTGAGAGGTAACTCAGACTCATAAATAATAGCACTACTAGGAATTTCTACATAAAAAATACAACATAGATAATGGTTATTTAAAAATACTGCTATCTATGTCCGTGCTTTTGTTATACAATAGTGATTTAAAAAAAATCATTATTTATATGCATGTGATTTTATAAATAAATAACACTTCATATTAAACCGTTATGTATATAGTACCCGATACATAACGGTACTGGATAAAACCATTATCTATTTGTAGAATACCTTTTTTCAAAATACATTAAAATTAAATTTTAAAATTCTTTCAATTCACAACAAATGATGATAAGATAATATACTTAAATTAAGAATTTTTATATTTAACATATTCAAATATATAAATTTTTGATCATTTTAAAATACCAATAGTTAAGTATAAGTATATTACTACATAAATTGAAAAGTTGTTTTTTTTTCGTTTAATATTTGATCCCCCATTTTTTTAATTTTTTTTTTCTTTTACTCTTTAATTAAATTATAAAATTAGATGATTCATGTTGGTATTGCTCATGATTTTTTTTACCGAATTTCTTTTTCTTTCAAGAACTCGTAGCTTGTTTTTCTTTCTATTTTTTGTTTTTTGTATTTTAGTTTTTTTTATTTGTCATATTAGTTTTTAATTTACAATTGTTAATTGGTATTTTATTTCAGAAGTAGTCTTAATTATTTAAAAAATATATATTTTTTATATCTATTAATTTCCACTTAATCATTTTCATATTTAATACACTTGATAAAATTTAAGGTTGGAAATAAACTTGAATTTCAATCAAGAGACCCCTTCTCGCCCTCCCGACTCTCTCTCTCGTTCACCCCTCTCGGTCTCCCTCTCTCTCACCTTCTCCGCTGCATTCTCCTTTTTCCCCTTCATTTGCCGGCAGTCGGAGATCACAAGCTTCTCGGCGCCGCCGCTTCGGCGGTCACTCCTCTCCCCTAAATTTTCCTTTTTATTAGCTTCCAATTTACAAAACCTATAACCTAATTGCCCTTTTCTTCTTCTTTGAAATTCCCGGCGGCTAACTACCTCGACACACCACCGCTGCCGCCGTCTCTTCCCCTCTCTGCCCTTTCTTTCTCATCCCGAAATCTCTAAAAACCCACAATTCGGAAATCCTTATTTTCTTCACTTTTTTTTCACGGATTCATCATGCTGGCAAGCTCATGGTCGCCGCCGACAAGTGCCCACCGCTGCCTGCACCACAACATCACGTTACTTCCGGCGCCGCACTTCCTCCGTTAGTCCGCCGCCGACAAGTGCGTGCCAGAGCCGCCGGCCTTAGCACCATCCCATCACCGTCGCCCGTCGACATTCACGGAAACGGCACCGCTACTCCGACCGTGGCAGCAAAGGGATTCTCCTCCTTCTCCCTCTACCCTCTTTTTCGTTTCTAGCATCATAAGGTTATTAGTCTTTGATTTCACTTTTCTTTGGTTCATTTAACACAATGAGGATACAGTTTTGAGGTTTTTAATCGTTTATTAATATGCCTGATTCTTGGCATTATTGAGTAGGAATTTCGGTTCATAGCTTTTGAAATTCTGGGTTTCAAATTCCTTGTTTTCTTGAATGGTTTGGTGTCTTGAAAAGTAATTACTGCAGGTTCATATTTTCTTGATTATTGTCCATTCCTGTTTGTGCTGACACTGAATATACTATGGAGTATTTAATTTTCAGCAATTGTAAGCTTTGGGAAGGCTAATTCTCACAAGGAAGCTGTAAAAAGAAGGAGCTGAAAAATATGGGGTGACTATGTATTCTTGGGATGAATTCTTATTACTGGTAAGCATTTTGTTGATATGTTATTTTTGCCCTTAGAGTTAGCAGTTTGATTTTCATACTCTAATGCACAAGTTGGGACGCTAGTGACCATGTAGTTTTTGGTGGAACCACTTTGGTTTTGAATTGCTTCGATTGAAATTTGTTCTGATTTTGTAAGGGAGGCTTGTAGCATTATTAAGAAATTAAATGCAATGATGATGGATAATTTTGTATGATAAAGTAGGAAATGATCAAACCATACTAAGTAGAGAAATTCTTGAATAGCAATTACCACCAGTTGCGTACAATAAGTAATCTTAAAAAACATGACACTATTCTAATAAATTTGGTCCAATACTTGATGCTAGTAGCCGTCTTGATTTCTAAATTTTATTTGTTGAGTTTTTCAAATGCCCATAAAAAGTCTAGTTTGACTTATATAGTTTCCTTGTGCTGACTTTTCGCTACATAACTGCCCAGATTCAGATGAGAATTGCTAGATGTTAATTAGATTTTATCTTTGATTATATTTGTACAATACTCTGATCTTTAAATTTATTCTCTCTTACTACAGAACTGGTTATGTTATATCCTAGAGGACCATGTGAGAAGTTCAAGAATAGAAGTGTATCTATGTTCTTTTGCCATTTCCATTTAGATGCTTTGCTTGACCGAGTAGCTACGGAGAAGAGACTGAATTTGATCAAGAAATGAGAAGCGGTACCAATTCTGAGAGTGACTTAGATGACTCCTATAGTGCCATACCTCCATCTGATAATATATTTGTTTTAATTATTTAGATACAAGGAGCAAAAAGAAGAAGACAAAGCATCCGTGACTATCACATCATCGCTCATGAATATTTCATTTTAAATTAGCACAATAGTTATTTCAATTTTGATCTTATTAAATTTGAATGATTAACTGTATCTCTATATTTTCTTTTCACATTTGGAAAACATTTTCTTTTATATTTTGAATGGATATTGAAATTATTTTTACGCTTTATATTACATATTTATTACTGTTATTTGATATGATAATATTCTATGTATGTGGGATGAAAAAAAATGTAAGGCTCTCTAATTAGATAAATGTGTTGTAAAAGCAAATGCAACAATAATGAAGCGATTCAAAAATTGTCGTAGCCTTTGTGACATAATACTGAATTTATGGTGACGCATTAAATATGTTGCAAAAATGTGTCACTTTTAAATATGACATTCTTATTGTGTCATGGATTATTGTGACAATTAATTTATTGATGCTTAAAGTGTGGAATATATTGCGTCGATAATAAAAAAATATCGTACAATTTGCGTCACAATTATGACCGACATTAAAGTATGTCGCAAAATATATTTTTGCGACATTAAATTATGATGCAAAAAATATTGCAAATTAGGATGCGTCATATCAACTAATGACACGTAATGTGTCGCAAATTATCATGCATCACTTAAATATAATAACGCATAATGCGTCGTAAAGTTTTATATGATATTATTTTAGCGTTGCATAAAGTGTCATTTGTATTGCGACACAAACGAATAAAAAGTGTCGTAATTTTGCTACATACCCCTTTCACGACATAATTTACTGTGACGCAGAAAATGTTACAAATCAACATTTGTGACATAAAAAGGGGCCTTTCGCGACACATTTTTATGTCGCAAAATGCCAGTTTTCTTGTAGTGAAGTTTCTTCATGATTGTAGGCAATATTTTTGGGAGAATCCTCACTTGTTCAAGATTGGGAAAGACGATGTCATTCGACGTTGTGTTCCGGACCACGAGCAAGTTGATGTTTTGAGGATGTGTCATGAAGATGCATGTGGAGACCATTTTGGTGGTCAAAAGACTGCACACTGTTGAATATACTATGAAGAAGAAAACTCATGCTTGAAAGAGATGGAGGAATATTTTCTGTATTACTGTGTAAAAACTAAACTATTTTCATTTTACAAAGAGGAATAAATATATACTAATTCTACTCCATAACCGTTCCCTACCAACCTGCCACATCACCACACTAAACTATACTATTATCTAATACACCCCTAGCAATTTTCATCCTGGATCTTTCTTTAACATCTCGAGTTTGAGTTTATCACGCAGCAACAGAAACCGTGCTTCATTTAATGGTTTTGTAAACACATCTGCAGTCTGATCTGTAGATGGTACATGTCCAACTTCAACAAATTTATCTAACACTTTCTCTCGAATAAAGTGAGCATCCACCTCTATGTGTTTGGTCCTATCATGAAACACTAGATTAGAAGCCAAAGCAATGGCACTAGTATTATCACACCATAGCTTGTGTGGTGTTTGAAGAATGATTCCTAACTCAGCATATACAGAAGCTAACCAAACTACATCTACAACCAAGTTAGATAAGGACTTGCACTCAGACTTAGAACTGCTTCGAGACACAACTCCTTGTTTATTAGCATTCCAAACCACCAAATTGCCACCTAAAAACACACAGGGACCACTAGTAGAATGCATACCATCAACACAACTTCCCCAATCCGCATCAGAATATCCCTCAATAACAAAGGTTGAGGCAGGACTGAACACCAAACCCAGGGAAATAGTCCCTATCAAATACCTCAACAACCTCTTACATGCACCCCAATAAAAAGTAGTAGGTTTTTGAAGGAACTGAGAGAGCTTATTCACACTATAAGTTATATCTGGTCTAGACAAAGTCAAATACTGCAATGAACTAACAACACTTCTGTACAATGAAGGATCTTCAAACACTTCACCCACCGACTGTGATAATTTTGGAAAAGTAACCATAGGAGTAGCACACACCTTGCAGTGAACCATCTTAGTTTTTACCTACAAATCATGAATATATTTATGTTGACTCAGAGTAAAAGTGGAACCAGACTTGTGCACTTCTATACCCAGAAAGTAGCTCACCTGCCCCATGCATTTTAGCTTAAATTTGGACTTTAGCAATGAAATAACATAAAGCACATCCTCAGAAGAATCACCACTGAGTAAAATATCATCCACATATACCAACACAACTGTCAAGATACCATTAACACTCCTATGAAACAAAGAAAAATCAGAATTGGACCGTTTGAAGCCCAACTCCTCCAAGCAGCTTCTAAGTTTATTATACTAGGCTCTAGGCAGCTGCTTCAAACCATAAAGAGAGTTTTGTAGCTTACAAACATGTGAAGGAAACTCCCCATCAACAAATCCTACTGGTTGACTCATGTAGATCCTATCTTCAAGAGCTCCATTCAAAAAAGCATTATTCACATCAATTTGCTGAACTACCCAGTTTCTAGTAGCAGCCAAGGAGAACACTTGTTTAGTGTATTTTTGTGTGGTTTATATGGTTTGATATGAGTTTGTTTTCATATGTTTTGTTCGTTGTTATGTGTTCGTTTCGTGTGTTTTAGTCAAAGTTGAGTTGGTGAGGACTTTTGGAAGAGAATGAAGAAAATGAGCAAAAGATTGAAGAAATGAGTGAAATGTGAAGATCAAATATGGATGATATAAAAGCATAACATCAAAGAGGGGTTCGATAGGAGTGCATAGGAAAAAACAGAGGTCGATTCCTAGTTCGGACGAGGGAGATACGGCCGAAACAAAAAAGTCGCGCGTAGCGGACTGCAGCTCGGACCTGGCGGCCGCCAAGGGGGTTGGGCGCCCGCTCAGTCCGACGGGTTTGAGAGGTTTTTCCTTTTTTGAGTAAGTTTTTGAGACTCTATATATATGTAATCAATGGGGAACGAAAATAGAACTTCCTCTCTCATTATTTTCAGCAGTAGAATTCTATATTAGCTTTAGATATAGCTTTAGATTGAAGATTGCTCTTTGGATTCAAGTTTTTAGCATTCAAGTTAATTCAAGTTTTTCGTTTTTCTTTCGTTCTTTTTTCGTACCTTTAATTCGTAAGTTTATTAAATTGCTTTCTAGATTAGTTTTTACTTGCTTTGATTAATTCCTTTCATTAGTTTAGATTAGTTTTCTAGATTAAGAATTAATTGCTTTAAGTTTATTTGCCTAGGTTTAGATTTAATTGCTTTCTATTTACTTTAGATTCAATTCCAAGCATGTTAGTTAATTTAATTGCTTTCTCTAGATTAACTTTATTTGCTTTCTTTTCAATTCATGCCTAGGTAGATTCACTGCTTTCTTTTTGTTTAATTTATTATCCCGTGTGATAGACGGGAGTACTTTCTATTTGTTTTTAATCGTTTTTCAAGTTCTAGTTAAATTTACTTGCTTCTTTTATTTAATTCTAGGATTAATAATAATTCAAACCTTCAAATTCTTTACTTACTTTCTTAGAGTGTTTAGGATTTATTATTTTCTGTGTGCCACATTGTTAGTTGCCATGCTAAATCTTCCTTGAGATTTGACATTGAGTTTAGCTTACTAGGCTACGATAGACCTCATTCTATTGCGAGCACTTTTAGGTGAAACAAATTTTTGGTGCCGTTTCCGGGGAAGGCTTTAGGCAATTGATCGCATGGTTTTATTTTTCGTGTTTATTTTTCTTTTATTTTTACTATTCTTCTCTCCCATTGGTACGTTTGACCTATTTGTTGAGTGCTTATAGTGAAAAAGGGAAGAAGAGATCGAGTTTCAAGACTACTATTTAGTCTTGTTATTTCAAGAGCCCGAAGTCATGGTGAAGGTTATGGACGATTTTGCCCGTCCCACATTCACCACCACCACTTCGGCAATTGTCCTGACCAAACCGGTCAGGGATCATGAGCTTAAACCGCAACATCAAAATCTGTTGCCAGAATACCACGGCTTGCCCAGTGAAGATGCTCTCAATTTCATTCGAGAGTATTGCTCAATTGTTCAGACTTTTCCATTAGGGGACATTGAAGAAGATCAGTTGAAGATGAAGTGTTTCCCTTATACTTTGAAGGATAAGGGAAAGGTGTGGTATCTATCCCTCCCTGCAAATTCATTGACAACTTGGAAGACGGTTTGCGAAAGGTTCATGCTCAAATACTATCCTAACCGGAAGACGCAAGAAATTCGATCTCAGATTATAAACTTCAAACAAACAGTTGACGAGTTATTCCATGAAGCTTGGGAGAGATTTCAAGAGCTACTGCAGCAGTGTCCGCATCACCAATTGGTTCCAGAGATGCTATGTCTGTACTTCTACGAAGGTCTGCAACAAACAAGCCAATTCATGGTGGACAACACTGCGGGAGGAAATATAGCCGTGAAGATGGCTGACCAATTGAATGAGATTTTCGAGACTTTAGCTGTGAGTTCCCAACTCAAATCGTCTCGACCAAGGAGGAAAGAGGCTAGTGCTGTTGCTGTCGAAACTAGCCCGGACTTGAGGAAGCAAATGGCAGACATGATGAGGAAGTTGCAAGAGCTCGAGATGAAGACGGAGGTAACTCTTCCTACTCCTCCGGTCAAAGTTCTTAAAAGATCACAACCACCAATCCAAGGAAGTAAACTAGAGGCATGTGCGATTTGTCAAGAGTCGAGCCATTTTGTAGATATTTGTCCAAACATAGGCAATTTCACTTATGAAGGAGGTGCTGAGGTCTATGCGGCACAATGTTATCCACCCCACGCCGTACCTCCTCAAAATTCTCAATTTCCTCCATAATACCCACAACAATCATACTACCCTCCACCATCACCATATTACATACCTCAACCATCACCTTACTATCCACCTCCACAACAACCATACTACCCACCACCAACACCTTATTACCCCCCACCACAATACCCGGTGCAGTAAAATCAACAATTTTGGAAGATCCCATGTCAAGAATTGCAGCCCCATCAAGCCCATGTGGTGACAGTCCATCAACGAGAAAAAGTTGCCAAGAATCCACTCCACAAGGCTTCCAACCCTTATGTTCCACCTTGCAGAATGATGAAGGAAAAACAAGATCACGAATTTGTTGGTCATCTCAAATCATTGCCCAAACAAAGTGATCCGGGGAGTTTTGAAATGAATGTGATTTTGGATAGTGGAGAAACTGTGGTGGGGATGATGGATTTAGGAGCGACAATAAATTTGATGCCGTACTCTATTTTCGAGAAGATGAGCTCCAAGAATCTGAAGGCAACTGATATTCGCATCGAGCTAGCAGATGGCACTATGAGTCATCCATTGGGAATTGCGGAAGATGTTGCTATAATCATAGGAGGCATAAGAGTGCTCGCTGATTTTGTTGTGCTTAATGAGGGACGAGGTGTTAGGAGTTCAAATGGCCATCTTCTTCTATTGGGTCAACGATTCATGGCTACTACGCAAACTCGTATTGATGTTGCTTTCGGTACGTTGAGCATGGCAGGAGAAGGAGGTTCGGTAATATTTTTCGGTTTTTGGGAATAAGCCTTCTACCTCTACTTCTAATTCCTTTATCCATAAATGTTCATTTGTGCAAATTTCTAATCATTTGGATGAGGATAGTATTAAACAGGAAGTGAAAACTGATATACAGAGGAAGAACTCAACGATGATGATTTCTTTAGTTGCGTGGATGAGGAGGAATTCATTGAAGAGAAAAAGTTCATCATTGAGAAAGATTTGAGCAATTTAAAGCAAGTTGAGGAAATGAAAGAGGTTTGTATGAAAAGCTTGCAAGAAGATGATGTTATCGACACTTTTCTTCCACATATGGACGATGAAGCTCACATAAAGGAAGTACCTTGGTTTGAGTGGCATGCCTGTGAAAAGTTTGAGGTGGAGTCTTGAATAAGTGTGGGGGAGATAAGAGTTGAAGATGAGTCAATCCTTGATTTTCGAGCCAAAGTGGAGGAAGAGCCCAAATTTAGGTCGGGAGTGGTCAATAAAATTTCTAAGCTCATGAAGACTACAAGACACCATAGGATTTGGTACGTTGCTAGCTGTGACGGGATTTGGTTGATAAATGCTTAATGCGTCGAGCTAATGACGTTAAACAAGCGCTTCGTGGGAGGCAACCCATGATTATGGTATTTTTCTTTCTATTTTTTTTAGTAGTTGTATCATTATTATTTTTTTTTTGTAGGAAAGTAAGGAATTTCCGCATCAGGTACTTGGCGGCCGCCCAGTCCTACCTGGCGACCGCCAACTCTCGTTCACTTATATTTGAAAAGGTTCTTCCAATCCCTCTCCATCATGAGTTTGGTAACTTTGTGTTGTTCTTTCTTTTATTTTTTGTATGTTTTTTGGTTTTTATTATTTTGTGTTAGTGGATATTATGCTTTTGTGTGCTTTGTTGTGTTGTGTAGGTACTTAGCTTTGGAGTTCATGTGACTCGTGAAGATTGGTGCCAATTGTGTCGTCGTTTTTGTGAAGTTTTCTAAACTCCTCTTTTATTTTTGGTGCAATGAGGACATTGCTTGATTTAAGTGTGGGGGAGGGGTTAGAAACTTTTAGTAATGTTTTATGTGTTTATGTTTTGTTTTATGTGTTAATGTTGTTTTGTGAAGCATGCTTAATCCTTTTGGTTTGTGTCTTAACTTGTTGTTTGAGTCATTTAAAGCATGAGTGATAGTTGTGATAATGGGCTAATGATGCGATTTTTGGTTTTGTTTGAAAAAGAAGTGTGAAGCATGTCATTGTTTGCTAAGCATGATTGGTAAATGTAGACTTGTAGCCTCTTAAGAATATAGATCATTGAGCCTATTTTTGTGTGAGAATTGAGCCTTTTTTACTATTACATCACTATAGTCATTTCTTTATTGAGTATAAATTTTAAACATGCAATTTTGTCTCTAGAACTTGCGTTGATTTTTCTCTTGAGATTACATAGTGTGCCTTATGACGAAGAAATGATCTTAGGCCGTTTTTCTTAGCCCTTCTTATCCTTTTTCCTTGTCCAAATTCACTCATATTATCCTAGTTAGCCCCTTTGAGCCTTGAGGTCTATTTTAGACCTAATTTTCTTTGAAAAAGCCTTGGGATGAGAATTAACTTGTGAATGATATGAGGTGTGTTCTTTCAAAAGAAAATATTGGGAAAGGAGATAGAAGAAATGATCTTGGTACCTATTAGTTAGTGCTTTCTACCTACATAAGCTCTAGTTAAAAAAAAAAAAAAAAGAGAGAAAAAGAAGAAAAGAAAAGCAAAAAAAAAAATGAAAAAAAGAGAGTTGAATAAGAGCATAAGTAGGTAGAAAGAAAAGATGAGATTGTAATTGTGCTTGGTTATGTTTCGAGCTTTATTGTGATATGACTTGAAGTAGTGTGGGGGAGGATTGAGTGTGAAATGAGAGTAAAAAGAGAGTGAATAAGTCTTTGGGGTTGTTAACTCACTTTAACCAAATTTCCTTACCTACCAAAGAGCCTACATTACAACCAAAAAGAAAGTCCTATTTGATCTTTGTCTTAAGCACACATTGAAATAGTGGAGAGGTGAGACGATATGCAAGCATATGGTAGGAAATTTGTGTGACTTGAATTGAGTGTTTCTTTGTCCTAATCTAAACACTTGAGATATGAGAGTTCACTTTCACATTTATACCCATGTCGTGAGGATTTATGTTCAAGAGGTTAGAAGTTGAAACTTGCTATGACTTGCTTAGTGAATGGTGAAGTGCTTTGCATGATGTATCTTGTTTTTGGAAAATTTCTGAAGCCAAAGTCATTATCACTTCTTAAGTTCATGTTTTGTAAATGGTTTGAATGATTTTGCTTGAGGACAAGCAAAGGATTAAGTGTGGGGGATTTGTTCAGTGTATTTTTGTGTGGTTTACATGGTTTGATATGAGTTTGTTTTCATGTCTTTTTCGTTGTTATGTGTTCGTTTCGTGTGTTTTAGTCAAAGTTGAGTTGGTGAGGACTTTTGGAAGAGAATGAAAAAAAGGAGCAAAAGATTGAAGAAATGAGTGAAATGTGAAGATCAAATTTGGATGATATAAAAGCATAACATCGAAGAGGGGTTCGATAGGAGCGCGTAGGAAAAAATGGAGGTTGATTCCTAGTTCGGACGAGGGAGATACGGCCGAAACAAAAAAGTCTCGCGCAGCGGACTGCAGCTCGGACCTGGCGGCCGCCAAGGGGGTTGGGCGCCCGCTCTGTCCGACGGGTTTGAGAGATTTTTCCTTTTTTGAGTAGGTTTTTGAGACTCTATATCTATGTAATCAATGGGTAACGAAAATAGAACTTCCTCTCTCATTATTTTCAGCAGTAGAATTCTATATTAGCTTTGGATATAGCTTTAGATTGAAGATTGCTCTTTGGATTCAAGTTTTTAGCATTCAAGTAAATCAAGTTCTTCGTTTTTCTTTTGTTCTTTTTTCGCACCTTTAATTCGTAAGTTTATTAAATTGCTTTCTATATTAGTTTTTACTTGCTTTGATTAATTACTTTTATTAGTTTAGATTAGTTTTCTAGATTAAGAATTAATTGCTTTAAGTTTATTTGCCTAGGTTTAGATTTAATTGCTTTGTATTTACTTTAGATTCAATTCATGTTAGTTAATTTAATTACTTTCTCTAGATTAACTTTATTTGCTTTCTTTTCAATTCATGCCTTGGTAGATTCACTGCTTTCTTTTAGTTTAATTTATTATCCCGTGTGACAGACGGGAGTGCTTTCTACTTGTTTTTAATCGTTTTCAAGTTCTAGTTAAATTTACTTGCTTCTTTTATTTAATTCTAGGATTAATAATAATTCAAACCTTCAAATTCTTTACTTGCCTTCTTAGAGTGTTTAGGATTTATTGCTTTCTGTGTGCCACATTGTTAGTTGCCCTGCTAAGTCTTCCTTGAGATTCGACACTGGGTTTAGCTCACTAGGCTACGATAGACCTCGTTCTATTGCGAGCACTTTTAGGTGAAACTAACCTAATAGTAGAAGCTTTAACCACAGGACTGAATGTCTCCAAGAAATCAATACCAGCGAACTGCTCAAAACCTCTAGCAACAAGTTGAGCCTTTAGTTTATCAAGTGATCCATTTGCTAAGGTTTTGACTCTGTACACCCACTTGTTACTAATAACCTTCAAATCAGGTGAATATGGTACTAAAATCCAGGTGTTATTATCCATAAAGGCCTTATACTCCATTTCCATTGCCTTATACCAATTAGGATCAGTAAGGGCTTCAGTATCACTCCTTGGTTCAGAGGGCAGAATAGTGGTTACCAAATAACTTTTGGGTTTGAAAATCCCTTTTTTGGATCTAGTAATCATGGAATGAGTGTTAAGACATTCAGGTATACTTGAAGAAGCAAGGGACTCAGAGGAATGAGAATGGGAAGACACAGATCCAGAAGACGAGGGATTAGAATCATGATGAGAATTTAGAGACACAGAAGGAGAAGAGGAACTATGGGAATTATGAGGAACATCTCCACCAGAAGGTACATGAAAAGGTATAGCAGTAGGAATAGAATCCACATCAGGAAATAAAGGCACAGAGAACCCAAGAGGTACAACAGGAGCACTTATAGCAGATGCATTGAATAGAGTAGAGTAAGGAAATTCACCTACATTAAAATGCACAGTATCTGCAATATACATTCTACTAGAGGGGCTTAAACACTTATACCCCTTATGATGATCACTATAACCCATGAAGAGACATTTAGTAGATCTGAACTGAAGCTTATGATTGTTATAAGGCTTCAAATAAAGAAAACATGCACAGCCAAAAGGTTTAAAAAGACTGTAATCTGGAGTTTTGTTAAACAGAACCTGAAAATGAGAGTTCATATGTAGAACAGGAGTGGGAAATCTGTTTATAAGGAAAGTAGCTTTATGAAATGCTTCCCACCAGAACTCTAAAGGCAAAGAAGCTTGAGCAAGTAAAGTTAACCCTACATCAACAATGTGTTGATGTTTCCTTTCTACCTTTCCATTTTGAGAATGTATATGAGGACAAGGATGTTGAAAATAAATACCCAAAAACAAAAAATGTGATACAAGTGGTCTAAACTCACCTCCCCAATCTGACTGAAAAGTGCCTACAGAGACTCCAAATCTATTTTTGACCATGGCTAAGAAATGATGAACCACAGTAGAGGTTTCTGACTTTAAATGAAGAGGATATATCCAGGAGAACCTAGAGAAATCATCTACAAAACTCACATAATATTTGAATCCAGATCTAGAAACAACATGACTAGACCCCCACAAGTCAGAGTGCAATTCAAAAGGCTTAGTAGATTTATTGGAAACAAACACATAAGGATTTTGATGAATTTTACCAATACTACAGGCTTCACAAAACTGTAAATTCTGAACAGAAAAGGGAACATTCAGAGAAGCATATAATTTTGATAACACAACATTACTAGGATGTCCAAACATTTTATGCAAAGTGTTAGCACTGAGCTTACACAATCCAGCAAAATGTAGAGAAGACAAAGGTACATTACAAGTTGTGGCAGATTTAACAACAACATAATTCAAACTAGAAGCAACATGAGAAGTATGTGCTTGATTACAAGGAAAAACAAAGCTAGACATACAAGGAATAGCAGATTTATGAAGAGAAACAGAAGATGCACCAATAGAATTAGATTTATCCTTGCAAAGAAGTGAAGACAAGTCCATTTGGTATAGACCTTTAGATAAGCTCCCCTTTAACAAGATCGTGTGGCTGAGCTTGTCCTTGACAAAACAAGAATCTGAATTAAATTCTATGACGACATTGTTATCCTTAGTAAACTGAGAAATACTAAGCAGATTCTTAGTGATGTGAGGAACATACAAGATATTGTTTAGAAACAACGAATCAGAGGAAGGACTAGAAGACAAAGGAAGAGTGTTAGAACCAATAGAAGAGATGGAAACCACATTACCATTTCCAACCATAAGACCTTCATTCCTGTAGTAATCCGAACCGATTGCTAGATTGTGAAAATCATGTGTGACATGAGTTGTAGCACCACTGTCAATACACCAATTACCATCTCCTTCAATATAATTGCCAGAATCTGCACCAACTAAATCTGAAACAAAAGCCTTAGGAGAAGAGGCATTAACATTCTGAGAGGAAGAACCAGTTGCAGCATTAGTAGAGACATCATTCCCTGTAAAATGAATGTCAAACCGTTTGAAGCACTTTAGTGCAACATGACCTGTTCTGCCACAGAGTTGACAGAGCAACACTTTGCCATACTTCGGCCTGTTTCCTCTACCAACACCATTTCCACCATAAGCTGGAGCACCTCGACCACCACCAGGATTGAAACCAGCTCCTCGTGCACGATATGCAATATTCGCCGAGTGCTCAAGGAAGGAATTATGTTGTTGTGCCAGCCTCACTTCATAGGCTTGAAACGCAAGTTGAATCTCTTGTAGATCTGGTGAATCAGATCTATTCATGGTATTAGCAACAAGAGCTTCATACTCTGGATCGAAACCTACCATAATATGCATAATCATCTCATCATCATCCAGAGGTTTGCCGATCGCTGCAAGTTAATCACCAATCCCACGCATCTTCATAAAATAATCCTCCACCGATAGATTTCCTTTCTTCGTGGTCTGGAGCTGAACACGATATTTCATTGTATGAGCTTTGGATTGCGCATAGAATGCTTTCTCAAGACCAATCCAAACCTCACATGAAGAATGGCACCGTACAATGTGCCCTAGCATCGATTCACCCACTGTAGACAACATCCAGCTCATTAAGCATTGATCACGATGAATCCAGTTGATGAATTCCGGATTCGGAACCATTTCACATCGGAAGTTCCAGGAAGAAGAGGCGTCGGAGAAACCGCCATCGGAGAGATGAAGCTTTCCAATCCTTGACCTCAGATCGCGGAATGCACCAACGCGCGCCAGAACGTGTAGTTAGATCGATCCAATTTCAATTGGATCGGATGAAATTGAGGCAATTGAAAACCACCACCGCGAGCCGTAGACGAATTTGTCACCGCCATCAAAAACCCCAAATTTGACCGGAAAAAATGATAAACAAAGAAAAATTGAAGAACAATTTCAATCGGAAGCGAGAGGTGCAGCGATGAATACGCTAAACACCAAATCAAATGGCTTAGGATACCATGTTGAATATACTGTGAAGAAGAAAACTCATACTCGAAAGAGATGGAGGAATATTTTTTGTATTACTATGTAAAAACTAAACTATTTTCATTTTACAAAGAGGAATAAATATATACTAATTCTACTCCATAACCGTTCTCTACCAACCTGCCACATCACCACACTAAACTATATTATTATCTAATACACACAAGGTTCTCCAAAGTGGGCTGTATTGGAAGACACTTTTCAAATATGCCCAAGATTTCTACTTGGCTTGTGATCGATGCCAACAAGTAGGATCGATCGGAAGAAGGAATGAGATGCCTCTTCAACCTATCTTGACCGTCGAGATTTTCGATGTGTGGGGTATTGATTTCATGGGCCCTTTTCCTAAATCCAATGGTTTTTAATATATTTTACTTGCCGTTGATCATTTGTCCAAGTGGGTGGATGCTATCCCCACTAGTACATGTGATTCTCATGTTGTCTTGAAGTTTGTGCAGGCTAATATTCTATGTAGGTTTGGATTTCCTCGTGCAATCATTAGTGATGGAGGGAAACATTTCTGCAATAGGTTTTTTGAGAAGCTCATGATGAAGAATGAGATTACCTACAAGGTGGCGACTCCATATCATCCTCAAACTTTGGGACAAGCGGAGACAAGTAACCGGCAAATCAAGGGAATTTTGGAGAAGACGGTGAAGCCGACAAGAAAAGATTGATCCTAAAGGTTGAATGAGGCATTATGGGCATATCGCACGACATTCAAAGGAGTTCTAGGAATGAGTCCCTACCATCTTATGTTCGGAAAATTATGCCATTTGCCCATGGAGATTGAGTACAAGGCCTATTGGGCACTTAAGCAAATCAACTTCAACCTTGAGGATGCTCATGATCGTAGAGTCTTGCAAATGGAGGAGCTGGATGAGCTTCTAAATGAAGCTTATGAGAATGCTAAGATCTACAAGGACAAAGTCAAGAGGCTTCATGATCGGAGGATCGCTTTCAAGAAATTCAAGCCCAGAATGAAGGTGTTGTTGTTCAACTCTCGATTCAAGTTATTTTCGGGCAAGTTGAAGTCAAGATGGAGTGGTCCGTACATTGTCACCGAGGTGTTTCCTTATAGTACTGTTGAGATCATGAATGAAGAATCGGGCTACACCTTCTCCGTCATTGGCCAACGATTGGAGATCTACATGGAGTAGATGATGCCACACACAGTGGAAACTACTTCGGCATCTGACCCACCTCGTGGATAAACACTTGGTTCTCATCGAGCTAATGACGTTAAACAAGCGCTTCGTGGGAGACAACCCACGTCTCGTCATTTTTCTTGATTTTTATTTTATTTAGTTTTTATTTTTTACTAATTTTATTTATTTATTTTGCAGGTTAATATATATATATATAAAAAAGGGAAGAAAGAAGCAAAAGTTCGGGACTGGACAGGAGTGGAGCCCTTGCGGGTGCAAGGTGTCGTGCAGGCACAAGCCCGTCTCCGTGCGAGCGGACAGAAAGACACCCCTTACGACCATAAGCCCCCATGTGGTCGCAAGGCCTGGCAGTATAAAAGGGGGACGACGGGATTTCACAGCCCTACTCATGATTTCTTCCCTAAATTTCACTCAAGTCGCCGCCGATTTCGCCACTGGTTGTCTCCTCTTTGTTCAATTTCATCATCTCCAAGAAAAACACTCCTTCATCTTCCATGGCTCCAAAGAAGAGACATGCTCAATCGGGCCCTTCAAGCTCAGAGGATCGACACTTTGCTTCACTCCAAGAACATTATAGATGCCCTTTCCCACTCAATAATGATTTGAAGGTCAGTTATTTCAACGATTTCAACGTGCTACGGTGATTCCTCCTCATCATTTTGATTGAGATTTGATTGATTCTTTGGGAGTGAGGGATATGCTAGAACATTATTTGGATGTTTTGGGTCTCACTAAATTTGCTCATACGGAATATGATGGTTATGATGTTTTGACTTGGGAGATGCTTGCTACTTTTTCTTTGGATGAAGATTGGAAAATAATGGAGTGTAGGTTGAATAGGCAACCTATAGTGGTTACTAGGGCTATAATGAATGAAATGTTTGGTTTATTTTTCCCGTTCTTCAAGTGCCTCGCGAGCTATTCCTAGGGATTTTCTAGTGAATTCGGGATGGTTTGAGTTGTCCCAGTTGCATAATTGGATACAAACCGGGTCTTCTAATGCTTTTATTAGGGATGAAGTACTTGTTCTTCTTCATAGGTTTTTAAGCTTTAATGTTTCGGGAAAGCTTGAACCGAGTAAGGTGAGTAGGTTAGTGCTATAGCTATTGGACTAGCTAATCATTTTGGGATTGAAGCTCCTCACCATGTTAGGATTATGATTCGTTCTGTTGAGCTTACTCTAACTAAGCTCAAGAATGCCAGTATCATTCGCTCTCAGTTCGAGTTTGTGCCCTTTGAAGAGCGGACCACGGTGGTTAACTACTTTGCTCGTCAACCTATGCCTCATGTGCCTATTGGTGATGAAGATGAGCAAGGAGGTGAAGAAGAAGCTTGTGAAGCCGGCCATGATGAAGAAGGTGAAACCGGTCAAGGCAATGATGAGCCGGTTGTGAATGTTCCTCCTCCTTTTGATTTCACGGCATTTGAGGCTCAATTGATGACCCGTTTTGACACACTCTCTACTCAAGTGGGTCAATTGAACACCACTTTGGGTGACTATGGTGAACGTCTCACTGCTCTTGAGCATCAATGGAGCACATGGACTGGTATTCATCCCATTCCTCGACCTCGACATCAATTTGATCTGAACCATCCTTTTCCTTCACCTCAGAAGTTTGGTACATTTTCTCCTTTTTGTGTTTTCTGTTTTTTGTGTTTGTTTCTATTTTTATGTTAGTAGGTATTATGCTTGTCTTGTGTTTGTTTTTGTTGTGTAGGTGATTTGCTTATGGGATCCTTCGAGGACTTAAAGCACGTTGCCAGTTTTGTCGTCAAGCTGTGTAATCTTTTCTTTATCCCTTTTCTACCTTTTTGTTGCAATGGGGACATTGCATGATTTAAGTGTTGGGGGGGGGGGGAGGTGTAGAAATTTATGTTTTAGGTTTTATGTTTCTATTTTGTTTGATCCTTTGTGAGTCTCTCATTGACTATGAAGATTGATGATAGAATGGTTATAGTTGTGATTTAATGTGGCTAATGATGAGCATGTGTTTTGTTTTGGAAAAATGACTACTTGCAAGCATGACACTTCTTGATAGGTTTTGATTAGTATGATTTAGATTTTTGCCTCTACTAACTTGAATCAATTTTGAACCTTTGTGTGAGATTTGAGCCTAAATGACTATTGCATCTTTATAGTCATCATTCTTCCTTGTGTGTAATTGTTCAAGCATGCTTATTTGTCTCTAGAACTTGCCTTGATATCTTCCTCGAGATCGCATAATGTGCTTCATGATGATGAGATGATTTTAGGCCATTTTTCATAGCCTTTCTTATCGTTTTCCTTGTTTAGTGTATGTTTATATTGTTTTTCATATGTTTTGAGTGAGTTAATTTGTCATATTTTGTGTGTTTTGATATGTTTGTGAGTGTGTTTAAGTTAAAGTGTGGATTTTGGGAAGTTTGGATCGAGAAGTGAAGAAAAGAAGGTTTGGAATGAGGAAACGAGCAAAGTGAGCAAGAAACGAACAAGAGAAGAAGTAGAAAAAGTCAAGGAGGAGAAGAAGGAAAAAATGGATGGCAGGCCAACCCTTGCGACCGCAAGGAAGCATGCGGTCTCAAGGCCTGCGAGCCACAGGAGTTACAGAGTACCATGCGACCGCAAGGCCTGCCGGGAATTTCTGTAATTACTTTCTTTTTAGAATTAGGTTTTAGTCTATTATATATATGTAATCTTTTGCAAACGAAAAGACCTTCCCTTTAGTCTCTCTAGCTTTGAGCATTAAGAACCTTAGTTGAATTAGCCTTGAAGATTTGTGATCCGGATTGAAGTTCTTCTCTCGTTTAATTCAAGTTTGATGTCTTTCTTCAATTCTTTGTTCGTTCTTCGTAATTTCAATTCATAAGTTAATTTATTTTCTAGATTCGATTTATGTGCTTTGCATGTTCTTTGCCTTAGTTTTGTTTATTTGCTTTTCAAGATCTATTTACTTTCTTTAATTCCTTTAGATTTATTTTTACAAGCATGTCTAAATTTCTTGCACTAGTTTAGTTTTAATTGCTTTCTCTCTTGCTTTCTTTTTAATTCATGCCTATGTAGATTTATTGATTTTAATTTTGTTCTACGTTTAAGTCTAGGTTTAATTGCCCGTATTTGTTTATTTACTTTTAATTCCTTTCAAGTCTAGAATAGATTTAAGTGCTTTCTTTTAATTATAGTCTAGGACTTAATCAAATTCAAAATCCCCTTGATTTTACTTGCTTTCATAGTGTAGATATCACATAATTAATTTCTCTATTAAGTTTTCCTTGAGAATCGACTTTGGTTTTTTACTAGCTAAGTACTACAATAGACATAGTTTATTACTAGCACTTTTTGGGTGAAACAATCACTTGCGTTTTGACCATTTTATCACGATTTTGTTCTTTGTTTTTTTCATTGATCTATATTTTAATGCTTCAAAAATTATTAATTGCGTCATAACAATCACAAATTATATAAAAATCATACCTCAATTCTTCGTTTTACTCTTCTTCTTTTTTTCTTTTTTGAATTTAAGGGATAAAAAACAAATCAAGGTTTGATTTTAATATAATTTGTGAATGTAATAATGCAATTAATAGTTTTTGACGTACTAGAATAAAGATGAATGAAAAAAAACCAAAAAAAACAAAAAAAAATCATGATAAAAAGGCCAAAATGCAAGTGGTGCCCACAAAAGGTGACCATGGGAGGTGACTAGCATATCATTTCTCCTGCGTACAATACATGCATTTACTAAAAAGGGAAAATGATGTAGGAAAGCGTCTAATCCGTCGATTAAGATTAACAAAATACCGGAAAAAAGAATGCAAATAAAGTGAATTTCTATTAATTCTCTATTGAATATCGGGGGGAGTATATCAAAATCAACTCCGAGAATACATAAAGAATACTCATATTTATAGTCTAATAACAACATAGATAAACATAGAACTTCCTTGGAAAATAAGTAAATGAAAACTTAATCAACTTTCATAACCAAACAACGTCGTTTTAGTAAAAAGGGCGCCACCGCAATGCCACGTTGGATTCTATTTGGCCACCTCGGATTCAATTTTGACCAAATTTTAATTTATGAGAAAATTGCTACAAATTAAAAGTTCATGTATTTTTTTTAACAAAGTCCGAAGTTCATGGAAAAAATAACCCATAATAATATCCATACGTATATATTTAATCTCCATGATTACAATCATAGATGATTCATTTATACGTCGTAAAATTTTATTTTATAGGAATATATAACTATCTCATAAGTAAATGGTCCCTACTCCACTAACAATAATAGATAAAGTAGATTTTTCAACAATAAAGGTTAACACTTTATTTCTTATTTTGTTCCAATACTTATTAATTCATTTTCTTGTTACAACCCCCCAACTGATAAATCAGGAAATAAACACCAAGTGTGTGTGACTAATAGAAAATCAATAATACAAACAAAAATCCCACAATTTAGCAAAATAATTTAAAATGGCACCACTATTTAGATGAAAGGTGATGATGCAAGAAGTGCATCAAAATCATTATAGATTAGAATATCTTACATCTTCATACATTGTAGCTGAGAAATTTTTTTAAAGAGATAATAAGGAAAAGAAAGAGATAATGTGCAAAAAAACACCCTTAAAAAATCGACACAAGTCTTCAGACTCGAGACGAGACACAAATCGAACTCAAATTTCATAGAGCAGCTTCTCAAAAACCTTCATGTGCTCTGCTTGAAGGGAAATCGCAACCGACAGGCTTCCGTCATTGGCCGGGCTCGGCAGCACGAAGCTCAAACCCTCGTACGCTATGCCCCCGGGCCCCATGAAGATGGGCCTCCCCCACCCAAAATCCGCGTCGTGGATCGGGAGCCGCACCCAGCTCGTGATCCCAAGGTTCGGGCACCTAAACGTGTGGGCCCCGCGGACAAGCGCCTTGAGGTCCGGCTGGAGCTCCAGGTAGTCGAGGGCCGACCTCAGGTACTCATTGTCCATCCGGGCCAGCGCATCGTGGATCTTGCTGGCGCCGTACCAGACAGGCCTCGACTCCAGGTCCCCGGCCACGGCCACGGGCGTGGCCGTGAAGATCACGTTCCCGAAGTAGCCCGGCGGGAGCGGGGGCTGAAGCCGGGACCTCCCGTCCGTCGCGATGTACAGCTTCGTGTCCTGATCCTCGGGCAGGCCGCGGGCCAGGCAGGCGCAGCGCCAGACGTGGCCCGAGAGCATCTCGTAGGAGCTGTAGTTGACCGTATTGCCGTCGTCCTTGGACTTGGCTTTGAGAGTGGTGAGTTGGTCGCGAGTAAGCTTGAATATCGAGACTACGGTCTCCGTTGCGTCATAAGTTTTCATGGAGGGAGGGGGTTGGTACTCGACATGCTTAAATTGCGGCTGCGGGGGATCGCGGGCACGGAGCAGGGTCCGGTCGATGAATGGTGGGAGGGTGATGTCGAGCCCACGAGCCATGTCGGACCACGCGTTGATGAAGTGGAGCCCGGAAAATCCGTCAGCCACGTGGTGTTGCATACCGACGCCTAGGGATACTCCACCGCATTTGAAAAATGTAACCTGCATACCGACGCCTAGGGAGTATTAAGCATTTCAACTTTGTGTTGCATCGTAGTAATTCAACTTTGCAATGTGCGACGTCACCGTCATATACATGTGACATGTTATAAAATTGGGACTTTCCTTTTTAAGCGATGATTAATTAGAGGCAGTAGACATTGGACTTAAATTTTAACTCCCAAATAATGACATACCTCTTACATTTATTATCCCTCGAAAAATATTAAAATATAGTTTTAAGAGAAATAATACCACACATATATAACCTAATATAATGGCATTAGCCAATGGGCAAAACATAATCCCTACTTATTTCTTAATGCATAAAGTATGAGGAGCAGAAGATATTTCAACAACTTTCAAATAAAGAAATTTGGTGACATGGGATATGTTATTTTCAATTTTCATAGTCTTTCATTTGTAGAATAAGAAGTGTTTATATATTTTTCACGTGACATGTATCTATGAAAATTCTCATCTTAGGTAGCAATGTGAGCCCTTTCTTGAACAACTAATTTTAGTACATACATATATTTGTTTTAGATTTACTTTTTTTCAAAAATAAAATTAAAAAATTTAATGCGAACTTTAGTGGCCCATTCATGGCGTAAATTACAGATAGAGGACTCAGGTTGAATGATCACTAGCCCCACCGTCCTTCTAACTTAAGATGGTAAGTAAATAAATAAAGAAATATCTCAAAAAAACAGTAAATAAATAAATACTTTCTCGAAAACAAAAGTAAATGAATAAATACGACGACTAAAATCCTATTCATATATACATCCATTAAGGGAATATTTCATCTGTATGCAGAATTGCAGATACAAATATATACTATAGTACGCAATAAATAAATACAAAAGAAAAAAAAAAAAAACGCATTATCAGTTTCCAAATAATGCTTTTCTCAAAACGTTGAGAAAATAACATATTGTAATACTAGTGTTTCCAAAAATGGTAAAACCTCTAATAAAATTTTGTCACGGATTGGCTGTGAATTATAAACCGCATATTATTTCTTCGAAATTAAATTATTATATTTAATTAAATAAATTGAACCAATAACATACCTGCAACACGAGAAGCGCGTAGGCCGAGATTCCCTGCGAATAATCCACCGCCGGAATGAGGCGACGGAGCTCCAGAGTGGGGGCGAAATCGCCGTAATCGTCGACCGTGCCGTCGGACTCCGCCTCCACAAAGAGCACTCCCTCGGCGTTGCAGTCGATCTCGATCCTTCCGTCTTCGTCTCTCTTCAGCCTCCCCGCCATGGGGTAGAACGGCACCAGCGCGC
Organism: Mentha longifolia; assembly: GCA_001642375.2. Taxonomy (NCBI): domain Eukaryota; kingdom Viridiplantae; phylum Streptophyta; class Magnoliopsida; order Lamiales; family Lamiaceae; genus Mentha; species Mentha longifolia. Next base: position 33,283,409 of record CM038111.1, read on the forward strand.
GGCCGAGCGCCGCCTTCATCACCGCCGTGTCGAAGAACTCTGCGGCGCCGTTGGGGCGGTAGAAGTAGACGCTCGGGGTGTGGAAGTTAGGCACCACCAAGTCAACGTTCGAATTCCACAGGCTGACCGCCGGCGTCGCCGCCGACGGCCGCACCAGCGTCGAGTCTCTCACCTCGATCTTCATTTCCCTAATTCTCTCGATTTGATAACGAATTGAACTCGATCGTCTCCACTGTTGAATGGTGTGGTCGGACTTGATTGGAATGGAGCTGGTGGCGACGGTGGTTGCGGCGGAGGAGGGAGGAAGGGGCGGTGGTTTTGTAGAATAATTTAGGAGAGAAGGAAAGAAATGAGGAGTTAATTATATAAACCAAATGGGCTTACCTACTACGCCTAAACGAAGATGACTAGTCACAACCAATTTAGTAAAATAATAATCGTAATATTATTTTCTCCACAATTGGATATGTATGAATGGATAATTATATTTTACTATGAATTAGCATTTCATTTATTTCAAATTGATTTTATTCACACCCTACACCTTTATTTTGATAGTAAATGATTAAGATCTTAGTGAGCATAAAATTCTTCTCTTTTTCAAATCGGGAAATATATTTTAAGTTTTACTTGTGAGTATATTTGTTTGAATTCAGTAATTAATTATCCCAATATTCATGTGAGAAAAGATTATAAAATACTATCTTCATTCACAATAAACAGGTATACTGTTTGCTAATATTTTCAATTACAAATCGTAAGTGCATAGTGTAAGTATAGGTAATGTCAATCAAGAGTATCGTATCAATAGAGACCAATGTAATCGAATAATGGAATATTACTAACAAACACGATCACGTTATAAAGACTGAATCAAGAGTAATTGATGGGCGTTTAATTGATGGGTGTTTCTTTAACAACTAAACCAAATATAAACATCAACTAGACAAATGACAATTAAGAGATATTATAAAAGACAACACAAAAATTTAAAATATACTCCCTCCGTCCATGATCTTTGGACCCAAAAATTTCGACACGGAGTTTAATGTGTTTTGATGATGTGTTAAAAAATTAAAGTGTTAACTTGTTAAAGTGGAATAATTGTGGCCTTATCTAATATTTTTAATTGTATTATAGCATTAAAGTATTAAAAAGTAGAGTGATAAATTATTAAAGTGATTGTGTGGGCTACTACCAAAAAAAGGAAATGGTCTAAAGATGGTGAACGTCACAACATAGTAATAAGATCTAAAGATCGTGGACGGGGGGAATACTAAAGAGAAATGATCCTAGGGCATGTAATCCCTCTATGTTCTAGGTAATCGATACAAGTTATTTTCAACCTTTTAATCTTCATGAATGTAGGAGTAATCACTAGACTCAATCTAACCTCCCTCTCAAGTAACGCTAAATATGTAGATTAATTGACATCCATACCCTTTTGGTCTCTGAATGATCAACTAATTTCCTAAACCCTCGGATTAATAGTATCCTCACAAACATCTACCAACCTTTCGGTCAATTATTAATTAATGTTATGCATTCATTCTACCGTATCGATAAATCATGCTCTCTCGATCTAGAATACATAAGCATAAATGATGGCCAATCATCCACACATATCAATAAACCAATTAAATGCATAAACACCATGAGAATAGAAGAAAATCAACTTATATCATCATACTTAAATTGTAGAGTTCATAAAACCTTAGAATCTATGAGTTTAGCTACTCATAACAAAATAAAAACAACATATCAACATAATGAAAGACATAATCTAAAGATACGTTGGAATTGTTGGTGAATCGATCCTCCTTGGAGCTCGAAAGCTTGAACTCCTTATCTACTCTCAAGAACAAGATATTATGTGATGTATAGTGTGTTTTGAATTCCTTGGACGAGCTCCCCAAAATCTATATTTAAACTTTATAGATATTAAAATGTGAGCAAGATCCAAGAGATTTCCGATTGTCTGCATTAGATGCACGATCCGTGCGCTATATGCATCATAGTGCACGGTCTGTACATGTTGATGCAGAACGTTTTAGATTTTTCTGGCATGATTTGCGCACGGTCTATGCTCGAGGTATCCAACAACGCACGGTCCATGCGTTGCTACTTATTTCGAACATTAGCATTCGGTTTGGCGGCACGGTCCTTGATGAACTGCTTTCTGGGCTCAGAACTTGATAATTTATTCGGCTTCTCTTGATCTTGTGATCCTTTATGAACGCACAAGCATTGTTAGGCTTACAACTCCTTTAGAGACCTACTAAAATGTAGAATTGACCAAGCACGTGATTTGGATTACAAATATAGAAATGAATTGATATTTTATTTTAAACCAAAAATTTTACCCAACATTGCAATCCAATAAAATATAAAATATATTGAAAACCCGTGTTTATACTTTCGTCTAAAAAAAACAAAAAAAAAAAAAAAACACTTTCCTTCTTAGGACCCAGAATTTACATAAGAAAATCATTTTGACCTCACATTTATACATTTTAATATACTACTTCAAGAGAAATGATATGCTACTCTCCCATTCGTGGGTACCTCTGTGGGCACCTTCGTCGTTTTATCACTTTGACATTATTTTGTTTGATTTTTTTTGATTGTTTTATATTCTAGTAGCTCAAACATTAATTTAGAAATTATAAAATCTAATAAATAAATAAAAATCAAAACTCAATTTGTTTTATTACTCATTTTTTTGAACTTAATAATAAAATTGATGAATCGAGCTTTGATTTGTTAGATTTTATGATTTCTAAATTAATTTCTAAGGTATTAGAATATAAAACAATCGAATAAATCAAATAAAGTAATGTCAAAGCGATAAAACGGTAAAGGTGCCCATGGAGGTGCCCACAAATGGGGGAGTAGCATATCATTTCTCACAACTTTAAATGTGATCATAACTTCACCATAGTACTCCTTCCGTCCCAAAAGGTAACATCTTGTTTCTTTTGACAATAATTTTATGCTTCATTCGTCCCATAAATTTGGGATGAGAATTAAGAAAATGTGTATTCTTTCGCGGTTATGAATAGTATAAGTATAATATTATTCATAATTGGGAAAACGTTACACATTCCTTGATTCTCGTGCTCAAATTTATGAGACGAAAGTAGCATAAAATTATTATCAAAAGAAACATGACATTATCTTTGGGACAAATGGAGTATATAATACACTACTTTAATACTCATAAGCATTACTCACTCCGTCCACAAAGTATGTGCATTTATTACCGCATTCGTCCGTCCACAACCTATGTGCATAACTATTTTTGAACGTAGACCTCTCATCACTTTATTAATCAAAACATCTCTTTATTTAACCCAAATATCATTTTATCAACCAAAAGGTGGGACTCCAAATATCACTTTATCCACCAATCATTACGAAAATTAAAAACCGTACCGAAAGATTCTATGCACAATCTTAGTGGACGGAGGGAGTACAAAATATTAAAATTCTTGTTTAGAAAATTATGGCCTAATTATCTTGATTAGAAATAGTATGAACTATAATATTTATTTAAAAAAAATATCTAAATTAATTCTGAAACACAAACTTTAATCATTAAATTATTCATTTCAAGGACCATTTCTCTCAAATCAGACCATTTCAAACATACAACTTGTAACAACCCGTCTTTCATATTAACGGCTGACCTCATAAACCAATATGAGTATGCTTTGTCCTCAATCACACACTCTCTAAGAAACTTGTTAGGGCGTCACCCATGCCATAATTTCCTTAGGCTAAGTACGCTTAACTTTGAAGTTATTATGAATGGGCTTCCGAAAAGAAGATGCACATTGTTGGTATGGGTAGCACCAAATTAAATTCTTTAAGCTCTCCTTGAATATGCAGTCTCATTCATGCATACTCTCGACCCTCTCATTCTGACAGTGCCTCGGTTCATTTAGTGCACATTCGCTTTGAATCCCTTATAGGAGCCACTCTTTGTCTGTACCTCTGTGCATATACGATCACTTCGTACTTCTATCCGGACATCACACAACCTTGTAAGGAAATCTTAATTTTTAACTCAGAGACCACTAAGTTATGTTTTATTCATTCTGGAATTTATATAACAAAACCGCAAATATAGATATTCTTATTTTAAAGATTCATTAAAGACGCGAATTTATAATGCGTGAATTAGATGTAAAATTGATCATGCGAAAGAATAACAAATGAAATAAAAATCTCAAGACTTGATCTTTCTAACCAAAAAAAAAAAAACTTAATAGTTCTTACAAAAAACTTAATTGTTAGGCCGGATGATTATTTTTTATCATCGACTTCCTCCTTTATGTGAAAGATAAAACGTTTCAATACTTTATACTAGTATTTTATATATATTCAACGAAACGTTTCATTTTTACTAAGATGGATGAAATATTAATTTATATATAGGTGTGCTGTCGTGAAATAGTAGTAGGGAAATTTAAATGTTATAAAAATTAGCTGAACGGTTGAACCAGACCATAAAAATCAACTAGACAATGAATTGCCAACTAAAAAAGAAAAGAAGAAAAAATAAGTCTCAATGAATTCGTCATTGATATGACTGTTGAACCGTTCAAAAACATACAGTTTAAGAGTTTAAAGGCCTTCAATTAATTATAGTATTGTAATTATAGACACACCATCACACACAAACATGCACACATTTTACATAGACATACATCTGAATATAACATTTCCTAAAGAAAAAGATAACTAATAAATGAAATACCATGAAAACAAAAACTCGATTGAATAAAATAAGCAACTAATGAATTATGCATCGACATAAACGCTCCTTACTTATTGTGGGCACACACTAAATACGCTCACTGCTGATGTAACAATGTTACGTAGATAATTTTTTCTATCTAGAGTTGAATTTTTTTTAGTAAGATTTAATTTTTTTAGTAAGATTTAACATTTAGAATATATATTTAAATTAATTTATTTATATATAACAATATCACATTAGACATATTAATTATGCCCGGGGTGAGCATTGTAGCACTATTCTATACATAAAAAAATTGAAAAAACTATTGAGATGACTCATTGATCATTATCATTATGCACCTACCTTAAATAAATGCATGATAATAAAATCATACCCTTTATAAAAGATTGGGTATTAAATTTGAAGGAACCTATTTGTACGAGAATTTTGTCTTAAAAGTACGATTCCTATAATATGTTTTTTATAACTTAAAAACTATCGTATCAATTTTTCAAGATATGACATATTTTCAAAAAATATTAAGCCATACTCAAATATTTCTCCCACAATTTTCAGACATGATTTGACATTTTTGGTCAAAATTATCCACTTAATTCTCTAAATACAATTATTAAAATTCATTAAAACCAAATTATTAATTTCAAAAACCTCAAATATTATTTTTACCGAAGACGATAGTCTTAATCTGAACTAAAAAAATTTAATATTTAACCCAATAATTACCTATATATAATCTGACAAATATGCTCCGACCCCCTATTCTGGCCAAATATTTTATAGAGTGATTTTCAGTAATTACTCAAATGCATTTATAAACACTAGTCCTAATAGGACCAATATATTCCTATTTCTTCCAAAATAATTTTTGTAAAAAGGACCAAACAAAATCAGCCTGAATTTCATGTTCTAATTTGATATTGATTCTTTTTAATAGTGTCGTTGATTAGAATATTTATTTTTGAAGGTGCTTTCGTATAAGATAATATATCAAACTACTCGAGAGAAAATCAGGATATTGCAAATTAAAAAATTCAATTATATTCTTAAAGAGAATTGCAATTGTGGATTGATGAAAGTTTGGTGAGATGGTGACCGAAAAAAGACTGTACAAAATGCGAACTAATAATGTACAGTATATCCATTCTCAACTACTCGTCGAGACTTTGCTTTCTCAATACTTCAAGTGGGCCCCACTGATGTAGGTATCATGCCCAATTTTAAAATCAGAGTTATTAAATCGGCACGATCTATGATTCCCAATTCAGCTCCTTCGGCTGTCTCACGCAGATCTTATTAAGGGGTGCTCCATATTTGGCTAAGCTTAAAAGCTATTTAAGAACTTTAAGTTTTGAAAATGTGTTTGGCAAAATAAGCTCTTTAAGTAGCTTATAAGTTCCAAAAATAAGTTATAAGAGCCTATAAGCTCCTTAGAAATAAGTTCTCTCACCCCAAATTATTTTTACTCCTTAGAAATAAGCTCACTCATCCAATCTTATTTTTACAGCGTATAAGTTGTTAGTGCTTAAAACTATTTCAAATAAGATAAGCCAAACACCCCCTAAGTCGGGCCAATCCCATTTTCAAAATATTGTAACTTAAGAATGTGTAAAGAATAGGATTTTCCGTAAAAAATAAATAATAATATATTTTATACGGTATATAATTATAATGAGCTATATATAATTATGAGGAATGCTTCCCTACTTACAGTGAGCTTAACTAATGTGCCCACAGCAACGTGTCGGTAGTATATTTAAGGAAAATTATTATTAATATATCTTATAAAAATAAATTCTTAAAAAAAAAATACTAAACCCTACACACACACAAAAAAAAATGAAAGAATCATTGACGCAGCATTGTGTCACGCCCATCCGAGGGAAGACACGTATGCCGGGACGTGACAAGGGGTTGGAATTTAGAAGCGGGGATAGAAAGGGACTCATGGCTTGGGATAATATAACCTTACTATTAAGAAATTAAATATGGGATCGGGACGCACAGTAAGAACTACGGGATAGGTAAACCGTACTACCCGTACCGGCCGCCTATGTCTGAATACCCATAGATATAAAATAATAAATATTTAAATACGGGATCGGGACATACAACTCAAACTATGGGGTTGGCTAAGCCGAACAACCCATGCTGCCCAACTTGTCTGAGTATCCGTAGTATATATATAACTCGTGGTATAAGAAAAATATAAAAAATTTATGTATATGCGTAGCGGAAGCTTTTATTATATATTAGCAGCAACAATAGTCCTCTCCAGTTTCGCCTGTTCTACCAGCTCCCTAACCTGCAAAACATTTGAAAAGGAATTGCAGGGCTGAATACTAATGCACTCAGTGGACTTGGGCCCTTTAAAAACATTTTAACAAAAGATATATCCATGTATAAAGTATAATTATAAGGTTTTTGAAATAATAACTTCTAAATATACCAAAACATTTCTTTCATGAGCGCTCTCTTGTCACGTACTTCACTGTTACTTCACCAAACCTCTCATACCTCGGGACAGACCACCGACATGTAACCTTATTCAGAGACCCCGAGATGCTTAACCCAGACATGAACTCTATCATGTCCAACAGAAGACAGATGGTGATCAACCCACCGAACTTCTAGGCTAAGTGTACACAAATCCTTAGCTAGTGTGTTAGACCAGCTAAGAATCACGATCGCTAAATTGGTAGAAGCATTAAACAGGTAGGCCACACAAAAATATTTTCATGGATAATCTTATTTAGAGCTTACTAACTCAAATGATACTTTTGAAAACTAAACCTCATAAATGCTACTAGAAAATAAAGCCCCACCTGATAAATGAGATATCAATGATCTTGAATCTTGCTTCGATAATTTAAAGATCGATAGGTTTACTATTCAAAGAAATTCTACTAATGGATGGAATAAATATTGGTGGTCGAAGCTTTGGGGAATGAAGAAAATGAAGACACGAATTTCATATATATAGGCGAAGGAAACTGGTTAGTCATCACAAGCTAGATGGTTTATTCTTCATACTCATCAACCTATGTTGCCTAATAAGGTGCCACGTATAGTAGTAAAAGCAAGAGTTGGCACAATTGAGATATTTACATTAGTGATCAAGTATTTTATGATATAAATATAGAATACATTTTCATCACATATTTACGTAAATATATACATAATATCTCGCATGCATGAGATAGATACAATTATATAGTATATTATAAGTTCATACTAACTACGTATATGGGTATATAATATATTAATTCATAAAGCTTATTCTAATATACAAGTAAATAATAATAATAATAATAATAATAATAATAATAATAATAACTTCCTTAGAAAATTTATTTTAGTTAGCTAAATTTAATAAAAAAATTCGGGATATTACATATTATCACGTCAGTCGTAAACACATTAAGTGTGCCCACAATGTGTATTATTATAATGCATTTTTGATACAACTATAATGCATCATGTATCATAACACACATTTAGTATTATTATAATGCTTCATTTATCATAACTCATTTTCAGTACAATTATAAATTTAAGCTAATAAAATTTAAGTAATGATTCAAACAAATGATACTAGAAAATAATACTAGATAGGACTAAGTGGAAAAATAAACAAGCAAGAAGATATGATGAGAAAGAATTATATGGACTTGACATCAATAAAAATGCAAATAATCTAACTTCATACAATCAATTTATGGTTTGATATCCAATTACATAGACGATTTCATGATTTTTCTAGCCCCTCGCAAACGATGTAGAACCATAGATTAAAAGTTAAAGATGTTGTCTCTAATCATAAGTTAGTCTATAACTCCTAAAAGCTCCTAAGATCATAAAGCTCTCATAATCACTCTCACCCTCTCGGTTTGAAGTGATCATGCCTTGTGTTTTCATTCAAATATTGATTCTCATCTCTCGATACTCAATCAACACCATAAACATGCTTAAATGATAGCTAATCGTTCAAACATCCATTCTGATCAAGAAAATAAGGAAATAAAGGAAGTAATCCATAAACTGATAGAAATATAAATTTATTCATAAATTTAGGGGTGTCTAACCGGGATCAGATATTTGGGTACGTTCCAAAATACCCGACCCGATCGGGTAATTTGGATACCCGAACCCGACTTTAGCGGGTATCGAGACAGGTTATGGATCAATATTTTTTTTCCGGGTACTCGGGTACTCAATTATCCAATTGGATATTCCCGAATACCCGATCAACTTTTAGTTAATTATTAATATTATTTTATATTTATAATAACTAACTAAAATCTATTAAATTAATATATCTTATTTTGAGTTTAGGTTTTAGCGTGTTTTTTGTATTAAGATAAGCGTTATTCTCATAGTATAAACAGGAAAATATTGCACTATTGTAAGAGGATATGAGATAAGATTCAATGAAACAATCATTATCTTCTCAACTAAGTTTTCTTCTGCAAATGCTATGGTATCGAGAGCAAATGTGATCAAGATAATAATATTCTACGGCACCGGCGGAGCCACATGTAGTTGAGGGGTGGCTTAAGCCCATCCCACCCAAAAAAAAAAAAAAATAGTTCTTATAAAATTATGATTTCTTTGTATATTGTGCACATTTTAGTACATAAGCCCATGCTACCTAATTACATTGTATATAAATTTGTTTTTCAAATCTCGAACATGAAACTCAGCCCCCGCCATGTAATTTTTCTGGCTCCGCCCCTGTTCTACGGATAGATATGAAGAACGACGAAGGCAACAAGGCATATTCCTTAGAACATACTGCAACAAGAAGATGAAGGGGAAAGCTCTACTACGAATGGAAAATACTTGAAAAGAAAGAATGATGGTTTTAGAGAACAAGGAGTAGGGGATGGTGATGGAGGAAGATATCCACCACAACTAGAACCTTATAAATTGATGAAATTCTTCAGTTGCACACATCTGACCACCGGGGATGCAGTTAGTATTGGCGCCCTTGACATGTATAATTTTTTTAAATTGGAGTAGGCCAGTATAGAAATGTTCCCCTACCCACGGTGGACATATTTAATGTGCCCACCGATGATGTGGCAGTGTCACGTCTGCAATTTTTCCTTTTAGGGTTTAGTTTTTTATGTTAGAGTTTTATTTTTTTATAGTAGGGTTTAATTATTTTTGGTAGGGTTGTTATTAACTTCCTTATAAATTTCAATGCCACGTCATCCGTGTGCACCTTAATGTGGGCATTGGACTCTAGGCCAGTATATAGAGACTTGGTGCAAAGAGTAAACTAAAACTGTTAGGTGGAACCCTAGTGAGATTGATGTTGGTGTGAAGTACTTCAAGTAATGAATCAAACTCGAATGATTTCGAGTTGGATTATCAAATGTTATACTTGGGTTAATGATCTATAATAAAAGTGATATTGTAAAGGTAACAAATAAGATAATACCTTCTCTCCTTCAACTTGTTCAGTAATCAGTATGGTTCTTCGTCTTCAGTCTAGTTTTAGTAACTCTGCAAAAACAGACCCTGTGGAGGTTCCCGGGAGAAGGGACTTTGACACTCAAATCAGATACAAGAACGTGAGGAGAGATTGAGGTTTATTTGGAGTGAATTCTATGAGCACTTGTGAACAGTGTGGTATCGCGTACCTTGTGAATGAAGGCAGTGTAGTATTTATAAGCGCAAGGAAGGCGGGGGGGCATTTTTGTCTTTCTTGGTGATGGCAGGGGTAATGTCATCCTTTTGCGGGTGACAATATCCCTAACAGACTACACTGTGGTACCATTTTGGTAGGAAAAGTGGCCGTGCTTTTTCGGCTGAGCAGATGCCACATGAAGTGATCCCAAATATTAGTTACGAGAATACTCTAATCATTTGGCGTTTTATCCATTTATAGAAGTTAGCCTCACAAATCCATCTTGGGATTCATAAGGCGTAAACTCAATTTCAAATAACGGTGAGTTGATAGAACGCAAGAAACCTCATAACCATCTGGGGTATTTGGTTATGGCGTAATAGATATACCTTAGTCTTGTCATTCTGCAGAATTACCAGAACTTCGTTCGTTCTGACTGCGGCCTGTTAGGCGCTAGATCTGTAAAATTACAAATCTGAACAAGGCCCTCGTAGATGCTTACGGCAGGTCTTTTGCTTTTGACACGTCCTACAAATTATGCAAGTATGCGTTTTGGGATAAGTTGATATTTATCCCTATCAATCAACTATATTATATTTGATAGATTTAATGGACCTAAAGTCTATAGACTTGAAAGAGAAATTAGAAACTACAACCAGATTCTAATGGCTTACTTTAACAGTCATACTGGTTTTATGGACTTGGGATCCCTCTATACCCAAAATAGTGTCTCAAAATTTAATTTCTATTAGTTTATTCATTTTTTAAATAAATTTATTTTATAATGATTTTGGTTAGTTTTATGATTATTTTTAAGGGTTCACCCATCCCAATCAGAGTTTATAATTATTTTTTTGCATTTAATTTCACTTTTATTAGTATATTAGAGTTGATAAATTAAAAAATAAAGTATATAATTTTTTAAAATTCAATTTTTTACTTATAGTATTTTTATTTTTATAAAAAATAATATAAAACTAGTAGAAATTAGATTTTGGGACACTATAGGGATATAATTTTGGGGATAGAGGATACCATCTCGTTTTTATGGGATGAAATGAACATGATTATGCCTCTCTTATATGTGCGTGCAATTCTCCTTTTGTGTTTAATAAAAGAGAAAACCAAAAAGAAAATTAGTTCGTATTTTACTCTGGTTAAATGATACCTGTGAGAGTCAAAGTCAAATTTTGATGTTAGGATCCTCTGCCGAGTGTTGATAAGGAATTCACAATGATTATGCAAATGGAAGATTAAAAGATGGTATATAAAAATGTTTGGATATACTGTTTAGTATATTTTGTAAAAAGGAACTTACCGAGATGATTGTGTTTTAATGAGATTCCAAGACCTCTTAGAACAATTTCCTGAAAACATGATATAAAATATAATGATGTCATATAATATTAAGTAGTTAAGTAGGTTCACGTGTTACGAAACCTATTATTATATTCAAGGAATGTAGGCTTTGATGAAGAAGTGAAGTTCAAAGCCATTGCAAAGATAGTAAAGATGCTGACAAAAGTACTCAATGAGCTATTAATTGTATGGAAAAAATACATTTAAAATCGTTAACTTTGTCTGACACACTATGAAATTCGTTAACTTTCAAATTTTTTTCATAAATCGTCAACTATTTAAGATGTTCAATTTTCCCTTAAATTAGAAATCCAGCGACTGGAAAGTTGATTTGTCCTAGCTACGTGGCAATCGAATATTACACGTCGTATTTTGTTTAATTAAGAAAGCCAGATAGATACCGAAACGTCGTCGTTTTAGATGATGTGGCACAAACGACGTCGTTTCTCTTGAAAATAGAAATGAATTCCCCTTCCCCCTTCCTACTTCACTTCACCCGCGCAAAAGAAAACACTCTCCACTGCTCCACCATTCTTCTGAAGCTGAAGCAACCGTTGAAGGCTGACGGCGGCATTTATTTCTGAGAATGAGCACGCGATAAAGATGACTGCTGTGAGGAGAAGCGGCTTCGGTGGTCCAGATTTCATTGAATACGAAATGGTGGTCCACAGGTATGTCTTTTGAAATGTTAGTTTCGTGATCTATGATTGCTGAAATGTTAGAGGTATCGACTTTGACCGGAAGCTTGCAACCACACACGAATCCATAACCATAGCCATTGAAATAGCCGCTCACACAAACGCCGCTCGAACCATCGCTCATCATCGACGAAGACGACATTTCATCAGAAGATTGGAGAGAAGAGTAAGAGAATTCGATTTTAGATTTTAGGGTTCAAGCTTGAAGTTAGGGTTAACAGGTTTGAAGCCCCCGCGTTTATTTTAAAAGAAACGACATCGTTTCTACAAGTCAAGACGACGTCATTCTGTTCGCCGGACGGGATATTACAGCTCAGATTCTCGGCTGCCACATCTTAGCCACGTCAGATTTAATTGGAGAAAATTCTAATTCAAGGGAAAATTAAACAACTTAAATAGTTGATGATTTATGAAAAAAAATTGAAAGTTAATGAATTTTATAGTGTGTCAGACAAAGTTAGCGATTTTAAATGCATTTTTTCCTAATTGTATCAGTTCTTCATATCCGAAGAAGTGTCACATGTCAATAGAAGACATAAGACACTCGCTGACAAATGAAGAAAGAAAACTTAGAGCAATATAAGAAGAGAAGATCAGTAGTCTTCAACAGATAGAAGATCAACGAGAAGAGAGTACAAGGTCAGAAGCTACAAGATAAAACTGTTTGCCACAAGTACAATGCATCCTTAGCCTAAGACGTATCAGAAGAGGCGAAGCCGTCAACTTGCAAATACTGCCGAAAAGGTGCCACTTCTATTCCCGACATGTCCGGTGCAATTACAACAATGCAGACGTGCTCAACAGTTACCCATGTATTAATTTACAGAGATGTATTCAACATAACTGAGCTTTAAGTGAGAGATTCAAATGTAACTCCTCCAACGATTACATTTGACTCTCACATAATATATACTCCATATGCTGATAAATAACTTAAAATTAATCAAAAGTACAATATTGGACAAATAAAAAAATTAACCACTATAAATTATTTTCAAACATTCTTTTATTTAAATAAAAACATCAAATGCATCCTAAATGAAACGAGAGGCATGGTTTGTCAACTGCCGAAATATAAATTTGACATAATTAACCACATGTGTGGTTTTGTACAATAAAGTAAAAGTAGCATATATTATCTCCAACCCACAAAAGTAGTCACATTTACTTTATGCACGTATTTCTACCGAAACTTAGTACGAGTTTTAAAATATAATTTTGAAGTATTTTTTTTTTACGAGATACTATGAGTGTCGTAGTATCTCATAAAAAATATATACTTTAAAATTATATTTTAAAACCCGTACTAGGTTTCGGTGGAAAAACTTGCCAAATAATAAATGAGACTACTTTTGTGGTACTAGGTTTTTGGTACGCGTTTCTACGTGTCTTGACGATTCAAAAAAAAAAAATCATCCTACTATGATTCTTTTGAAATAAAAATGATTTTTGGACAGAGAGTATTATACTTTACTATGTTTACATACTACTCCAACACATAGAACATCATCCCATATTGCTTATCAAATAACCCCCAACATTTATGAAATACTTTATTATATTTCTTTCATAATCTAAAAGGGTAGTGGAGTGATATTAATTATTTAGAAGTAATTGCATTGTCATTAATTATTGGAATTCTGGCATGCTAATCTTCATTCATCATTCCATATCTATGTTGAAGAGATAAACCCCTCCCTTTCAACTACAAGAATAATAAATAACGCTTTTTATCTCTATTTTCCAATTATTTTTCTTCAGGCGTGCTTGTTTTTTGGTTTTTTTTTTTTTTTTTTTCACGTGTAAATGTGCAGTGTATTATGTTTTCCTATTGTTTTTTCGCATAATTCTTTGCTTTAGTTAGGTGCGTTTTTTTATATATTTTAAATTCATTGCTTTAAATTTATCATATTTTAATATTATTTGTTGGCATCTTATTAGAATTTTAAAGTTTTGGTTTATTATAAAAAGATAAATTTGATAGGTGAGATTCAAAATGAATGTGTTGTTTTAAGGAATCGATTCGGGATGCCTAAATTTGCCGTTTGAAAATAAGAACTTTTTGTAAATAAACATTTGTAAACATTTATTTCTTGTAAACAAGCAATTCAAATCGCTTAAATAAGCAAATTCCATAGATACAAAGAAGCAAATTTGAGATTACTAAGCATCTGCCTTACTGCAAAACAAGTTTAGAGATCTAAATAAGCAATTCAAAAGTAATAAGCATGTACAATACTGCAACTAAGCAATTTTAGATCTCTAAATAAGTAATTTATCTGGTGTAAAACAAGCAATTTGAAATGTGTAAATAAGTGAAGATATCCAAATAAACAATAGTGACAAGCATTTGTTTTACTATACAAAAACAATTCTAGAGGTTTAAGCAAGCAATTTATAAGATGTAAATAAGCAATTCAATAGTGTTGCTTCTTTTAGTATTTTGATTAAAATTCCAGGCGCCTTTGCCTTTTTAAAAATACTAGCAGAGATCACGTGCATTGCACGTGAATCCAATTTTTTAATTAATTTTATTAAAATATAAGTTTAATTCTTTTTACTCGATATTATTGATATAATTTAGGTAATTAATTAATTTTAAGTATGTGATGAATTATTAATTAAGAATGAAAACAAAACAATAAATAGATCGATGATAATAGTATGAAAGAAATATAAAATGACAAGTTGATCAACACTTAAATAATAATAATAATAATAATAATAGAATAAAAACTAAAACCAACTATATATATATGGTATTAGTAAAAAAGTCTAAATTATTTAAAATGTCACTATAGATTCATTTTTTCAAAAAAAAAAAAATGTTTGGTTTGATTAATGTCAAACACTTCTTCCAATCACCATCTTTGAACTTCATGATGCTACATCTCTATATTAATCTTTTTTTTTTCTTTCTTTCTTTCTTTCTTATATATATATATATATATATATATATATATATTGTTGTAAATATATCAAGAAGATATATTTTATATTTTTGAGATATACTCCATATATAGTTGATAGTCATCCCTAACCCTAACCCTAGCTCTTATACTATTATAAATAGAGGCATCCAGTCCTCATAATGGATATCCTGCAGAATACTTCTCTATGTATTCTCTTCTTCTCTCAGTTTCTCTACTTTATTTCTCTCTAGTTTACAATACGTTATCAGCACGATTGTTCTACTCTCGAAGTTAATGATAGGTAATCATTATTAGTTTTCTCTTTTATTGTTTCAAATTGCATAAATTTTGATCAAGTAATGGAATAATCAATATTCCATTAAGTGATTCAAAATCGCATAATTTTTCATCAAAATGGAGTAACTAATATTCCATGAGATGATCTTGTATGCCATAGAATTTTCGCACTTCATACATATGCACGCATATAATCCATGTACTTGTGTGAATTAGAATCATCAATGCCTCAAGATTTCAATTTCATTAAAATCATCCCGAATTGCTATAAAGCTTCGTATATATTCATATATATATATATACATAGCTTTATAAAATATACATACCATTCTCGCAAAATTAATTGATAAATTACTATGAATTGATAACTATCACTTTACTGTCCATTTTTTAATTAATGTAGATTGCCGCATTCAATCCATAATTATTCATCACTAATGCTTTATTTCATAGATTTGTTTTGTACGGCAACTCCAAGCATGACATATATCTAATTATTCTTAGATCTAAGTATGTGTCTAATATACGTAGAAATCATTCTGTATTCTTTATTGAAAGTTAATTTATTGATTGCCATTATTAATCGAGAATATTCGTATTTAATTATGTATTATATTTTGAGTTATTATTTAAAATATGACAATCATTGTTTCTGGAAGAAACATAATTTATTTACACGATGATCCTGAAGATTATTGTGTTTAGATTGTTGCTCCCGAAGTAGCACAATTGATATTCCTGAAGAATATCAAATGCTCTTGAAGAGCAATTTATATTTAGGATAATATATGATATATTTATCCATTTTATTTTCTTGTGCAGAATTGCACAAATGGCAAATATGGCTAAACTTGAGTTCAATGCTCTTGATATTTCTGGCAAGAATTATCTATCATGGACTCTTGATGCTGATATTCACCTGATCTCAAAGGGTCTAGGGGAGACAATAAAAGAAGGAAACGAAGCATCCCAGCAGGACCGTGCCAAGGCACTAATTTTCCTTCGTCATCATCTTCATGATGATTTGAAAACTGAGTATCTTACCGTCAAATATCCATATGAATTGTGGACAAACTTAAAAGAGAGGTTTGATCATCAAAGGACTGTTGTCCTTCCTAAAGCTCGTTATGAGTGGATGCATCTAAGGTTGCAAGATTTTAAATCTGTGAGTGCTTATAATTCTGAGTTGTTCAGAATTACCTCCAAATTGAAATTGTGTGGAGAAAAAATCACTGAAAGTGATATGCTTGAGAAGACACTCTCAACTTTTCATGCTTCAAATGTGCTCCTACAACAACAATATAGGGAGCGTGGTTTCAAAAAGTACTCTGAGCTTATATCTTGTTTATTGGTTACTGAGCAAAATAATGAGTTGCTCATGAAAAACCACGAGTTACGCCCTACTGGTTCCACTGCATTGCCTGAAGCCAATGAAACTTTTGAAAATGAGAATACACGTGGTCGTGGGAACCAACGTGGACGTGGACGTGGTTCTAGAGATGGTCGCGGTCGTGGACGTGACGTACAAAATCATGCAACCTCTAGCAACAAAAGACAAAAAGCATCCGATCACAATTCATCAAATAAAGATGTATGCCATAGATGTGGCATGACAGGGCATTGGACCCGTTCTTGTCGAACTGCAAAACATCTTGTGGATCTGTATCAAAAATCAATCAAGGAAAAAGGAAAGAATGAGACTAATCTCATTGACTATGACGGTCCGATCGATACTACTCACTTAGATGTCTCCGACTTCTTTGAAGACCCGAACGGGAACATAGATCCATTGATTGATGGTGGTGTGCTGGAAGATGATAATCAAGACACTATTTAGATAGTCATTATATTTTATTTTTTAGATAGCTTGTTTCCGTTGTTTGGTTTCAAGACATTGTTTTCCTTTGCTTTCAAGTAGTTGTTAATCCTTTTGAAATATTTATAGTAATTCGTCTTTTTCATAAACTTTTCAGAAATTCAAATGGAACATTGCGATATTTGTCTAGCTGATAGTGCTACCACACACACCATTCTCAAAGATAGGAAGTATTTCCTAAAGTTAACATTAGCTGTGGATAATGTTAACACTATATCAGGTGCATCAAATATCATTGAAGGCTCCGGAAGAGCTTGTATCATTTTACCAAATGATACTAAATTAACTATAAAAAATGCCCTTTACTCTAGTAAGTCCAGAAGAAACTTACTAAGTTTTAAGGACATTCGTTTCAATGGATACCACATTGAAACAACATCAGAAGGTAGCAAAGAGTATCTTTGCATAAATTGTTTTGCATCTGGCGAGAAGCAAACAAAAGAAAAATTATCAACAGTGCCTTCTGGAATGTATTATACATTCATAAAAGCGATTGAGGTAAATCATGTCATGAACTCAAAGTTCAATGACACAAAAAGCTTTAAGCTTTGGCATGATAGATTGGGACATCCCAGAGCAACTATGATGCGCCGAATAATTAATAGCTTATGTGGGCACAACATAAAGAATCAGAAGATTCTTTTAACAAATGAATTCCCATGTGATGCTTGTGCGCAAGCAAGTTAGTCATTAGACCTTCATATACAAAGGTCAATATTGAATCTCCCTCTTTCTTGGAAAGAATTCAAGGAGATATTTGTGGACCTATACATCCACCATGTGGACCATTTCGATACTTCATGGTATTGATCGATGCTTCTTCTAGATGGTCACATGTATGCTTACTTTCTAGCAGAAATGTAGCATTTGTTAGACTACTTGCTCAAATAATAAAATTAAGAGCTCAATTTCCAGACAATTCAATCAAGAAAATTCGCCTTGATAATGCTAGCGAATTTTAGTCTCAAGCATTTAATAACTATTGTATGGCTATTGGAATTGAGGTTGAACATTCTGTTGCTCATGTCCATACTCAAAATGACTTGGCAGAGTCATTTATTAAATGACTTCAATTTATTGCTAAGCCATTGCTTATGAAGTCGAAACTCCCAACTTCTGCTTGGGGTCATGCCATATTACATGCTGCAATATTAGTTCGCCTTAGGCCATCAGCCTATCATCAATACTCACCAATGCAAATAATTTCTGGTCGAGAACCCGATGTTTCTCACCTAAGAACTTTTGGTTGCACAGTACAAGTTCCAATCGCACCCCCACAACGTACCAAAATGGGTCCCCAACGAAGGCTTGGGATATATGTTGGATTTGATTCGCCTTCAATTATAAGGTACCTTGAACCATTAACGGGCAATTTATTTACTGCACGATTTGCAGATTGTCATTTTGATGAAATAACATTTCCAACATTAGGTGAGACAAATCTACATCCTGAAAAGCATAAGGAAATTTCTTGGAATGAAAAAGCTTTGTCACATTTTGATTCCCGAACTAATCAATGTGAACAAGAAGTTGAAAAGATAATTCATTTGCAAAAGATTGCATATCAACTTCCTGATGCTTTTGTAGATACAAGAAAAGTGACACTATCTCACATACCTGCTGCAAATACTCCTGCTAGAATTGATGTCCCTGAAGGACAAACAGCAGTGGCAGCAAATGAATCTAAAGTTCGTCAAAAACGTGGTCGACCAGTTGGTTCTAAAGACTCTATGCCTAGAAAAAGAAAGAGGCAAGAGATGAATCCAACAATGACGAAAATAGATCAAATGACTGAAAGTAATGTAGTTCCTGAAGAACTACAAGCGTTCGAAAACCATGAGATCTCAATAAATTATTTATCTTCGAACGAAATATTGGAGAGAGAAAATATCATTGTGGATGATATATTCGCCTTTTGTATAGCTCTTGATATTCAAATGAGGATTCTGAACCACGATCTGTTAAACATTGTCAAAATAGAGATGATTGGCCAAGGTGGAAAGAAGCTATACAAGGTAAATTAAATTCCTTAGAGAAAAGGAAAACATTTGGACCTATAGTCCAAACCCCGGAAAATGTTATCCCTGTTGGATACAAATGGGTTTTTGTCAGAAAAAGAAATGAGAAAAATGAAATTACGAGATATAAAGCCAGACTCGTAGCACAAGGTTTTTCTCAAAGACCGGGGATTGATTATGAAGAAACATACTCTCCAGTAATGGATGCAATTACTTTCAGATTTTTGATAAGTCTGGCTGTGTCACAGAAACTTGATATGCGTCTTATGGATGTAGTGACGGCATATCTATATGGCTCATTAGATGTTGACATATACATGAAAATCCCTTAAGGATTTGCTATGCCTGAAGCATATAAGACAAAACCCAAAAACATGTTTTCAATTAAACTGCAAAGGTCGTTGTATGGGCTAAAACAGTCTAGACTAATGTGGTATAACAGACTCAGCGAGTATCTTTCAAAAGAAGGATATAAGAATGATGATATTTGCCCTTGTGTTTTCATAAAGAAAACTGACCATGGATTTGCAATTGTAGCAGTTTATGTTGATGACTTGAATTTAATTGGGACTCCTGAAGAGCTCAATAAAACTGCAGAATATTTGAAGAATGAATTTGAGATGAAGGATTTAGGCAAGACAAAATTTTGTCTTGGTTTACAAATTGAACATGTCCTTGGAGGATTGTTTATTCATCAATCTTCATATACAGAAAAAGTGCTAAAGCGTTTTTACATGGATAAAGCGCATCCATTAGCATCACCGATGGTTGTTAGAAGCCTCGATGTAAATAAAGATCCATTTCGACCTATCGAAGATGGTGAACAGATACTTGGTCCTGAAGTACCATATCTTAGTGCTATTGGAGCATTAACTTATCTGGCTAAGAACACTAGGCCAGATATAGCTTTTTCTGTAAATCTCCTTGCAAGATATAGCTCTGCACCTACTTCAAGGCATTGGAATGGTGTTAAGCACATTCTACGATATCTAAAAGGTACGGTTGACCTTGGTTTATACTATTCAAAAGATTCTGAATGTTCTCTAGTAGGGTATGCAGATGCAGGTTATTTATCGGATCCACATAAAGCTATGTATTTACACGTGGAGGAGCTGCTATATCTTGGAAGTCTGTAAAGCAAACTTTAACTGCAGCATCTTCAAATCATTCTGAGATCATTGCAATCCATGAAGCAAGTCGAGAATGTGTTTGGTTGAGGAACATGACAGGTTATATCCAAGAATCGTGCAGATTAGTTTCATCGAAGAACATTCCGACTGTGTTGTATGAAGACAATGCTGCATGTATCTCGCAACTCAAAGGAGGATTTATCAAAGGCGATAGGACAAAGCATATATCCCCAAAGCTTTTCTACACACATGATCTCCAAAAGAGTGGCGACATCAACATTCAACAAATTCGCTCAAGTGATAATCTTGCGGATTTATTTACAAAGGCATTGCCAACATCAACATTCAGACAGTTGTTACATAAGATCGGCATGCGTCGACTTAAGGACCTACAGTGATTAATATCAGGGGGAGCAGCTGTACTCTTTTTCCTTTGACCAGGTTTTGTCCCACCGGGTTTTCCTGGCAAGGTTTTAATGAGGCAACATATTTTGTTAGGGATGAGGGGGAGTGTTGTAAATATATCAAGAAGATATATTTCATATCTTTGAGATATACTCCATATATAGTTGATAGTCATCCCTAACCCTAACCCTAGCTCCTGTACTATTATAAATAGAGGCATCCAGTCCTCATAATGGATATCCTGTAGAATACTTCTCTACGTATTCTCTTCTTCTCTCAGTTTCTCTACTTTATTTCTCTCTAGTTTACAACATATATATATATATATATATATATATATATATATATATATATATATATATATATAGTAATGCTACCCTACCTACCGTAGGCATGCTTAATATACCCACGGATGAGGTGGCGGCATTATATTTAAGGAAAAAATTAATTAGTATATCTTATAAAAATAAACCCTACCAAAAAAACTAAACCCCAAAAGGAAAAATCATTGACGTGACACTGCTACGTCAGCCGTGTGCACATTAAGCGTGCCCACAGTGGGTAGAGTATATATATGTGTGTGTGTGTGTGTGTGTGTATGTGTATGTGGTTAGCATATTATGCAATTATTTAATTTTAACCTATGAAGCACGCGACCGCTAGGAGGGTAACGTACTTAGAAAAAAAAACATATTAAATACAAATACCAAAAAAATACGCTGAAAATACGTATTTAATATGTATTTTTAATTAATTTAATTATTAATTATTTTTTATTAAAAAAAAACATTAAAAATACGTATTTAGTAAAAATTAAAATACTTTATGCAACAAATATAGGGTTTTATGTTGCATTTACTCTCCACCCATCCCAAAAAATAAAAATTGGCACTCACCCTCCTGCTGCTCCTCCCCTGCCGAGCCTTCCTCAGCCAAGCCTCCCCCCGCCGTGCCGCCGCCGTCGCGCCACCTGCTGCTGCGCCGTCGTGCCTCTTGCTGCTGCCTGCGCCGTCGTGTTTTGATGATGGCTTAGTAATGTAGTATTATCTATTTTGACTTATTTAGTTATTTAATTTAATGTTCTAAGACTATTTAATATTTTTAAGGCTTTTAATACTTATTGTATTAAGAATAAGTAGTTAAGTATATGGATTTGCTTTAGTTATATGATTTCCATAATAGTATTACTAATAATAATATATAAAATATTATTAAAAAATATAAACGTATTTTCACATATTCGTATTTAGATTTTGAAAAATTAGCGTATTTTTATATCGTATCGTATTTCGTATTCATATTCGTATTCGTTCTGGTGCTTCATAGATTTTAACATTTATCTATGTGTGCTAACTTATCATTTATGTCTTACTTTAAATTATTACAAAGCCAGTAAGTAAGTAAGATCATGCTTACAAAAATATTGATACAAAAATTTTAGATTAACATAAACCATATTATATATGAAAGAAGGAATATTTATTTCTGTAAAGGAGACTA
This sequence comes from Mentha longifolia, assembly GCA_001642375.2. NCBI lineage: Eukaryota > Viridiplantae > Streptophyta > Magnoliopsida > Lamiales > Lamiaceae > Mentha > Mentha longifolia. The sequence goes on from CM038111.1 coordinate 33,306,004, forward strand.
TCAATTTAGTTTCTATTTTCTATAAGTTATATGTAATAATTAATTTTAAGATGTAACACGTAATTTCTCTTTTTGAGTGTTTTCTATATTACTTCTGAAATCTTTCAATGAAAGCACAAATGAATGATTTGATGATCTTGATTCAAGATTGATTTGATAGTGCACCATAAGCTATAAAAAAAACCTTAATATTCATGTCAATATATACTATCTAGGAATCATGTGTAGAGTTATTATAAATATCACCGATGACCTTAGTGATTGAGGATTCCACTATTTATAATAAGAGTACATCAATTTATATGGAAAGATAAATCTGAGAGTACACAAATTACAAAAGATATATTGCTAGAATATTCTACAAGATACAAAGAATATCTTAGTTAATGTTTTCCTTATTACCCTCCCTCAAACATTGCGCATGGTGAAGACTGGCGTGATCTTTGGAATGAAGAAATTCAAATGCTGATCTCGGAAGACTCTTGGTGAAGATTTCGGTAAGTTGGAGACAGGAAGGAACAAATTGAGTCGATAATTTCCTGTCGAGACAAGTTTTTAAACAAAATGACAATGAATATCAATATTCTTTGCGCGTGTATGAGTTACGGGAATTTTGACTCAATAAAATAGCATTTCTATTGCCACAGAGAATATCTATATATGTTATCTATAACTCCTACAAATAATATTCATAATCTACGGATTTAATATTTATCCTAATTACCAGCTAAATAAAATATTAAGAGTCAATCGAATAACCAAGAAAATAGTTAAAATAACTAATAACACTATCTAGAGTCCTATCAAAAACCATAGAATGTTTAGTCATAACATATACTACTCCCTTCATCCACCATATATGTGTCAAAATTTTCTTATTTTGGGACATCCATCGTATATGTGTTATTTTCCAAAAGAAAATTATTCTCTTATATTATTTTAATTCAAAACCCTTACTTTACTCTTTATTTACCAAATTACCTCCTAGGGCCCACAACTTTATCCCTTCTCCCAACACTTCAGTCCCAACTTTACATTTTATTCACTTCCAACAACTTTATCATCCATTACCAACTACTTTAACATATTTTTATTAATCTCTGTGTCACATTATATGTAACACATAAATGATGGACATAGTGAGTATTATAAAGATATTATTTCAAAATACAACATAATTATCATGCTTACAATATTGAAACATTAGTACCTCAATCCTGAGTTGAAATGTTGTTTCTCCATTGTCTTTTTTAAAGTAACTTCATAAACTCTCTCTCTAGTCAGTTTCTGCCTTCACAATAGTTGAAAAACCTTGTAAAAAAGGATGATATTCTTGATGTTTTAATTACCTTTTGAAATGATGATGCTAAACTAATTTAAGTATATATGTTTTTTTTCTACTTTTTTATCCCAACGCACAATATTTGCCCTTGCACAATTTGATGACCACTTATAGACACGTATTTTTGTAGTTTAAGATATAAATTGGTATGATATTTTGTACTTTATCATCTATTTATCAAACATCAAAATATAAGACGTCTACTTTTATTCTTTTGTATGCATTTCTGATTACATATATTGGTCGAGAACTTCGATGTTACCATTTTACATATTTTTTTTCCCCTCAAAACTTAAATATACCTGACTTTAAAACAAAGTGCACAAAAAAGGCTACCATAAAAAATAAATTTCCACTTTCAATATTTTAGAGAAAAGCATTTTAAGTTATATATACTAATAAAAAAGAAAAAATAAAAATCATTGTTTTTAATTTAAATATGAATATCGGTAGCTATAAGTGTGACATAATGCGCAAAGAATATAATGCTCTTTTTTTATTTTTTTTTATTTTTTTATCTGATGCCCAAAATACAAATTATTATATGATCGTATCTCATGTAACACATTTAATATAAGATATATTATATTATATTATGAAATAATGAATAATACATATATTATACTATTAATTTCGATAGAGTTCTTTTGATAGAGTTATATTACTATAGTACTTCTTAAGATAATTATAATAATAGTTTACGATATATTATATTATTGTCCTTATTATTAAATATATAATAGGGATATAATAGGCAAATCAAATTTTGTAAACAAGACATTTTTTATAATAGTATAGATATAATAATTTTCTTTTATTAGATTTCCATATTATATTATATTATGATATATAATAATGCATTAATATGTTTGTAAATTTTCGATTCAGATCCTCTATTGCATTTTGGTATTGCATCTTTCATTGCAATATCGAATGTTCGTCACGTGTTGCAATCAATTCTTCAATTAACAATAACTAAAAAAAATATATATAAAAATGATGATTTAGGAAGTATTTTTAACACATCACAAGTATCTGACGGTACTATAGGAGATGTAATACTAAAATACAACAAATGATTTGAATTTGTAAATTTGTGTTGCGATGTCACAGAATTTAAGCAAATTATACACGTTTAATGTTGAATGAGGCACAAACTTGCCGGCCATACAAAGATTACAATGTAAGAAAATTACAAGCGAACAGATCTACGAACTAAAAACCGAGTCGAGGAAAGTCCTCTTTCCGCAAGACGAGATACGCCCCGGTAGTGCTCTCGATTTTGGCGTATCGTCCCCAAAGATAAAACGGCTTCGTCTCGAAGGTAGCAGCACCGTAAGACCTTGGAGCTCCGGCGAACTGGATAGAGGCGAAAAACTGAGCTCGGAAATGAACAAAAGAGAGAAGTATGCAACAAGATGCGATTTTATATGTATATCCGCACTTCTTCAAATGCGCACAACCCCTCTATTTATAGGCTGCTCACTATGTAGGGGACTTTAATGCATTAAATGCATTAATCAGCCATAAAGGCTGTTGGAGGTAGTGGTGGAGACGAAAGGTGAAAGGGCTGACTGTTCAGTTGAAGAGTCACCTTCCAGAACCTCTTCCGGATGCAGCTGGGCTAGACAGTCATCCGAGGTGCCGAAGCCGAGGTGGCCGAGGCTGAAGCCGAAGACCGATGCCGAAGTCGAAGACCGAGGACCAAGGCCCGAGCCCAAGGCCGAAGCCGAGACCGAGGCCGAAGTCAAAGATCGAGGACCAAGGCCGAAGCCGAAGTCGAAGACCTAGGCCGAGACCGAGGCCGAGGCCGAGGCCGAGGACTAAGACCTGAGACCGAGGCCGACCTCATCCACAACTACTTGATGTTAAAACACTTTTAAACATCACACCACATTAATTTAATTGATGTGGTATAACTTACACTTCTTTCAAGAAAGAAGTAACTCTCCACCAATCTTTGAACATTCATATCTCATTCACCGAAAATCAGTTTTGAGCATATAAATACACCAAGTTCATCTACTCCGCGAGTAGAACAATAATATAATATTTAATTAATTAATAAATTAAATATTAATTATTATTTATTTGGTCAAAACACCAAATTTCCAACAATCCCCTACATGAGTGAGATAGCCATATGCAAATGTATGCAAATGCAAGAGCTCAGTACTCACGAGGTATAAAAGTATTAGGATATGTAGTTTGTGGCTTTGAACCTTCCATAGTCAGCACCATCGAGTACACAAGCGGCATAGTAGCGCAATGCTTTAACTATTCCTCCACAGCGTGCACCAAGACAATGATGTTAACGTTTATACACCTCGACTCATCCGTTCTCACGTTTGTGTCCATTACGGCCTTGAACACCCCTTTGGATTCATATGTGTATCTTAACGAAGCGGTCTCACTTCACACTTACATAGGTGATTCTTTACCAAGTATCTTGTCATACTCAACCTCCTCGAGGTATTTAGGAATCATTAAAGTCATAGACTTAACCTCACCACTAGGCAAGCTTTCAACACTCAAATGATTTCTAGGGAATAGATAAATGTGAGTGTTTTCACACAAACTTTCATAGCTTAGTTTTCCCATTGAACCAAGTTATTGGGGTTTCCAATCACCATGGTTGGGTTACCACTATGATAGTTCTTAATTTGTGGATTTTACTCCCATTCCCTCTAGTAACTTATTCATTTGATCACGGTTTAACCCTTTGGTTAGTGGATCCGCCAGATTATCCAATGACTTTACATAGTCGATTGAAATAATCTCAGTTGTGATCAAATGTCTCACGGTATTATGTCGTCGACGAATATGTCGAGACTTACCATTATATAAACTACTTTTCGCCCTACCAATAGCCGCTTGGCTATCGCAGTGAATCATCACCGGAGGCAGTGGTTTCTCTCAACATGGAATATCCTCAAGAAAGTTTCTTAATGTAATATCCTGAATTTTCTAAATTTAGTAAGCCTTATTACAAATAGTTGCACCCTGGATAAATTTCATTAATCTCAATAAAAGAAATATAAGTTATTAAAATCTATATAGATATATTAGACAATATTATATACAACTATATATATATATATACTGATATGAATAGGTGCAAAATTTAATTAGCTTATGTACATATATATATATATATATACTAACGTGCATGTGTGTGTATTATTTATAAACATTAACTATTAATGCATATATATGTGTGTGTCGTTTATATATATATGCTATTAAATTAGAAAATATCTATGTATATATATTACGTATATTTTTCATGTTAATATATATATATATATATATATTATTAAGTGCATGCATGTATATGAGTTATAGTAGTTATCTTACTTAAAAAAATAGTTAGTGTGCATGCACACACGTATACATGAACATATTATTATTATTATTATTATTATTATATATAAGAAACAATACTCAATAATTATCGGATACAAAGCCATTTTTTTTTAAATGACAGCTCTTGTCATAATATATACACGTGGAGCTATATTAGAACTATAAGTAGGAGCTGTAGGTTGAATAGCTTTGTATAGGTTGATGACTACTCCACCCTATAGGGGACTAAGGTAAGCTATATAAGCATGACCAAGCAACTAGTGTTTCTTATAAATACCGAACATGAGCTCTTAATTATTTTCATACCCTAAGCTTCAACTACAATCACCCCACCCCTTCTCTATTAAATTCTAGAAAGATACCATCCCATTTTAGAAAATAAGTTTCAAAGGAGTAGTTGTTTCTTCAGGATCTATAGAAGAGAGATTATAGTTCATCAACTATTTCTCTAATTTGCTTCAGGTTATAGGTGGGTCCAAAATATTTTCAAAGCATATGCAATATTTTAAATACCATTTTTTATGTATAAAATGCAATATTCATAAAATATTTTGTGTGTATGTTCCATGAAATGACTCTATGGATCGATCGAGATTCATTGTTAGTATCAGATATACTAATTTTGAATTGTGCGCACCCCGGTTACATACAATGCCTTGATCACATCGTATGCTAACTAATGGCGAATTCCTTGAGTTTCGACTCGGGTTTTCTGCAAGTATTGAGATTATTTAGGGTTATGGCCCTGAACCCAGTCTAAATGAACCAAAGGT